>BFEA01000079.1:793525-813484 GCA_003427395.1 Chara braunii
CTTTTGGGCGGTACCAGTCGTTGCAAGGTGGGTGCCCCTCCCGACGCGGCGCGTATACGGGAAGCGCCGCGTCCGATAGCTGGGCCAGGTACTGGTGGTTTAACTATACTCTAGTAAATCTTGGTACTGTCCCAACCTTCAATTCAAGGTGGTCTCAGGCCCAGGAACCACGCTGACAGAACTATGCTTCCTCGTCTACTTCTACTCACCAAGGTGGAATTCTGACCCCAGGTGGAACAGAGTTGCTATCTACTCCTTTTCGAAGTTTTTTTAGCCTTCTTCCTCCAGTCCGCCCAAATCATAGCCCTAACATTCCCCAAGACAGTCTGCAGAATAAAAGCATCCGAGTAAAATTTTCTCTTGAATAATCTATCATTTCTTAATTTCCAAATCACATTCAGAATGTCTGCCCTAACAGCAATCGCCACATAACCCCACCCTTTCCTTGAGGAAATACCCTCAGGAAGTAAGCCATCTAGAACAAATCTTTTGTCCCATATAATTTCCTTGGGACCAAATCATTCCCAATGGTCCGCCCACCACATCTAGATCCTCCTAGATTCTATGCAGTCCCACCACAGGTGTTCATCCGTCTCGTTTTTTTTTTTACACCTGCAGCGCCTATCGTCCACCAACATCCTATTTTGGTTTAACCGTTTTGCTGTGGGGATTGCCCGGTGAGATTGCAGCCATGCCAGACTGGCAAACTTCACTGACGAGATAAACTTCAAGGAGGATCATCTATTGCGGAGATCCCTTGTTGTCACTAGTCTGGGCACAGTGCCTGTTCCCGATGTACTATGGCAATCAATCGCCCATTTGCTCTTGACTTGGAAGGGGACAAACCACGATTTAACATGTTTCATATATCCAATCTTAGCTTTCTTTATACTATGGCACTAGACCTCGAAGCATCACGGGCTGACGTGCACAGGGGTCTGACCCTCGACAAGGGGGTTCCATGCAGGATTCCATAGCCGCCGCGCTTTTGACACGTGGCAGAAGGAAGGAAGGGCATCAACAGTAGTGGATGTCAGTGGAGTCGAAGTGGAGTGAGCCTTTGACGAGGCCGAAGTGCGTGAGAGTGCTTGAATTGAGGAAGGTAGATAAGTCAAGACCAAACATAAGAAAAAGACATAAAAACGGAGTGCTACCTAAGGAAAGTCAAGACACAGAGAGCTACCTAAGGAATGACAAGACACTGAGAAAAAAACAAAAAAAGCAAAGGGCGAAGAAGTAGGGGGTGATCGAAAGGAGGAGGAGGGGAAGGAGAATGGGTCGAGCGGCGGAGGAAGAAACGACGAAAATAAGGAATGAAATTTTGGCGGAAGGTGGAACGTTAACTTTGGTGAAACTGTGCTGCATACAGGTAAATGACGACAGAGGAACGACAAAGGTCAAGAGGCGGTAAAAAAGGGAGGACAAAAACAGACACCCGACAAAACCGAAGTAGAGGGGCGGCGAAGGAGAAACAACGGCACAACCGAAAACAGGCAAGTGCTACTAAGCGACGAAGGTTTGACGAAGAACAGGCACGTGTTCCCCCTCCCCTTCTCCACTGCCCTTCTCACCCTAATCGAGTCTTTCTCCCTCCGCCTCGGGATAACTCCGGAACCCCCAAGCCAGCAAAAATGAGAAACGCATACAAGATAGACAAACCAATGGAAGTGAAATATGAAAAAGTGAAGGGAACAAGTTCGCTCATTTTCTACTAGGGAGCCATGCGACATACCCTTAGCCGCCATCTATCCATAAAACCATATGAACAGCTCAAGAATCGGAAACACATCAGTGACTCAGGTGATTCACCTCGCCTCCGCATGTGACACACCAGGAACCTAGAACAATAAAGAAATCCCGACAGGAACAGTAACAAATGAACCCGCCCTACAGAACCATGAGAGGGGAATGGGAAAAAAAAAGAGAAGGAAGAGGAAGACGAGAATCACCGACATGATCAGGAGATGGGAGTGAGAGGGGAGGAAGGAAGAGACATGAAAATGATGGAGAAAGGCGAGGAGGAAGACGAAATGTTAACTGAGAAAGAGAAAAATGAAGAAGTAATAAACCAAAAAAAGAATCCGAAAAATGGAGGAGGCAAACAGTTGATGAGGGATGCTGCGAACCCCTCATGGGCACAGCGGGTGAGGAATACGATACAAGAAAAATCCCTGTTCATAAATGGGCTCACAACAAGATATGACAGAAGACTTGAAAGTGCCCCTAAGGAACCTATCATCTGCAAGGACGTACTTCCTCACGCTCTTTCTCCTACCCTCAGAAAACCAAGTGGTTAATCAGGGAGGGAGGAAGACCGTGATAAGAATATACCCGACCAAAAAAACTGGAGACAAGGGACCGGGTATATACAAAACACGCCAATAACTGGCTGTTCCAGGGAGAAGTGACACAAAAATCGGTGAATGATAAAATAAGATGGATTTGTAAAAACTTAGAAGAAACGAAAGGCAACCCGAAGGCTGCTCAAGAAGTTTTCCTTATACAACCACTCTCATCAACTGTCTTCACAATCCTGAGGCTGTTCACCCAGGATAAGCAACGGATGGACAAGTGGAAGAAACTCCAATGGGAGAGATCGGAGGTTCGCATATATCCATGGCAACCCAAAAAACTTACCCCCGAGGAAAAAAATGGAACAAATGATGAAAGACTATTTTTGGGTTGAACTGAGGCATATCACAGTGGAGGTGCAGGCTACCTTCATCCATGACCTGAGACATCAGTACACGATAGTAGATTTCATAGACCCGCTTCTATGTAGCCCTGGATCTTCCCAGAGACCATCCATTTTTTATGGATGATATCATCCATTTAAGATGGGAGGGAAGATCTACCAAATCCACACAACGAACAAGTTTAGGCCCTGGTGCTTCAAATGCAGAGCGTACGGTCACCTGTGCACAGAATCGGCATGTCCGCTGCATCCGAATAACAGGCACCCAATGACAGGTAGGCTACGACGGGACTCCCGTAGACCAAACAAATGGTATATGGTCGATCCATGTCACAATGGTTGGGTGCACTTGGAAGACCTGGATCAAAAGGGACAGACTAAGGGGTAGGGGAGACCAATGCAGAGCCACCAAACTACCGAATGATTGGACCCCCCGGCAGGGAGCAACTGATAAAGTATCAGAATGATGCGCCCAGCCGGAACCCCAGGAGCAGGGAAGCTGGCTCCCCAGCCAGAGGGTGTTCAAGTTGTAACCCCCTTACAGAATAAACAATCAGCACAGTCTCAGATGCGATAGGGGGGTATCCAAAAGAGGCAAAAATATGCAATAGTGGGACCGGTGGTGGGGGACTTCTTGCCAACGGGAGGTCGGCGTAGCAGTCACGGTCTGAGAGAGAGAGGTATTACTTGGCGATGGCAAGAGCTTAAAAGGAAGGAACCAGAACAGGGGGGCACACTCGGGATAAAGGATAACCCGCTGCAAGGAAACGGTAACGAGAAGGTGGATATGTTAGAAAAGGTGAATGTGTTCGAGAAAACATTAAGAATCGCTCCGATGGAAGTGGAAGTCATCCCAGGATCCCCCCCCCTCCTGTTCCCCCGAAAGTAGAGATGGAAGATGCAGTTGAAAACAGGGAGGAACAAACTACACAGGACAATGTCGAAGACGTCACAACAACCAACAACCAAATAGACAAATTGAAGCAATTGGTGGACTGGCTAATGGAAAGCCTGCAAATCAAATACGGAGACAAAAATGAAGAGTGTTGGGATGATACATACAGGGCCCTGATCCCCCTTCTCGAAAATAGTAAGAGTCTCCAAACAACCTTGTTAAATGGACTGCCACAAGGAGTAGACTAACAGAAAACCGGCCAAAAACTCCTCACTACTGTGATTGACCGTTTCCAAACATCTGAGAGCGATACCGCCTCGGAAGAGGTAGGCGACAGCCGGACCACGGTAAAGGGGAATGAAAAACTTGAGGAGGCTCGGTTGAATGAGGTTACTCCAAAAGAACAAACTGAGACCTCGACAATTGGGGAACGGACAACGACAAAAAAATTCCCACAAGAAATAAAAGTTGAAAAAACATTCCATAAAAAAAAAATCCTTCCTATTTATAAATTATCATTCAATGTTCGTCAAATTTTAAAATTTCTTGTTTCATTTGATAAGTTCCCGTCTAAATATGAGCTTTCCCTTCCAACTACATCTATTTGTTCAAGATGGAATGAAAGTCTGGACAAGTTTATGAAATGTTTTAATTAAATTTTCATTCTAGTAGAACAAATACCTTCTAATTTAGATTGGACTAACATATATATGATTGAAAATCCTTACTTAGAATGACAGTCCAATTAAAATATTTTACGAACTCATCTAGACTTTCATTTCACCTCAGACGCTCGAGATACAGGAGAGGGACAAACTCAACTACAGGGAGAGGGTCTGGATACCTTCACTCGCCTGAGGGCCCCGCAATGGCGGCCAATAAACCACAGTGATACTGCCTAACTGAAGTTAAAACGCCGAACTGTTTGACCTCCTGATGGTCATCCGAATGACAGCGATACCCCGCCGGCCTCTCTTCCAAGCCGGCGCCAATCTCTCTGGTCAAGATGTTACTACGGAGCCGTAGAAAGGCCAAACTCGAATAGAGTGCATCCCTGCAGGGGCAACAGTCATTGAGGCCAGGAGCACCAACAACCTTATCACAAACAGATGCCGCAGTTTTCAGTAAGAGCTCAAGCTGAAAGAACACAACAGCATTACGGCAACATTGTCCCATAAGCCCATGGTCTGGTATGCAGCTCGACCTCCGGTCTTCTTCACATGGTCGATTCCCTACTAGTTACGAGGTAAGTCTTCATCAACTCTCCTTACCTCTCCCCCTCTCTTAGGCTCTCTACAATCCTCAGAACTGAAGCCCCGACCAGATACACGCTGTATTCGAGATAGTACGAGATGTCCAGTGCTGGTGCAAACAAGGGGGGCTGCTGCAGTGGCGCAACCAATATAGGCTCAGAACCGGATCGAGGTGTTGGCTAAGGAAACAGTAGCTGACACAACGACGGATCTCTCAGGGGGGAACGCCACGACGACCAGACTCAGTCTACAACAGCACGACGACCAGACCCAGTCTACAACAGCCGAGCGACCTAACGGAAATGTTGACCCCGACCTGTCTACTGACTTATACAACGAAAACTAACACAATCCTCATATGTATCTGGTCGATCTCCCGGTCGGATTCGCCTCCCCTCCTCCTAGTTCAACTCCTCAGTTCCTCCCTTCGCAGTCAACCACTCCACAATGCCTCAAAACTCCAATTTTTTATACCCACTACTTCTCCTTCATGGTTCGGAACCCCCGAACACATCTTTGGCTCGCTCATATCCATAGAGGGTTGAGCAAGATCTTAACCTCTCTCTCCCGTCATAGTCCTCTCCTCTCTGCATGCGTCCGGCACCGCTTCGTGACCGGATTCATTTCCTCTTTTCGAGTCTCCTCCCCTATCCCTGTCTACGCTAAACTTCCTTTTTACTAACTGTTTATCAACCCCAACTACGAATTCGAAGTCGCCCTATTTCATAACTCTGGGATCCTACCCCTGCTCACTAAGAATGGCCGAGAAACGGCCGTGCCAAACACTCTTTACTCCCGCTCGATCCTTCTCGCACCATAGCCAAGCGCTTCTCCTACCCCTACCAACTTCCTGTTTAGTAACTTTCTTCCGAAACTAACATCCCTACTGAATTCGCCCTACCCTAAAACCATAATTTCGACTTTTACTCTGTCGAAATCTATCCGGAAACGCATAAGATATGCGCTTCCCACCTTCCTTCTTTTTCTACTCCCGACCATCTCCGCGCGACACTTTTCTTTCCTAACCTTCGAAACACTAACTTTCATTCTAACTTGAATACGGATTCGGGGTCGCAAGCCCCAAAAACCCCGAGATCGAGCCTTCTCTTGCCTGATTTCATCCACGGTCGACCAAACTATGTCACTCTCCCTCTTCTTCGTCCCTCCGCCATCGCCATCTCCACGCATCTCTATTCTCATCTAACTCTAATTCTATTAACTTCTTCCCTAATTTGACTTCACAATCAGATTCGCCCCGGCCTAAAACCCGCGGAACGGATTTTGGCTCGCCCGATTCCGTCAAGGATCGAGCGAACCATGCGATTTCTAGCCTGCCATATCCACTCCTTCCATTCCTCCTTCCTTCGGATGAACCCGGCGCAAAAATGTGCCCCGATTCATCCGCCCTCTGGCTCAGCCCTCGCCGCTGCCCCCGCCTTGCTCCACACAACGCCCGTTGCTACCTCCGCCCCTATCGCTAACTCTGAGACTCGGCATGTAGCAACCGCGTTGTGACCCTCCTCGCCCCGCATGCACCTCGCGTTGGATCCTGCCTTGATCCAATCGTTTCTCTACTACCCTTGCTGCCTTCGGCTCCCCACTACTAGCTCCACCTTCTCGTCGAACGCACTTCCCTCACCTCCGGTCCGCCAGCGCCTCAGCGCAGCAGCCCTCGCAGCCGTTCTGACCAGCCCGATATTGCTTCGGGACAGACCGGCTACTGAATGGTTCGTTCAGCCTCCCTCTCCTAGAGCCGAAGACTGACGACCAACTCGCACGACTGCTATCGCCCCTGCCTTCGTCTCACTCTCCTCTGGCCCTGCCTTCCCCCAGGGGAATTTGCCACCTCCTCGAGCCCACACAGACGATCCTGTCGCGGAGCAGGTAGTGTGGCTTGCTCCGAAACCCAAGCGCGGGCCTGGGCAAACCCCGGTCGTAGTAGCAAGTATTCAAATGTGTGCCTTGAAGACTGCGGCGGAGGTTGGTCCCATACAAACAGTCACCTTAGCGGCCCTCGTCCTGCTACACTCACCCCACCACTCTTAGGCCTGGTTCACCATCCATACGGATCCCAACAGGGCGATTAGGCTGGGCGCCCCTTTGGGCCCATGACACCCAGACTTCCTCCTCCACGTGGTCAGTCACCCATCAGCTCGCACGCACGCTGAGCTCCTCAGTCCTCGCTTCGAGACCGGTAGGATAGAAAAATTTTGTCTGCATACCGAACGCGCGGGAACCCGTAGGCCAATCAAAAAGGGGCGTGTGCTCAAGGTCCTCAACTGTCGTTCAAGCCTTGGCGCATAACCCAAGATCGTCCCCCTACCAACGAAGCTAACCCGCCGGTTTTCACCTAAGTGCCTCGGAACCAATCGTCAAACAAAGGCAAAGGTAACGATATAAATATAAAATAGTATTAAAATAAAGACCAAGAATAAAAGTAAATCGAAAAAAACAAAAATGAAAAACGAAGGAAGGCTGCCGCCGCTGGGCTTTGAAGCCACGCACCCTTACGGACCGCAAAACCACGAGGGATAGTCTTTCCCTCTCTCAACCCCGTAGCTCCTCCTCGCCATTTTGATACTCCTGCGTTATTGCCGCTCAATCTCGATCCCTGAACCCCTCAGATGAAAGTCCGACGCCGTAACCAGAGGACATTGCTAGGCCCGAGTCTGGGTCTAGCCCTGGCCGACGCCCCAACAAACGGACACCGCGCGACGCGCCAAGCTACCGAAAACGCCTTCAGAAGTCATATTATTGTCGATGTCGTCCTCCGCACGTACGTCAAGGTCGCAGGCAAGCACATCAATCAGCGAGACATAATCTTTTTAATCCCTGTTTAATCAGAAGAGAAACTCCGGCTGACGATTACGCCGACTCTCCAGTCATCAACAAACAAGAAGATCACACGCACCTCAAAAATTCACGCGCCCACACACTCTCTATTCTAGTAAACCATCCAGCCGTCGTAAACACATAGACGCAGTTGCGCCTCGCGCGGAATACCTAAATTTTAAACCAAACCTATTCTTTGTCGTATGCAAAAACCAGGGCGGATACCCTTGTAAGGGTATTCGTGCCGACGGCGCTGTTGGAGGGATGTTTTCGAAAGGATGGGGTGTGAGAAATCGAATGAGGCCAAAAGGGCATGTTTGGAGGCGCTTGGTATCCCGACTTTTTCATGGAACCAGATTGGTCCCTAGGATCCTCAATTTCAGATTTGCATGAGAGGGCCACAGGTTTGGGCTTTGTTATCTGATATTTTCACTTTGTGAGAGGAGGTAAAGATCAAAGATGTGAAGATGAAGAAGGGCACGGGTGGTAAGAAGGTCAAGTCTCTTGAGGTTGCTGAGTCGAGTGCATCTGGCAGTGACACAGGCAAGGGGGAAAAATGTGGAAGGCCAACGAAAAAGAATAAGAAAAATATTTGTCAGGAACGTCTTTCTCTCATGACACTCAATCCTCTGATGTATGTTTCTGAAAAGAATGAGATAGTGAGTGAACCTGCAGATATGCCTTACAAACCTCTGTTGGGGATGGCTGCGCTCGATGATGCTCTGGTGGTCCCTCGCAAAAGTTAGGAGTGGGGTCCTGTCACTTGATGAGATGAACCACAAGTTCACGCTTCTTAAAGTTCGTCAGAGGACAACTGCGACATTCGTAGAAGGGGTAGGGGCAGGCAGTTGGGAGGCTGCCAAGGAGGAGTTCCCTGTGCATACACAAGAGGTTATGCTGTCTCAGTAGTATAAGTTGTATGAGAGGAATGTCAAGGAAACTCCTCTTGTTATGCAGTTGTAGATTGCCAAGGCCCGCAACTACAGGGACAAACTGCAACATTCACAGCAAGAGAAACAGACAGCAGCAACACAAGATCCTGAGGCCCTTCTCACAAACTGGACTGCTTTTGAGGGGGAGGGCTACAAGGGAACTGTGAAGGTGGCGCACTGCGACATGCTCTAGCTACCAGAGAAAATGGAGGACAAACTCCCCTTCACCTTGTGCATTATGGACTTCCCATGCGACTACAACGCAGAGGGTTTTGTGGATGATGAGAAGCCGTTCAGTAGACCTCATATAGAGGGCAGCATTGCAAGCTTCAAGAAGATCACGTGTGCACCATATTGGGTCATTGTTGGTTTCTGCTCCTCTGACGTGCTTGCTGACGTGAAATCTGCATTTTGAAATGCTTGCAATTGTGGGGTGGAGGTGGGCATTTGGGTTGCTCCCAACATTAATATTTGTGCAGGTTTCAAACTCACAAACTGTTGACAGCATTGTGTTCTTGGTTTCTACAGTTAGAGCGGCTCCAGGGAACCCATTCAGTTCCAGTTCAACGACTCTAACACGAGGATGACCTGCTGGAGTCACAATGTGGTGGTGAGGAAGTACACTTTTGTTGCAGATAATGAGATTTTGTGTCCCTATCAGAAACCGATCTCCTTGTATGAGTGGCTCATCAAGAAGTTTTCTGACCTGAATGACTCATACATAGTGGATGTTTTTTTCTGGATTGGGGACTGGAGTTATTGTAACACTGTTGTGCAAATGAAATGTGTTGGTTGTTGAGAGCGATCTGCGTTGTGTGAGGGGCATCAGGGCAAGGTTGGCAGGGGGAGGCTTTGTGGCGAGTGCCATGAAGGAAAATGACAACCAGAGTCGCACAATGTCTGAGGGTTGGAGACATGCTTGAGGCTTTAGGCATGGATGAGTTGATAGGGACCTTCCATTCGCCTCACATAAGTTTAATGACTTGGTTGTGGCCTTGTTGCTTTGGTGTTTTTGTGGAGCACATATTTTCTATAGACTCTCTTAGGACATTAATCACTTTTAATGTTTGAGTTTCTTCCACAAATGTTGTCAAGTACATGGGAACCTGCCCACTTGCTTATCTTGGGTATGCTTGGATAGTTGTGGACTTTCTGCCTTACTGTTGGGACTTGCAATGAGCTGGTTGTTGCACTTCGTACATGCAATGAATTTTTTTTTGCCTGTTTTTATGGACACAAACTTGGTGATGGCAATTAGGAACTGACTCTTTGCCTGAACTGTGCTTCTGGCTAACCTCAAATTTTCTGCAAAACTGTTATATTATTGACATGGCTTCTTTGAATTTCTTTAATTTGAAAAAAACTTGAATTTTAGTATGTTGTCGTGAGACATTGATCACAGGGTTAAAAACATTTTCTTGAAAACTTGTTTTTACCTGTCTTGTTGTGACCCATACACCCAAGATATAAATTTTGCCCTCAAAACTAGTTCATCAAAAACCGTAGCGCAAAATCTGGCAAAATGAACTTTTGTTTCAGTCTAGTTTTCACGAACCGCATGTTGATTGTATCCTGGGCACTTCATTCTTACATAAAATGAAAGTTGTCCAGTTCTTCAGTCATGAGGGGTTATCCCTGGATTGGCTTGCAAGATCCAGAGACTGCACAGGAACATACTTTTATGGTTTGTACTTCTCATCATCATACGCATAAGATATCAGCTAACTTAATTAGAAGAGAAAAACTTGTTGAGAAGATAAGGAAGGAAAAAAGAAAAGACAAACAGGAAGTTAACGAGGAAGTTTCAATTGATATCAATAAGATCTCAAAGATGATAAAAGCCCTCGGCAAACTCAAAGATGAAGATGACCAGATAAAAACACTTAAGAAGATTCTTGAAAATGCTAAGAGTGAAAAAATAAAATTAAAGTTTGCATCAACATATCATTTTTTAGGAAAATAGTCACTGGGTCAAAAATAAAATACAAACCCAAGGGGGTAAAGAAGAACTGAGTGACAGTCCTAATTGAGAAAGATTATGATGAGGCACTGAAAAAGAAAAGGAGAATTATTAAAGCATTAAGGGAGTCTGCGAAATTTGGGAATAGAGTCACCAGGGAAAGGTTTGACACGATGAAGATATGTTCAAACAAGTTCATCTTGCCTAAAGAGAAATAATATATCTTCAAAGTGTGTCAATAATTCTTTGGTGCATTTTTTTTAATGATGAAGAAAGAGCGCGGTTGGATGTGGATATGATTAAGATGACAAATATCTGGACAGTTGATCATATTCCATGGAATGACAGACCAACCAAGTATGCCTTGAAAGAAGAGGCAGAAGTAGTAAAGTATCTTGATAATAAAAAAATTTCTAATGATGTTGAACATGCTGATGGACCGTATGCGAACCACCGGTTTTGTTTCTGGTAACCAGGGGGTGGACTGAGATGAATACAAATCTTCAAAAGCTCAACTAAGTAACGGTACGTGACACAGGTAGTCTCCCTAATGCTGATCTTCTTTCTGAATCTTTTGCTGATCGATGCATTTATTCTTTAATTGATTTATATTATGGTTATGATTAGTTTCTTATTGATCCCACTAGTCGACCAATGACTGTCATGCACACGTCGAGGAATCTTTTTCAAATGTGCGTAATATCTCAGTGTTTGACCAATTGTGTGGTAGTGGTTCAAAGGGACATGATTCAAGTCATGCAGGACATCTCACCCCGAGTCAGCCCCAATATAATCAATCCTTACATTGATGATAATCTTGTGAAAGGACCCTTAGTAAGAGACGAAACTTTGGTCACTGATGGAGTCAGGAAGTTTGTTTGAGAACATGCTAAGGGAGTGAAGATGGTCCTAGAGAGACTTCAGAAATATAACCAGACCGCTTGTGGAACAAAACCCCTTCTCTTTCAAGCAGAGGTAACCATCTTGGTTAAATTTTTATCCAACGGCAGGAACCCTGACCTCAAGAAGATAAACATAATTATGAACTGGCCTCTGCCTCACAAACGAGTGACAGATGTCAGAAGCTTTTTGGATGTCTGTGGGTTCAGGAGGATTTTGTTCCTCATTTTGCTACCCTTGCAGAACCTCTAAGAGAAATGGTGAGACAAAAGTCTGACTTATCTTGGACTGAGAAAAGACAAAATGCTGCAGAAACTTCACAAGAAAAATTAAAAGATGGGGGAGGTCCTGGAGTGTTGGGAGTGCCTTTTTATGATGATGAGGAGGTAAAACCCTTCATCATCGAGGCAGACGGGAGACTAGTGACTCTTGGTGGTATACTTATCTAGAAAGATGGGAATGAAAATGAGAGACCTTCGACATTTGAGAGTAAAATTTTTAACTCTACAGAAAGAGACTATACCCAGTTTAAGAAAGAGCTATTGGTCATCATCCATTGCCTCCGGTGCTTCAATCACTATGTACTTGGAAGGAGATTTATCCTGAGGACTGATGCATCTGTTGTGATTGGTGTTATTAAAAAACATCAACAAGTGGATCCAACAGTAAACAAGTGGATTGCTTTCATTTGGACTTTTGATTTTAAACTAGAAAAGATTCCAATAGAGAAAAATCGGGCAGATGGACTGAGCAGAATTGAATGGAGAAAAGACGAAGATAAAAATATTGATGGGTCAATCGAAAAATCTGCCTATGTTGATAACTTCTTAAATGAGGAAGACGACGAAGACTATAAGGCTCCGAGCTCTTATAAGTGGAGCTTATGGCTTGAAGAGAGAGACAACTGGGGAGAAATCCCTGATGCTTATGTCTATGTATTAATTCTTGAAAAAAAAAAAAAAAAAAAAAAAGTTTGGCATGCCAAGGTCAACACAGCGGTTGTGGCTGTTCATTAACTGGGAGAGAGTTTTGGTTCAAAGAATGAGGAAAAGGTTGAGAAGAAAGAGGAAAAACTATCATTCATCTTTGAAGAATATGATGAAATTTATCAAGAGCTTGAGAAAAAGATTGAAAGGGAACGATTAAAGGAGTATTACTGCAAAAGCTTAAGGAAAAAATTTATATTAAAAAGAGGACATCTCTTTGTAGATGGCAAAGGAGACCTACCTCCATTAAGAATTGTCTGTGGGAAAGAAAGACAACTAGAAATAGTTGCGGCTCTACATGAGGGGGTTGTTGGTGGTCACAGGGCTGCTGAAGCAACTCACTCTAAGACAGTTGAACTCTACTTCTGGTCTGACATGAGAGACATGATTTACATATTTTGTAAGTCTTGTGTGTTATGTCAGAAGAGGTCTACAGCAAGGATGATTGAACCTTTATTCCCTACTGTTCTGGTGAAGCCAGACAGTCGATTCCACCTGGATCTCATCACCATGCTCCTTGGTAAGGGTGGTATGAGGTACATACTGAACACGAGGGATAATTTTTCTGGATATGTTGAGGCAAAAACTCTGAAGAGGAAGACAACCGAACAAGTTGATGATAAGATAGAGGAAGTCTGCCTCAGATACCCTTTTATCAGAGAGTTTGTTTCAGACAGAGGATCTGAATTTAAGAATGAGATCGTAAGAAGAACCACTCTCAGACTGAGAATTAGAATTCGGTATGTAACCACCTATCACCCTCAAACAAATGCACTAGTAGAGAGAGGTCACAGAACCTTGAAAACTTCAATGGCTAAATGGTGTGAAGAGAACCTCAGTAACTGGCCGAAAGTACTCAAAGCTGCAGTTTCTGTTGACAACATCACTGTCAAGAGAACCACTGTTTATGCTTCATTCACTCTGTGGTATGGTCGGTATACTACTCTGCCTATTGAGAGTATAATCAAAACCTGGTCAAGTCAAGAGAGCGATAGAGAGTAATCCGTTTCAGAGCTTCTTCATATCAGAATGAGACAGACATCAGAGGTTGATCAAGCAGTAATGGATGCTGCAGGGAGAATGACAACAAACAGATTATCAGATCAAGAGAGATGGAAACAAAAAAGGTATATAAGAAGAAAAAAAACGGAAATTTTATGACGTTATCCTCTTATTCGATAATTCCCTTGAGACGCAGTGAACTAAACGATTGGATCCCAGATGGCTCGGTCCCCACAGAATTACAAGTGAAGTAAAAGTCAAAGTCTATGAGATATCGGAGATGGATGACTCAAGAGTTCTTGATATGGTATCAGGGTCAAGACTTCATAAGTTTATCTTCAGAGACTCTGACTTGGGCCCTACAATGGTCACAAAGAAACGAAAGAAGAATCAGTCATCCAGTAAGAGAGCTGCTTCGAAGGACTGAGGAAAGTATAGTAAGATGAGAAGGTACAACAAAGACAAAAACTTCAACAAATTTTGACTATTCTTGCATTGTCAGCTCAGTAAGTCAATTTTCAATATGTTTGATTTTGTCACAGAGGACTTGAGAGATAATTTTCAGGTGATCTGTATTTGTTTCTGCATCCGAACTCACTTTATTATTTTTTTATTTATAAGTGACAGAGACAATGAGATCAAAGTGTCATAAATACTGGGTTGCAGTCGATCTACGAGCATCAGATCCCTAAGTGGGGAGTAACCGTGAAGTGCAGTTGCAGTGATATTAAGTTCAGAGAAAGTCGTGGCTATGGTATAAGAGTAACCAGTTTTGATCTCATGATGAAGAGAAAATCTGACGGGCATAAAATAAGTTCAGCTCTCACTTACTAAAGAGTTGTCAGTGGAGAAACTTCGTGTTTTTTTACTAAGTTGTTTGTCCAAGAGAGCAATCAAGAAGATAGGCATAAAGAAGTTCAGCCTTGCCTGACCAGAGAGTTGTCAACATGGGGACTTCGTATTTCTTGACTAAATTGCCTATCTTCTGCCCGAACGAGGGAAGGGACCTCTCTGGGATCAACGCTTTGTATTTCATGAGGCTGAAGGGAGACCTCTAGGAAATGCAGAGTCAGTTGTTTGTTTTGTTGTTGTTCAATGCCTCTTGAGACAGAAGGGACGTCTCTTGATAAATGTTTGTTCTGTTATCTGGGGCATGGACTGTTTGACAGTGGGCATGACATATATGTTGGTTGTCTGTGCCTGAGATTTCTTCTCTAACCTAAAGATGCATTGATTGTCGGGGTTAGCTAGAGCCTTACCGCAATAGGTTGCAATCTGGTGGGGTCAGCAGGTCCCCGACGCAAATGTCGAATTCCATAGTTGACTGACGCTATGACTTCGGTAGTCTGGCCTGTGAGGTCAAAAGGGGTCAGCTGGAACCCTACCGCAGTCAGAGGATGCAATCCAGTGAGGTTCGCCAGAGTCTGGAACCGTGGTTAAACCGGGTCCCACGTTTAAAAATCTGGGTGAGGCATGATATATATGTTGGTTGTCTGTGCCTGAGATTTCTTCTCTAACCTAAAGATGCATTTATTGTCGGGGTCAGCCAGCGCCCTAGGCCGAAAACTGGTGGGCGAGCCAGTCCCCGACCGCAGTGGTCAAATCCGGGTACGGGACAATTTGATTGACGGGAGGTCTACTGTCATAGGATGACCAGACCCGCTATAGTCTGGGTGTCCTGGCGAGAGTGCCAAAGGGTCACCATACTCGAGTAATGAGTATGGTGGTCCTGATCTGGAGGCACGTTAAGGGGGCCGTCAAGACAAATGGTCTGATTGGTCCTGGCCTGAGGGGGGCTGAATAAGGTATGTCAGGCTGAGGGAGGTCTGCCATTCCTGGCCAGTGGTGGGCCAAAACCAAGACAATCAATAACTTTTGGGTGTGGAGAACTGTTTATGATTATTTATTATTTTATTGTGGGTTTTTATATTTATTTATTTCTACTTAGTTACTAATTGATAATTGCTTGCCAAAAGTCTGTATGTTTGGGTGCGAGACTTGCTGTTTTGCAGGATCATGCAGACACTTCAAGAACTCCAATGCTAAAGAAAAGTAAAGGGGTTTGGTATCCCCCTTTATTTGTCTCAGAAGTGAGGATACGCCTCGCTCGGACCAGAAAAAAAATAACAGGGTTTGATACCCTCTGAGTTGCTTGAGAAGTTGAAAAAACATCTCACTCAGGCTAGAAAACAGGAAAAAGGGTTTGGTATATCCTGTCCCCAGCATGGCAGATAGAATGAGTGCCCTCAAGTGTCAATATCATTTGGACAAATATCCTGGGCATCGCTGCCAATACAAGAAACTAGGTAACTTCTCTTTTGAAAAAGGGCAGCAGCATATCAAATTAGTAACGGATGAAAAATCCTTCTTAAATTTATTGGTGGCCGACAAGCGGCCTGGTTCACAAGGAACCTGCATCCCCGGCCTCAAGGTATTCAAACTCTTAAGCTATGGACGCTATGGAATGAACTGAAAAGTCAAGGAGGGAAAAATACTCAGAAGTTGAAGGGAAGGATATCATGCTTATGCAAGAGATACAAAATGACCATGAATTCTATTTGGAGCAGAGAGAGAAGAAAGAAAATGCAGTAGAGGGTGCAACTATTGAACTGGGAAAGAGGGGGAGCCATGCATGGTGCAGGTGGAGGCGCTGCGGGCACCAAAGCTCTGTTTGCCTCGATAGTAGTGGGGGTTATAGGAGAGTAAGGGGGAAGAAAGGTGTTAGGTGCGCCATAGCGTGCCTCAAATTTCTTATGAAAATACTCCATCCTTGTAGGAGATGGAGTTCTCTCATACCAACCTACGAAGTGATATGGCCTCACATGAGAGTCAGATCCTCGCACTTCCTCCTCCTCCTCCTTTGAACCGAACTCGCGACGTGCGCGAGCTGGTGGCTCTTCGCGCGCCTTTCCTCCTCTACCACCTCTCCCCCTTCCCTGTCCACAACGTGCCTCTGACATGGTGCAGGAAAAAGAAGCAAAAGGTACACCTCGATAGAATGAGGATTAGAAGGGGGTCTGAGAACTAGTAGACCGAGTTACTAGAGAAGAGAGAGGGGAGAGGATACACAGATCATGCAGAGTAGCCGCGCGAGAGAAGAGAGAAAGAAGCCGTGTGCGGGAGGCGTGAGAGTGGCAGCTAGCGTAAGAGTGCAACGAGAGACTTCGCTACAGTACACTGTAGAAATGAGTAAAGAAACGTTTGGCTTCCATTGTTTTATACTCATCGGCCGCCGCTTTTTGGGCCCAGCGGGAACGTTGGGCGGGGGGTTGGTATTATGTCGGAGGGCGTGGTGTCTCGGCCCTCCGACGAGTACCCAGTACCTGTTCAAGGGTCCACTATTCACCCGTTACCAGCTCGGGGGCCAGTGCGTCGCATAAGTTTTCGCAGAGTACTGTTTGTAGACTTTCGCAGTGCACCAGGGATACCTTAGGCGGTGTTTTGCCATAGGCAGGCCCAGCAGGCGCTTACCCTAGTAAAAGAATAGGTGTGCGCCACGGGACTTTCCTTTGGTCCATGTAGGCTCGACGCCTTGGTATATAGCAGAGCACTACCGGCCCTTGGCCGCGGTAGCCTCCGGGCCCGTCCAGGGACGCGAGGGTAGAGAGACCAGCGTTGTCCCTTTGATGCGCGCCAAGTGTCCTTTTGCTAGGTTATGGGTTAGACGCACGGGATTCAACTGTCACGGCCAAAACGGAAGAGGATCGAGGAAAGGAAAAGAAAGAGAAAAAAAAAAGTAAAAAAAAAGTTATGCATCAGATCTGTTTGTCGATCTGGACCCTCGTTTTAGTTTGAGACGATCTAGTGACCTCTAGCCGCAACGAAGTTATAATTCTCTTTCTTTTCTCGTTTTATTACTATTACTATTATTATTATTGTTACTTTTAATATTGTTATTTTGATTTCCTGTTATATTAACCTTTCTTTTTTGTCTTTTTGCGGGAAGCTAACGGTTCAGATTTCGAACCCAACTGTGGCCTAAGTGGACTAGACTGGCCTGACCCTTCGCTTATCACCCCGTGTCTCACCTGTTCGACTGGGCGTCACGCGGTGGGACCCCAAAAGAGGGGTAACCCGCGACCGCTTCGGTAGGAAGCCTATCACCCCCAGGAGGGAGGTCATAGGCCCCCTCCTTACCATCGGACACGGGTACCCATCAGAGGCACTCCGACGTCTTCCTTTGAAGCGGGAAGGGCATCCGTCAGTATCCCGTTATGGGACCGCCTCGTCTAATATGCATTGTTTTTTTACATTTGAGGCAAAATGTTTAGTGGCTGATAATGGAAGCTGACATTATGACCTTGGTGTCACGCCACTTATTTTCCTCCCTTTTTCCTTTGTTTCATTTTATTTTTATTCTATTAAACTATGAAAATTCAAATCATCAAAATGTAAACTTTGAAAGCCGTTTGGGTCCCTCATTCAGAGCACGGGGGTCACGATAGATAGTGATCTTATAAAAGGGAACGGGGTTGTGTTAATTGCTACTGCGCAAAAGCGATCTCGTTACACGAGCACGAGTGAGTTTGAGGAGGGAACCGAGCGATGAAGTGAGTGCGCAAGCTCGTCCGTGTGCGAGTGCTTAGAACATCTAGTTTTGGTTATTTTGAAGCCGACATCCTAGTATCGTGCGCGATCTGCTCAGGGAAAACTTGACCATGGTGCGCAGCAGCGTTGTCGGACCAAATACCCTTACAAGGGTATTTGGCCATGCTTTTGCAGTCGACACGGTGACGACATCGGCTACCATGACGGGGCCGGTTTGGAATGAAGAGGGTGTGCACGGCTTAGCGTGACACTTGAAACGATTTCCTCGATCATTGAGGGCGGAGCAAAACGGTGCAAAAATTTCGAACATATGCGCGCGCATTGTTATGACGCGCACTCTGATGGTTGGATCAACAGTCATACCATCTGACCGATAAGGTCGAGGGGTTGATTAAGTTAATGTTGTGTCAGGTACATCTACGACACACACAAAGACTTGGACTGATACCTGTTTACCTACCGGTACTGGGCGTCTAAAAATGTCAACTTTTGTCTTCTTTTGCTCAGCCTCCAGTACCCTGTCACTTGAGTGTTTTCCCCGTCGTAACCCTTGATGTCACGACCACAGTAAGTATCGGCCCTTCGGACCTTTCGATCAACTAAGTGTCCAGGAGGGTCACACACACACTCAAGCCGATAAGCACCCAGACAGGCATGCAGGCCGGCAGGCGTGCACACGTGCAGACTTAGAAAACGGGCTCAGGCCACTAGGTGGATTGAGCCCCACTCCACTACATATACCTGAGCTGCTCCTCTTCTAACCGAAGTAGGAGCTAGCTCAGTGGGTTTCGGTGTGGATTGGAAATCAGGTGACTCGGGGATCGAATCCATCCCCGATCTGGCTCCTTTTTGCAAGGAGCTCGACTTTAGCCCCGCACAAGCGGTTAACGGGGACCCCCACTTTTCGGCCCTTAGTAACCATGAATGATCTTGAAATTAGGGTTTTGGGGTCAAATTTTATGTTTTTTTGGATTTTTTTTTTCATTGCCTGTTTTTGTTTTTGGACAAACTTGCTGTGTGTCAAATTTGGTGTCATTACGGTTAGTAGATTTTGTGTTGTTGATCATACTGAGAATCCAGAAATTTCAATGAATGTTTTTTTGGCAAAATTGCCTGAAAATGCACTTTTGAGGTGTTGTTTTATGTGTTTTTAATTATTATTTTTTTGCTTTTTTTTAATAATATGTTAGTAAGAAGTGCGCTCTATACAATGGTGTAGAGTTTGCTTGAAATGACCCCGCGGATGGCTGGCGGGGACTTGAACCCATGACCTTCGGGGTGGGGCTTGTTACAGTTAGAAGTGTCACGACAAGTGGCATAACGGGGTTGTTGGTAGTTAGATCCTTTTCTTTTACTTTATTTTATTATTATTATTATTATTTTGTTAGTAGTTAGATTTTTCTCTGTTTTATTTTTATTTTTGTTTTCTTCTTCTCGGATCCATGGTTGATTTTTCCTACTTTGGTTAATCTGTCGTGGAATCCATGACAGATTCGTCAACAGAGAAAGGAAACTTACCAGCCGTTGCGACTGAGGTCTTGGCCACCTGCCACCTCGCACGGATCGCAACCTCGAAGCCGTGACGGTCGCTCGAGGAAGTCAGGGCCGACTATCGCAAGGGAAGTAGGACTACGGGGGAGGCCGTCGTGAACGACTACGGGGGAGTTCGCATAGTGCACAGGAGGAGAACTTCGTCGGGAAGAAGCGGAACACCACGCGCAAGAAGTAACCATCGAGCGAGCGGGGAACAACAAAGAGAATGCGCGGGGAAGAAGAAGAAGAAGAAGAAGAAGAAGAAGAAGAAGAAGAAGAAGAAGAAGAAGAAGCGTTGAGCGTGGGAGGAGGAGGTGCGCGGAGAGGAAGAAAGTGGTCGCGTGAAAAAGGTAGGCGCGCGAAGAAGAAGAAGAAGGAGAAGAAGAAGAAAAAAAGAAAAAGAAAAAAAAAAAAAAAAAAAAA
>BFEA01000079.1:814073-839023 GCA_003427395.1 Chara braunii
TGTGTGTGTGTGTGTGTGTGTGTGTGTGTGTGTGTGTGTGTGTGTCTCTGATTGCACGACTGGTCTCATGGTACTGCCATCGATATGATGAACCAAAATCGAATGAATCTACCATTAGCAATGAAAAGGTACACTACGACAGTCGTGTCAAAAGGGCAAGCAGCATCAAACGAATCTACAACTAAAAAGGGGAAGCCTACACTACTACTACATGTGTGCGTGTGAGTGTTTACATCGTGTCCGACTTCGCACTACTTTCATCGATAGGATGAGCGAAGTCACCGCTGTCGAGCGCATTGGCTCCCACCTTTTTGCAAAGCGCGGGAGCCCTTCCGGCTATGTCACGCATGAGTTAAAACAAAAATAAAACCCAAAGACAACTTAGAACGACGCATAAATAATCCCGCGAACCGCCGAGACGGTGGAGGTCGCGTCGTTTCGTCGCCGCTCTAGCCGGGTGCGCCAACTGTACATCCCACGGTCCTCTACGACAGAATAGGTTCTCGCGGGGCACACCTTACCTTCCCTGAGGGGCTATCACCACCCTCAAGGGCGTATCCCTACCGAGCTACTGACCCACGTGCAAAAGCGTTTAGATGCAATTGCGGAGGTAGGTCAGTCGAGGGTGTTTGCTCGCTCGCTGAAGTATAGGTACGCTTGGTTAACGCAAAGTGGACCCGAACGTTGTCTGTCTCCCAGGGCGCTGATCTCCTAGGTACGAACGAACGTCGGTCGACTAGGACGGTCTCAACCAAACATGAAACCCACAGTATAATTCTAGTCTCTTTAAACACTAGTCAAAAGATTGTTAAAATATTCACATATATAATTACATCAAATAGAATCGATTGTCGTCGATAGGAATATACATCTGATAAAAAATGATAACTAAAAAAATCAAAATCACCATTTGATACATTCAATAACACGATATCAAAATAAAATTCGACCGCTCCGGGTCGAATAAAACAATCATACAGCCGCCAACGAGGAGTTGACCACCGATAATAATATTGATACAATCGACAAGTTAGTCGGACTGCCGTAGGTTTGACTTGATGAGACGCGCTGTCAAAGTCATTCATTCCAACTAACGTCGATCTATGATTAAACACGCATACGCCTGTCTCCATACATTCTCAATCTTTCTGGATGACAGATTGCTTCGCGGATGATTCTTGATCACGTACATGGCTTGACGTGTTGCATGCCTCTCCCTCTAGGAAGTGGTTTGTGGATACTCCTTCCCCTCACCTGAGCCCGAAGACTCAGATCTCAGAGGTTGGGCCGTCACCACCGAGTCGACAAAGTATCACCCCCTACGAGTCGGGTCCACTCCAAGTCGATAACAGGGCCGACTCCGAAAGCATACGAAACCCCGCCTCGGATGCTTCCTAAAGAGAAAGACAATGTTCGCCATGAGTAGGTTTCAATTATTCTCATTCCTTCTCGGTTCTCGGTAACTTAGATGTAAAGAAACTGTATGAGATAGAGAATGAGAATCATTTTGACAGGTACAAGTAGATAAAATCATTTGTGATAGACTGCTCTCACAGTACCCGTTGAAATTATTCATTCCAAAATTCAAGTATTTTATCATGCACGCAGGTGAAAGATTGAAAGAGAACAATCCTTTTCCTTTTCTCCAACAGGCAAAGTCAATCTCCATAGCAAGCATCCTTCTACTTACCTGCACAACATGCAAAGAAGACAAGTTCAGAGAAAAACAGTACAATCCTATACTCGAGTGAGACCACTCCATCCGTATGCACGACTCTCACAACTTTCTTCTGCCTTTTCTTTTGAACATTCAAAATGACAAGGTCAAGCAAAGTGTGGGTTCACACAAGTGTGAAGGGAAATCTGAGTCATTCAACTGACCTTGAGTGAAGTTTGGTCCGACCCACTCAAGAAAGTCGGGTAATATTCCAATTAAAAGAAAGTGACTGCTGTAGAAAAATATGCGGCACACAACTCATAAGTTGTGGCCTTTCTCCTGAATGACGGTCCGCGTCCTCCACCAAGTGCTCAAGTGAGCAGAGGCTAGACCACACAAACTCAAGCGAGATAGCCCTCCAGGAGGGTGTTCCCACAAATGAGTTTTCACGTGGTCTTAATGTGCCAGCCTGCCCTAACATAATCCCAACTGTACTTCCCCCCACTAAGGATACTCTCAACCAATTGCAAGTCCATGCCGACATGCCTCTGCGACCTCGACAAAACTGTCGACTACCGCTCTTATCTTCAGACGACGCAAACGCCTGAACTAAAGTTAAAAAAAGGTTTCAGCTTTTTGGTCGTATGTTAGTCTGAATGAACTTTTAGCAAACGTCAGTCTTATCAGGTCCTTCAACTCAACGAAAGAGTCGGACAGCGTCTGACGTTGAAAAACCCTGGCAAATACCCTTGTCAGGGTATTTGCCCCGACATCGTGACCTCAGCTACTTCAATCGATAGGATGAACAAAAGCGAATGAACCTAATGCTAAATCTTGGAAATATACACGACTATTACTACTTGTGTGTGCATGTGAGTGTACGAGTGTACCCCTATCTCGTGGCTAGCTTCATAGTACTTTCATCGATGGGATGAACAAAATCGAATGAATCTACCCCTAAACATGGGTAGGTACGCTACTACACTTGTGTATGTGTGAGTATGTCCGTGTTGATTGCAGTTGATCGCACACTACTTCCAGCGATAGAATGAGCGGGATCGAATGAATCTATCACTGGAATACGGAAAGGTGCACTACTACGGTTGCATATATGTGTGTATCACAGTATATGTGTGTCCGAAAAAAAGGAGAGATCGTGTAAGTCTCCGATCTCGCGGCCTACTTCTAGCTACTTGGATCGATAGGATGAGCAAAATCGTGTGAACCTACCACTTGAACATGGAAGTATACGCTGGTGCTACTACGTGCATGTGTGCGGGCGTATGTGCATGCGTGTGCGCGGGTGTGTGTGTGTGTGTGTGTGTGTGTGTATGCGCTTGTGAATGTGTGTGTATTCGCTTGTGTACGTGTGTGTGTATGCACTCGTGTGTGCGTGTGAGAATGTGTGTGTGTGTGTGTGCGAGAGAGAGGGAGATAGAGAGAGAACGGATGAACACACACACACACAGATATAGAGAGAAAGATACACACAAATATAGAGAGAAAGACACACACAGATACAGAGAGAGAGACACACACACATAGATAGAGAGAGAGACACACACACAAATATAGAGAGAGACACACATATACAGAAAAAGAGAGAGAAGAGGAGAAAGGGACTTACTAAGCTGGCACGTGGATCGTCGCCACAATGGTCAGAAGACTGGCCTAGGAAACAGTGCGCCTCGATAAAACTGTCTGACTCGGTAAACTTATTACTTTTATTATTATTATTATTATTATTATTATTATTATTATTATTAGGGAAAATTTTCGAAATGCCCCTGAAGTGTTCGTTTATTTGCGATTTGCCCCTCCGACGGCCGACTTACCCTGATTTGCCCCTGGGGCCTCTGAACTTTCGAAAAGGCCCCTGTCAGCRAGGGGCACAACTTTTCGGAATGCCCCTACCGSTAGGCCGGTCCCATTTCCCGTGGTGGCTGTCCATTTTGCCCTTCTGCATTGGATGCATCTTCCTGGGATGCCCTCCAGCGGGGAGGCCCTCAGAGTTCGAATTCAAACTCCTTGATTTTCCGGGTCTCCGCGCAAAAAAACAGGATTCCACTCCACGTTGTATCCACTGCTTCAATTCACTGCGGAGTTCATTCTTTTGGTACTGCGACCTGCCGCCGCCTTCGATGTCCTCGGAGAACGTTGCCGAAGGTGAGTGTTCCTCCCCTTCTTCCACGCCTGTGTGTGTGTGTGTGTGTGTGTGTGTGTGTGTGTGTGTGTGTGTGTGAAAGATGTGGAGGTAGGAGGGTAATGTACAGCGGTGAACATACCATTATAGACGGTAGGAGAGTTGGCTTGACGTAGCATGGAAATCTGGCACTGGTACCCATCGGCTCTCCGGTAGGGGCATACTGGAAATTTGGCACTGGTACCGGTAGGGGCATATTGAACATATTTCAAGCCCAATTGACGCCAGGGTTTTTTTGGAAACTTGAATCGTTGTCGGAGGGGCAAATCAGGGTAAGTCGGCCGTCGGAGGGGCAAATCGCAAATAAACGCAAACTTCAGGGGCATTTCAAAAATTTTCCCTTATTATTATTATTATTATTATTATTATTATTATTATTATTATTATTATTATTGATGTTGATATTGTTATTAATATTTCCATTATCCTTGCATTGTGAATCCTACTTGACATTACGACTATGTACGGTTGAGAAAACAAAACGGCTGGCAGCCAAAAGCAGACATGCTGTACAAAACAAGGATGAAGATAAGACTTACCTGATCACCGTTTTTCACTGTCGCTGGGATTGGGTGATTAGCTCTCCCTAACTACATCACGTTCACAATTTAGTTGTACCGGACATGAAATATAACTTATATACGTTCATTATCATGACATTGTTAGTATTGCTAAATATACTTTTATTATTATTATTATTATTATTGTTGTTTTTTTATCGTTGTTGTTATTAGTATTGACTGTATTGTCTCTATTAGTACTGTGCTTTGGCCTTCGCCATGAATGTGACTATATGCTTTTGAGGGATGGAAAGGAGTGACAGGGAGAAGAATGCCCAAAGAAGGGGAAAAAACGCAAAAGGGGAAGGCAGTCGGGAATGTACGAGAGGAAGATGGGAAAGGAGACTGCGGAATGGGAGGATAAAAAGTCAATACGAGGAGAGAAAGAGGAAGGATGGGAAGGAACTTACCTGATTGTGAATTGTTGCAAAGGTAGCAGAACTCACGATTCGCAAAGTGTGGGGATGAAAAGGACAGCGGAGAAAAAAAATGACAATGCGAAGGAAAAGAGAAGCACTGGGCAAGGGAAAAAAAAAAACATCCAGGGAGAAGGAGATTACTAGGAAGGGGAAGACGGAGAATTCAGTTGGGAAGGAGAGGGATACTGCACGCGAAGGAAAAGAACGTGGGCACAAATATGAAAGAGAGAGAGAGACAGACACAGACAGATAGACCGACAGATGGACAGACAGACATTGAAAGACAGACACATATAGATAGACAGACAGACAGACAAACACAGACAGATAGACAGGAAGACAGACAAACTGACAGGCATACACAGACGGACAGACAGACTGACAGACACAGAGAGAGAGTGAGACATGAGGATGAGGATGTGAGGGCACATACCTGGTACTGGCAATGGTCTGCATGGGTTGACATCTTCAAGTACTTCGGTTCTGCTGCCGACGTCTGCAGTTGCAGTGTCAGTTGTTGGCTGGTAATAACAGCTTTATGGTAGTCGGGGCATAGAGCACCAAGTAGGAGTAGGTCTCTTGATACATACGTTGGTGGTGGCGAGAGTATGCTCCCATTGACATCTGGATTCGGTGCTTTGGTTCTCTGTGGGTGGAATATCAGCGCATATCTGCTTTCTGGACATCGTTCGACTTTTGGTTTTCCATGTGATGTTGCAGTTTGAAATCTGTCATTATTATTATTATTATTATTATTATTATTATTATTATTATTATTATTATTAAGTAGTATCTTTAGGATTACGGAAACCGGTGGGCCCAGCAAAACCTCGTGGCTGCCCTAAGTGAAGGTGGGCCTAGTTGTTGCACTCTAGCAGGTTGAAGAACAACATGGGCCTCACCCTGGGCTCTTCCAGAAATACTAGCAGCTGCGTCAGGCGGCTAAGGCCGGGACGTGGATTGTCGTGCCCTGGGCACACGCAGTGTGGGGCCGACATATCCACGAACTGGCCATGGGCACACGCAGTGTGGGGCCGACACACCACGAACTGGTCATGGGCAAATGAGAATGCAACTTTGTCGTCACATCCGCCTCACGGGCCAAATGTAAACACATCAAGCGTTCAGAGCCTAAGTAGATATGAGTGTGCCCAGCTGCAAAAGGCTCGGGCCATCAATTGTAGACATGAGCCTGGGCGCAGACACTGGGACCCAACCGGAAGCTACTAAACACTTTCACGGCCAGGCCCGAACAGTCTAGCAGTAGCAGCATCTCCCATATAGGGAGGAGGCCAGCCAGTTCAGGGCATTCTGGCTTAGGCAGACAATTCGGACACGCTGCTCCAACGTTGTGCAAGTGTCTGCACGCGCGCAAGCTGGTCTGGGGCGCTCGGGTGCTGAGTGGTGTGAGGCACGACAGTACGACGGGGCGCTTGCAGCCATAGGCGGACCGCGCCACGCGAGGAAGAGATGAGCGGCGGTGTTTGTTATGAAGAAGACGTGGTGTGAGTTGAGAAGGATGATGAGAGGAGTCGAGAGATTGTACCTGGTGTATGTGGGAGGTCGACATTGGTGTTGACGTCATGCACATTGGTCGACGAAGTGAGCCTGATGTGAGACTGTAGGTGGGATAGGCAGAGTGAGCAGAGTAGACTAGGTGCCAGACAGTAGAAGTGACATCAAATACAGGGATGGCGTGACCTGAGGGTGTGAACGTTAGCTCACGACGTCACTATATCGCTCTTATCCATATGGAGTTTTGGTTCATTTGAACTCTCTACTTGTTACCTGACTATTTGGACTTCTTCATAATTATTGTAGCTTTGTTTTCTATATATCTCGCTCATTCATATTTCTTGCATTTTTATTATTATTATCATTATTTGTCGATTCATTCCTATGCCATTTGTTCTCATCTGATTGCTAGCACAATCAAACATATGCTCGTGAACCTTGTGACTGGTTAGAACCATATCCAGGTTTACACATGTTGACCCGGATGAAGTTCAAGTGCACACAAGGTCACTTAGTGAGCAGGACTTGATAATGAAGTGGAAAGGTAGAGAGAGAAAAAAAAAAAAAAAAAACAGAAAAGAGAAATGAAGAAGGGGATAAGGAGAAAGGATGAGGAGAATGAGAAAGAGAAAAACGAAATAGGAAGACAAGCGAAGTCATCTCTCATTTTCATCCTATACACCCTTGTTTTTACTCGCCCTCTGCTGCTTTATAGATTGATCGATGTATGGATGTAGTACGGGTGATAGGATAAAGCGTCAGGGTGAGGAACATCCTGTTACTCGCCTGTACGTGTATGCATATCTTAGATTGTTAGGTTCATAAACTACAAGTGGGGTACTCCTGTGCGGGTCATCCCATGGTCTGTTCAAACCTAAACTAGTTAGACTAAAACAAATGGTAGGATACTCATGTCTGAGTCATCCTACTGCTCGATCGAATCCATACAGACTCGTAAGTATGAGATGAAGGCTCTAGTGAAGGTCTTCTTACTTCATACTTATATTTGATCGGACTATATTATAGCCCTCCGTTAGAACTGAAACTCACATTGTTGAACTTCATGTAGGGGCGTGTCGATGGCGAAAGAGGTGTTGAGACCTTGTTGACCTGTATGTGATTGCAGGTCATCTTAATCAAGAAGACTCGTTATGAGTCTATACAAGACTACATGTTGTTGCCTTATGGTAACAGTTTGGTTCGCCAACTCAAACCTCACTCACCCTTGACACTCACACTTTGCATCTACCTCTGCACTGAATGACATTTCTCATTTTCGGGTCGTTGTCTAAAGGGTCTGTATTTGATCAAAGGAGGTCCTTGAATGACTAAGTCGAAAAAAGAATGTCTGGTTGAAAGGTTTGAAAGCGTAGGTGTAATGTGTGTGGAAGTGAATGAATGGTTGACTCTGTTAGGATTATGTAATGTGATTGATTATGTCTGCAAGTCAGTAAAACGACCAACCACGTGCTATTCACTTAGCTCGCATTGGAAAACTTATGCTTACCTAAGCCTCGACTCAGACATTTCGTCGACACCTAACCTTTGTACATTTGGTTTGGATTTTCGATTTTTACTCCTTGATGTTGAATAGATTAGGACAATTGACAAAGGCGAAAGAGCCTTATTCATATAATTTTCTTTGAAAGGTCATGAGCCTATCTTTTATTTTCTGATGACAGGCCATGAACTTATTTTTTTGTTTGTGATGTTTGCTCGAAAGACCAAGAGCCTATTGATTGTTTCTCTTTCAAAAGTCATAGCTTCGTTCATTCTGATGTTCGCCTCTGTTTGTGTAAAAATGTAGTAAAAGACATCTCCTTGCCTTCCAGTCTCAACCTTTGAACTGTATTCTTCATGTATGTATTGATTTGGAAAAACTAAAATAGCTTATATAATTGGTCAAGTACGGGTAGGTCAGAGTAATGTATGCGCGAGAGATCGTCAATCGAGTCGACCTGAAAAGTAAGTCGGTCCGGGAGATCAGCGCTCTGATGCCCGACATGTAAACGGGTCAGTCTTAGGCGTTCAATCGCGCGTATACCTATGCTACGGCGAGCGAGAAAACGCCCTCGGTCGATCTACCTCTACAAAGGCATGTAAAAACCTTCGCATGTGGGCCGATAGCTCAACAGGGATACGCCTACCAGAGGGTGGTGACAACCCCTCGGGTAGAGGTGAGTTGTACCTCGCGGCACCCCGACCTGTCGTGGGGTGTCATGAGAGGTATAGCACGTGCGCACGGTCGGAGTGGTGACTGATTCTTTTTCACACTCTGAAAAAAAAAATCTTGCGTGACACGACCGTGAGGTTCAGCGCTTTCAGCAGGGTGCAAGACCGCCGCGCGCGACAGCGGGCTATATGGCTATAGGCCAAGGTGCCTCCAATTTCTTTGGAAGTGGGAGCAAATGTCAGGAGAAGGACCTACAGTAACGGCTATACTGGAATATAGCTACGGTAGGCAGGAGGCTAAACTGAAGGTAAACGTAAAGGGGGGAAGGAAGTGGAGATGAGGGCAGACCAGAGTCTGCAGTTAGTGATCACGGAGGCCAGAGACTGTGCTGAGAGAAAATGCAGAAGGGACGGGGTCACGGGCAGGTGAGGGTGACCATATCTTACCTGTAGGCGGAGATATTTACCGATACTATGGATCAGGAGCAACAACATTTGGATCGGGATACTGAAGCTGAAAGCGTCGCCAATGACCGGAATGCGGAGACCTAGTCATGGCATGGACTGGACAAGTGGCGGCAGGACCACCCGCCCGCTGAAATTGTGGAGAGTGGCCCAGAGGCCGACTCACGACGACGAAGGGACCGGAGCGACTAGACTATTGGACAGGAGGTCAATAAGGAAAAAAGGGACTCAGGGGAGTGTGTGGCAGTTACGAGAGAGAGAGAGAGAGAGAGAGAGAGAGAGAGAGAGAGAGAGAGAGAGAGAGAGAGAGAGAGAGACAACGAACGGGAAAGTCGGGGCAGAGATGGTGATGTTGACAGTGACGTACATGACGGTTACGCTCATGTGTGAGAGAGGAGAGACTCTGAGGTCAACGGATGCCTGTAACAGTTCTCAACGGATAGTGCCTTACCTGCGGAGAGAGCGTGAGAATGTGTGACGGAATGCTGAGTAGCAATGGGTTGATGTCATCTACCTGGATTTTCCATCACATGCTCGAGGATTCTTATCTTTCGTCCTCGGCCTTCACTGAAATCGGGATACTTTATCGCTCCTCTGGATCCGTGCCCATCGATGTCGAGTTTCCTAGGCATGCGCGTTTTGGTTTGTCGAAGAGAGCGCGCATGGTTTGCAGGCTTGGTTGATGTCAACTATTCTTGCGAAAGCCTAGCACATTAGGACGGGGAGGGGAGGTAAGAAGTCAAAGAGGCGATGGAGAAAAGAGCAACGGGATTGAGGCTCAAAAGTGATTACGTACGGGCGGTTTGAGCATTGACATGAGCAAGTGTACACGCGAGGACGCCGAGGATGAGCATTCTTGTGCATAGAACGTTGCAGCGATCATGGTGGTTTCTTTCGAGATTGGAAGAGCAGAGAAGGCATTGCGCAAATGCCTTGGTACGGAACATGTGTAATCAGTGTCCGGGTGCTAGCCCTGGCTCAAGTGGGGAACAACGTATTAGGGAGGATGTGACATGTAGGCGGCAGTGACTCGGTGAAAAGGGGTAGAATTTTCACAAGGAGTTCTGTTCTTGACGTTCCCCACCCCTGTTGATCACGATGTCGGTAACATGGTCGATGAAGCCAACGAAAGACCATGAGTTGTGAAGCAACAATCCGACTGTCAGCAATATGTTGAGTGCCCGGACCGTGGACATTGGTCTCGCGTGAGGCATACGAGAGAGAATGAACGTTCCCCTCTCTTGATGACGTCATCTGCCTTTAATTGTGACTTTATTTCTGCCAATCAAGTAAGGGGTGCAGGGCTAAGATCATAAATAATATGGGAGTAGTATTCAATTTCTGCTAATTGATTGGGGTTGCGTTATTCATAGATGGCACCCCGTGATTTGGCTGTAACTTGAACGGAAATAGACTAAAGTGATACATGAGTCTGAGGCTCAACCTAGTCGTATCAGAGTCTAGGCGAGGGAGTCCTTGTATGAGCTAGTGACAGGTATTGTCTCCTTCTTCCTCGGATGGTTAGCTTTTGTGATCATGTAAATACCTTGTTGTTCCCCCTCGCTCGCTCCGGGTCGCAGGCGATACAAGATTGTAGTAGTCCTGTTGGGTAATTGAGATCGGTAGTTAGCGATGATTTATGAGAGAGGAATTTCGTATCACTCGTGGTGATTGGAGTGAATAAAATACTTGGAGCAAAATCGATGGCTGCACGAGAAAATTGATGATTAAGCGACATGTCGCCTAGTTTCTCTATCTGGTTCGCAATGATGGACTGTGCATTGCTCCATGTAATCTCGCTTTCGGTTGCTGAGCTTGTTGGACACGAACTTGCATCCTATCTAGAAGAGGGGAAACATTATGAAAGAGTGACAAAAGTATATGCCCGAAAGAGGGGCACAATAGTTGGAAGGAATGGTTAAGTAATGCTCTACCAAGGAGAACAAAGAAACATGAAAGCAGATAAGGCATCTGACTGCCTCTCTCCTCGTTCCTTTCCTTTGCAACGGCTAGTTTCGTCTCCCTTGTGTTAATCTCCACACCACAAGATCCTCGGGGAGGGATGCATTCGTGAACTGATAAATTGTGGGTGAATTTCGACCTATTCCTCTTGGAAAACATCTTATCGACGAAATGAGAACGCGTGGATGCATTAACCGGAAAATCGATTGGTCTGAACATGAGTTTGAACAGGGTGATATCAACTAAGTTTGAACTCTCCAGCTAGTAGGCGATGTTGTTTTCCATGCAAGAGGGCAAAAGGGGCGTGGTGTTAGGATTAATCTAAAATAACGCGGTGTGACGCCCCAACCTCACGCCCAGCGCGACTTCCTGATCGGAGTGGGACGGGGGCCCGGAAGTGCGAAGAAGGGGGTGTGTCAAGGATTTTAGGAAAGTGGGGGGTGGCGGGGTGGAGTGTCAGGTCGGAACTAGGATCTCCTATGGCAAGTTTCAGGGGTAAAAGCGCAAGAGGGGATACGTAGATCGTGCCTTGGCGCTTTAAGCCTTACGAGAAGGAAGGTAGACCACCTCTCGTGATTTATGCCCAACGGGAAAACTGCAGATGTCGTGCAGCGTAGGGCAGATGGCATGTGCAATACATCCCAAATCAAAGTTCCTGGGGTACTCTTCTACGACCCAGCGTAAACAGATCTAAACACTCTTTCATTCTCGGACAACATCCCCATAACATTGCTCCTGCCAACGAACCCCTAATCTCATCAGCTTTAAACCCAAAAATGGAAATCACCATCGCCTTTGGTTTCGCCTTCGGGGTCGATTGCGAGGTTCGGCCAGTTGTCGGCGCCGCTCGTAACAGGCTTCGGATTCTGCCGAGGCGGGCCGTAAACGGAGGTTGTGCATTCGACGCTCAGCCTCGGTTCGAGTCTGTCGGGTAGTTCCTGAGGCCCGGCGTGCCCGATAATACCAGCAACTCGCACGGCGGGCTAGGCCAATAGTGAGCTATGGAATTCCACGGAACCACTGTGAGTTGGTGATAGGGGAGGAGGAGATGGAATGGAGGGAAATTGGTGGTGATAACGACGAAACCCAGGGATATGTAGTATTGAGTATTGTCCGTATCTGGGTAGTCAGGGCCTCTAGGATCGCTGGTTACGGCCCAGTGGAAATCCCTCGGGCATAGTCAGTCATGGGAATTCTGAGTATCTCAAGTTAAGTTGTTAGCCTTCCCAATACTCGTGATATCCCGGGTCCCTCAGGTTTTCGTAGTCAGACGCCTTGGAGGGAGATCTCGCGGCCATGTCCGTTTAGTAGGCCGAATTCCCGCATCCTTACACGGGGTTAAGGTTGACTCACGCGGACGAGCGCGTACGTGGCGACTCGGCTTTCTCGAGATCACGATCGTGCGCGCGCGTATTCGTAAGGAACAACCAATTGGTTCCAGTTACATTCAGCATGCGTGCAAATATCCTACCAATCACTACATGCCATACATGTGACGCAGAAGGACAATCCCTAGTGTTCACGACGAAACCCCAAACATCAAGACGAGCATTTTCAATTAGTTCTGATCGTATAGCTCCCATAAGTGAACATTGGTTACAGACGAAACAGGCATCGCAAAACAGAGCTAGAAATCCGAAAAGATCGCTAATAAAAGGGAATTTACATTCATTTCATGCATGCATACCGAATAAAATCACAGGAAAATCCGAGACGATGTACAAGCGAAGTTCAGAAGAGGAGGGCTGTGACAACAAAATCGGTCATACCAGGATCCAAAATTGTACAGATAAACAGGGAAAGAAGGAGACAACAAAAAAAGGAACTTTATCCCGTACCCACACAACCTCCCTCTCTCTCTCTCTCTCTCTCTCTCTCTCTCTCTCTCTCTCTCCGTGTTCCCGATACCGATAGTTCGTCGCCGCGTATCATCGTAGAGTTGTCATCCCGCTTGGTTCAAGCATGCAAGCCACGTTCACCCCTGAGCCACAGTCCGTCGCGGCCCCACACGTCAACCCCGCATACCCGATACCAGCTCGTTAGATCGCCCAACTCTCGCACTCACTTACCTTTCAAACTTGCTCGATAGCTGACCCTCACTGATCGCGCTAACCTCAAAATTCTTAGAGAGCCAACTAATCGCACTTGCAGAATTTATAGCGTATATGATTGCGCGAAGGATATGGTGTCGAGCGCATCGGTCCGACACCGCACGTGGCAGCGCGGGACCCTCTCGACCACGTCACGCAGGAGTTGGACCAACCTCGACACAACACACAAATGGAGCTTCCTTAGGCCGCTCCGGCCGAGTGCGCCAACCATACCTCTCGCGAGCCCCTACGACAGGATAGGGCCTACGCGAGGCACAACTTACCTCCACCTGACGGGAGCTGTCACCTCCCTTCGGTGGGCGTATCCCCGTCGAGCTACCAGTCCACAGTACGAAAGCTACTCAGTTGCAATCGCAGAGGTGGACCAGCCGAGGGCGTTTCTCGTTCGTTGTAGCATAGGGGGCACGGGCGGTAATACGCCTATCAGACCCGCACGCGAACCTACATCTTGGGGGGGGCTGAAGTCCCAAGCGCGGCTCGCCGTCGATCGACTAGGACGCATCCCACACACCATGCGCACACCACTCTACGAACACATAAAAGGAAACACACACACATACACACGAAACGACACAACACAAACAACGCGACAACGCTCCTAGCCCCTTCAGTGGTCATCGCATAACTTTCCACTGCGGAAATCGGATGGGCATCACGCGCGAGACTTAGTATAAAACTACGCGGGCGCGGGGCCTATGCATATCGACTCGCAATGCAAGCGCGCACCAACAATCGCGACGATGGCGTACTATGTAGTACCCATACTCGCGCGGCCCTCGTTAATCTCGAGGGTCGCGTTCGACACTCAAGTGTCGGCTGACACGCACCTTGAGGGTTAATCCCTCGACGCCAGACAACCGCTATGCGCGGTTGAAGACCACACACCCTCTTCTGCACCTTATGTAGAGCGGGTGGTACACAGGTCCATACCTGTGGTGGCAGTCGTTTCTTGCGGCCCTGGAGGTAAGTCCTACTCCAAGCCTAGGCGGAAGTCAAGGGGTTTGACTTTGACGGCTGCCACGGACTACAACGTCCAACCATCTAAGAAGCGGAAAAAGGATAGGTCCCCTTACTTCAAAAGAAATCATGACCTTGGGGTACCCTCCCCTCTTCGGGTGGTGCCAGCGGCCTATATTAATCCCAAGCAATCGCACCAATGTGCGAGCCCCGCGATCCCATAACCTTTAGTCGCTAGGACGGCGAAACGTCGGGCGCAGGATTCAGACATAAAGCCATGCGGCCGCAGACCCGTCCTATACCAACCAACGATGCCAATCGTACGCTGTAATCGCGGCTCCGGCCTACGCGATATTGAATGGCTGAAGGAATGTATCGTGAGGGGTCACCCTTCACGATATTGAACGGCTGAAGGACACGCCGTTCGGCCCTTGCGACATTTCCGCCTTCGGGGTGGGGTGTCTCGACGGCCAATGCAGATAGGCTCTGTATGAGGGGAAATTCCTCCCCTACAGAGTCTAGGGCTTAGGATGTCATGGACAAGGACCTTGAATCTCGACCTAGGACCAACGTCCGACTGAGAAACCCCCAAAAAGCAAACAGGCAAAAGGAAAGGTCTTTCCTATGCCTCTCAGTCTCAAGCTCTAAACAGGCTTCTAACGTGGTGTTCCTCAGGCCATGCGAACATTCATCATAAGTGCACCCACGCCTACACGCACAAGGGAGATAAGGTTGCGACGATCACTTCTCACAGGCACAGTGAGACTCCTCACAACCATATGTATGTATATGGGATCGCGGGCAGTCCAAATCTAAAATCCGAGCCACAGGACATACCTGCAATCACATCAAGAATCGAACGACAAAACACGCACTACACGGAGTTAACCCCAACCAATCTCCGCACTCATACCCGTTGCTTTAGCCATGCAAGCCCCAACCTCCCGTCCAACCAACCATAATTACATATTCAGTACCTTTGCCAAATGGCCATTCAATAAAAGTCCGGGTGAAACCCTCAACAAACAATAAAGTCACCAGAGCTAAAGCCCTTTAGGTTGGGCATGGAGAGTGAGTTGGAATTGAGTCGTAGACCGACGAATCGGCAACCGACCTGTTATCAGTGATAACAGAAGACGATCCTTGTAGGACCGAGCTGAAACTAGTCCAAGTCCTGAATCAGACATCCGAGAAAGGCCTGTACCATAAGACAGGTCAATGCCCAAGCTAAATCATCAACACATGGTGGATAAACCTCCATAGCACATTCTCACTCAAACTGTCTGCCCACTAATCCGAGCCTACCTCTAGCCAGTGCCCAAAGCAAAGGTAGGCAAACGAAAGAATCTACCCTATTCAGGGTGGATCGCCAGGGTCGCCACCTGTCAAAATATAATCTACCTCCTCTAAACTTGAGAAAATTTCGGCAACGCCTCCCGTAGGAAAAGTGTTTTTTCAGAGTTTATATCAGCCCAGCTATAACAACCAAAATAGTCTATAACTCTGGGAAGTCAAATTTTATCTAACTCCCTGAATTAGTAAAAATTTGGGCATCACTCCCTTTAGAAATGGAGACCTCCCAGATTTATACTAAGTCAGGTTTGGACTCAACCCACAACCTTGAGCCCAACTCAGATAAAATCTGACTAACTCCTTAGTTTTGCAGAAATTTCGGCAGCACTCCCCCTAGAAAAGTGTTTTCCAAAGATTTATACAAAGCTAAGTTTAAAACTCGAGACTAACTTTGACTTCCCAAAGTCCAGTTTTGTCTAACTCCCTCAATTAGCAAAAATTTGGGCAACACTCCCTTTAGAAAGGGAGACTTTCCAAATTTTTACTAAGTCAGATATAAAGGAAAGACAAGTTGAACTTTGACAAGTCAAAATTTGTCTAACTTCTTGAATCTGTAGAAATTTCGGCAGCGCTTCCCGTAAAGAAAGTAGCTTACCAAGATTTATACAAGTCCAAGTATAACAGTGAGTCTCAGAAAATGTAAGAATCGATCTAAGTAAAATAAAGTCAACTCAGAAAATACAGGAATTGACCTAACTCCTATCGCTCTAGCACGTGACGAGTCTCTAAAGCAACTGCCTGTCAACCTGAAACCCAGACCAAGTAGTAATCTCACTCAGCCACGTGCAGGCCAAACCACAAAGGTAAGTACTCTCATCAACCCCAAGGTCCTAAGCAAACAATAATTCATGCTCCCTTTGTGAATTATCCCTTCGTACCCGACTTACATAAGGCATAGGTTAGGCCACCTGAACTTACAGAGCGCGCCCAACTTAGCTAGGCCTAAAGTCAGAATACCTAAACTTATAGAGCGTACTGACTTAGCCAAGTATACACAAACAGAGGGCACAACTACTTCTCTCTTCTTTTGGGCATATGACTGGGTCACCCCAGTCGCCCTGAACTGTTTAAATATCCAAGTTGTATATATCTCTCTGAGCTTAGTCTTCAAAATGGACATAGGGTTGAGCCGCTCAACTTAGAACATTGCGCAGCCTGCCCAGGTTTACCTTCAATTTTATCTCTCGATTATACTCTCTTCAGTTGTGATAAGCTATAGCCAGGCTACCTAAACGTATAGAGCGGCATGACTAGCCTGTTCTTAATAACATAATAATATAACGTAACCAAATTATAACCTTTGGGTTCCAACATGTGCGAGGCATTGGGTCAGACTACCTAAACTTATAGAGCGGTCTGATCCTCTGCCAAGTTTGTTCCTCTCTGATCCAGTCTGTACGAGGCAGTAGGCCAGGCCACCTAAACTCTTAGAGCGGTCTGTCCCCTGCTAGAATTATTCCCTCAGAACAAAGCAGGAGAAGGGCTGAACCACCTAAACTTATAGAGCGGTTCAGACCTCCTTGTTCATGATCAAGGAAATTGAGAAAACCCCAAGTAACACAAGGCAACCCAAGGTACCTAAACTTATAGAGCGCCTTGGGTCCCTGAAAATCATTCACAGTCAAACCCTCGCAAGTCAAAGCAGTTAGGTCACCTAAACTTATAGAGCGTCTTGACTCTCCATACAGTTCACAACACTAGGTGTCCCCAAACTTATGGGGACCTCCCAGCCTCCAGAGCTTCAGGCCACCTAAACTTATAGAGCGGCTTGATGCTCCATGCAAGTCAAAATAAACAAGCGCTGGGCTTCCCCAAACTTATGGGGACCTCCCAGCCTTAACGACCCAGTCAAAACCGCACGCAATACTGCCTTCCTCCCAACCTTCCCCCAGATGCAATCCCTTTTGTTTACAATCTGCTTTCAGGCAACCAAACAAAGTCTGAAACTGAAATTGCACACACATTCCTTTATTTCAGTATGACTTATGCCCTGAAAGTCAACCCAAAGTCAAATATAGGGTCCATACCATATACTCATTCAAAGATAGAAAGGTGTACAAGTAGGGGTTATGACCGGGTTTATAAAAGGAGTCAGGGAATTACCACTCAGTTCCCTGCCTCCAGGACTCCGCTTGAGTCCCGGCAGGGCTCCCGCAATCAGTGGGGCAAACCTCCCACAAGGCCTTGGCGCGTATTACGGGTTGCAAGCCCGCCTACCGCCTTCCTCTCAGGACTAGTGGACCAGACTTAGAGGAAGAAGGACAGCAAGAGAAGGTCCGAGACTCTCAGATCCAAGGGTGATGCTCTCAGCCTCACATGAGAGGGCCTTAACGTCTTCGGCGCTTGAGGGCCCCGAAATGGCGGCCAAAAACACAGCAGTTTGGTCAAACCAGAGTCAAACTACTGAAGCTAACTCTTCTGACGAAGTCTCGATTCGCAGCAATGGCTCCCTCCACCACCACTTCACCATGATGCAATAGCGGCCTTTTTCCAGAACAGCGTGCACAGATCGCCGTATGCGTCACCAGGGCGCCATGGCACCCAACAGTATTCACGGTACTCTCCAACAGCAACAGCAGCTTAGTGCGGTGTCTTTAACAGTAGCAACAATACGCAGCAGCGCAGCAATCCTGCAGTAGCTGCAGCAGGCCAGTGCTTTATAGCAACCACGGCGGCAGCAACGGTGCCCCGGCTTCGGACAACAGCGTATTTGCAGCCTGGTTCTTGAACACGGCAGCGAAGTAGCACAATAGGACACAACTCAAGACTCGATGAGCCCTAGCACCATGACTGCTCCACAATAGGACGAACAACGCACCAGCCTGCAGGTAACTCTGCAGTCCCACAACTGTTCTTGATTGCCCCTGTAACAAGCTTAGTAGTACTCAAGCCTGTGGGCAAGTACACCGCCTTGTGGCTTGCTCCCAACTACCCCCCTTGATGAGCTAAACAGCACATCGACCAACTGCCTATTTTGTAGCTCGCGGCTGGCCTTGCAGTCGCCCCACACGGCGGGTTGGGCAGCACCCCAGTTCACGGGTAAGCCTCCTAGCTTCGCGGTTGTACTCCTCCTCTTCACAGGCTACGGTGTCGGCCAACCTTCAGGCTAGCAGCTAGGCAGCTCTCCTCTCCGCTGCCTCAACAGGCAGCCCGTCGTTCCACAGGTCACCTCCAACCCACAAGACCAAGGCATCATCCTTCGGTCGCCACTCCCCCCCCCCTGTTGCATACGATTCGCTGGTACGCGGCAAGCTTACTATGGATCCCGCACCTTCGAGGCCGCCGCCAGGATTCGGCCAGAAGCGCATCCCCCGTTCGCCCGCCTTGCACACATGATCACACGCCAAAGTCCCCTAATACATTCGGCTGCTACTAGCGGGGCCAGGTCCGCCCAATCCCATTCGGAAGGGCGGACAGCAACTGGACAAGGCGAATAATTAGCCAGGCGAGAGCGGCGTGGCAGGTTCATCCATGTCCCCTCGGCTGTCCTCCCACCCACAGCGTAGCTTGACTCTTCTCATGTCCCTCCGCATCCCGCTTATACTAGCCTCGGGCTTCCCGAATAAGGGAACAACCCTCCTCGGAGAAAGGATCCAGGTAAGTATCCGCCCCCGTTCTCTTTGAATCCTTCACCGTCCTTCTGTATGCGCGAGCTTCAACTACTGACGAAGCAACACCTTTGTTCAACGGGTAAGCTCCCAGTCCTCCGAATGCCCTCTCGTTACTTGTCCCACCGGAGTATGAGAAGTCGAATGGGTCTACCCGCATATGCGGTTAGGTTCACCCCCCCCCTCCCCTTCTCTTTCTGGCCACACTAACTACTCCCCCGCAGCCTTCTCGATTCCTAGCCCAATCCCTACTGACTTCCTGTCTAACCCGACTTCGGAATCAGGCTCGCCTGGTCCCAAAATCCCTAGTCACCACCTTTCCCCACTGGTTTTTCACCGAGCATGAATCTGACACTCTTTTGACAGCCTCCGCCATATCCACTTCCCGTTCTGTTCGGCCACTCCATTCTGCAGCTGCACTCCGACGTGGATCCGGGCCAGGTTCAGTCGCCCTCCCATGCCGCCTGGCGTTCGCCCTCCCTATGTCGGGCTCGTGGCTCCGCCATCCCTGCCCCCGGTCGCCCCTAGAGCGCTAACCGGTCTATGTCCATCCACCTTACCTCCAGCTTCCACCTACTGCCCGCTGCGCTATCTTCCCCGGCTCTTCGCTCCCCGCTTCACCTCCGACCTATGCTGGTGTCAACGAAAAACCCGAGCTCGCGCTGGCCCGGCAACTTCACGCACTTCTACTCAGTATTCCGAGATCGGTCAATAACCGATTTCGACCGACCCGCCCATTTTTATCCGTGAGGCTCCGGGCCGGTTCTCCGCCCGCCTCCACCAAATCCCCGCGGCACTACGGCCCCCTGCCCCAATTTAGCACTGTCCCGCCCCACCAGCCTTCGCATGGTTCGGGTCTTCTTTCGGGGTCGGGTGCCGGAAGATGCCCCCAGACGTATTATGACCCTATTCACCAGGGAGCGTTCGGGCCATGCTGATCTTCTCTGTCTCACTCTAGTTTTAACGGATGTCCCGAAGGTCTTGCACGAGGAGAGCCGCCCCCCCCGGCACCTTTTAGAGGCGCCGCGTGACTTTTTTCTTCCCCTCCCGGCGCGCGCCTATCCCTATTTCGCGTCCGGGTGCTTTCACGGATTCTCGCGCGCCAGCCTTATGCAGTGGCCGTGCAAATCCCCTAGGCGTCGGCTCCGATCCTCGACAGACTTTCCAAAAAAAAGATCTACTGGCATGACCTCCCCTTTTTCCCTGCATCGCGTACCTGACCCGGCTCGCGTCCGGGTTCATACCCGGTTTCGAGCTCCTTAGCCCTTACACAATTGTCATACAGATCTCGTCGATCCGATCTTGGCAGAAGCCGCAAGTGCTTCCATCGTGGCATGCACCCCACAGCACCTCCACGGTCCACTCGGCTTCACGCGGCGGCCGTGGGGGAGAGGGCCACGTGCGGCGGCCCTTCACGACCCTTCGCCTGGCCACCCACCCCTCTCCCTCTGGCTCGACATAGACCCGCATTCCACCAGTATCAGCAAAACACCTTCCGAGCTGAATTCTCGGCCTGTTGTCGGCCCCAAGGCTGCCTTCGGGCCCAAATAAAAAATCTAGTATGGAGGGTACAGGGATATACTAAAATATTTTCCTTTCTGACCGCAGGCCCTAAAAAAAAAAAAAACCTTTCCTATTAACTTCAACTCGGACCAGAACGCTACTATCGACTGGCCCCTCCTGCGGCCGATCGTTACCGCAGTCAGCGCGATAAACAGCAATCGAAACAAAAGGAGACCCACCCCTACTTTTATACGCATCGGCTCTACTCAGGGGCCGCGTCGGTCTCCTCTGTATCGCTCCTAATTTTAACGGGTACCCAAAAGGACGCCGGCCAAAGAAAAAAACGGGGGGAAATTTGGTGATCGGGGGTGCAGGACTTGTCAAGGCCTTTCCTCAGTCCTGCAAAACCGGGCCCGCGGTCGGACTCCCCTATCAAAACGAAAAGGGGGATAGTCCCACAGGACCCTCAACCCCTCAGCTCCTCGCCACTCCATTTGCTCCTACACAGTCGTCCTCTGGCCTCGACCCCCGCACCTCCGCTGCAATAGTCCAATGTTGAAACTGATAGGGCTAAGCCCAAGCCTGGTACTAGCAGGCGCGACCTCCCATATAAAGTGGTGCCGCGCGGTGCTCCGGGCCAAGATACCATCATAGCCACTCTCTCAGTCCACGTTTGTACCCACTGCCCCTAAGTGTCCGCACCGGCCTACCACCCCGCGCCGTGGCCGTCCCGTGCGCCTACCGGCGTGCCAGCCCTACCGTTGGTTGCGCGCTCTGACCAAAAAGCGAACCTTCACTCCCTAACCGAACCTGTGGCACGGTCCGGGTCGGCCGGCTACACCGACTGTCCACTCAATAAAAAAAAAAAAAAAATTACACGCGCGCCTTAAAATTGCGCGCCCACATACCTCCTACCGGGCCAAGGCAGACCTCAGACACAGTCACGCCCCACGCGGCCTATTTTAACCATACCCATTCTTCCTGTCATTTGCAAAAACCAGGGTGGATACCCTCGTAAGGGTAGTCGCGCCGACAACGGGATCAGCCCCAAGTGATGAGAAGGAGAAGAAAGGAAGTGCCTACGTCTGCATGTCTGGGCCACGGAGGGGGGGAATGAGCCACTCTCTGTGCATTGATCCGGTTATGCAGGCATAGGAACCAATTAGGTCAGGGAAGAAGGCATGCATGCGCGGGTGAGCACAAGGCGGGAAGAGGGAGGAACACGAAGGACATCAAGAACGAGAAGATTACAGCTGCAATTATACCCGCCAAAACTTTTACAGTTGCGTGCAATATTAAGGCACAAAAAGAAATCAGAACCCAAATCTTATCGAGGCAAGGCGTGCGTAAACAGAGAGCGCCGCGCAGCAAAATCCAGAAGGCGCCTAAATTCCTATATTAAGTCCGAATTGCAAAGGAAAAATTCCGAAGAAAAACAATTCCGAGGGCCCGTGGGGGCTCGACACCAGTTGAAAATTCAAAAACGATCTTCCCACGCGATGATTGCGTCAAAATCCTCAGTGCCCACAACAGAACAAGAAAGAGAAAGCTATGGTACAGTTATTCTTCGCGCTCGCTAAGGCGCGGTTCTCCCACCATTGGCACGGGATCTTCCCGACACCGATCCGACATTCTCAGCAGAAAAACGAAAAAGAAACGAGGACATCCATGCAAATTGCTCGCCCGACCCGTCTTCCCACAGCTCGCCCTTTCGACCCGTTGGATTTCCCCAAAACAACTTCACGCAGAAAATCACGCGGTTTCAGAAAGTGGTTCGTCACAGCGACCCTTTGATTAAGCTTGAATGGGTAAGAAGAAAGCAGTCCTAAGAAAAATCGCACACCTTCTTGCTAAGTTTTTGTTCGACGGGGATTAGTCAACCTCGTTATATTTGAACCAAGGTTGCAGACAGACTGCCAATGAGGTACTTGCTAAAAAAAAAAAAAAGGCGAGTCTGTGAAGAGGTTAGTTATCACCACCCCATGGTCCTTGATTAGAAAGGGGTGTGATTGATTGAGGACTAATTGAGCAAGCCACGTTGAATATCACATTGTCGAGGGAACGCGTGCAGTGAGTGAAAATGTCAGCGATGGTATATAGCGCCCTGTCTGGACTGTCGTGAGTCGCTCTCTGAGCTCGTTGAGATCGTATTCAAAGCCCGAGCGCTGAGTACGAGCTCACTCCATTCCTAAATTTACCGAACTCCATGGCTCAGAGCCGCTTCATGGCTAAGTTTAGCACTGCGCTCAACTAAGTTAAGCGAAAAATTCAAGCGGAGTGCGTGACGAACAGGGAAGGTCCTTATATTTGCTTCCATCGAATCCAGTGCAAGTGAGAAAACCAGGGGCCGTACACTAGGCCCCATGAATCTTTTTCCAGCAGGGTCGACCTAAATGAAAACCAATAAATTGGAGCGAGAGCATGTTTAAGTGGTCGCGTAAGTTAAATGGTTTCTCTCTGTTAAATCTCGCCCAACCAAGGTAGCATCTCTGCAGTGGTAGATTACCCATCGCTGCCTCCCTACGAATGATTGGATTATAGATAGAACCTCATTAGAACAAAGAGGTATAGCTCACCCATGATGCAAGTTATGTAAATGAGCCTTCCCTTCCAAACTAATACCAGAAACATTAGAGCACATCTTTCTCCAATGTCCAGGATCAGTCTGGTTATGGCGTTGGTGGGACAGGATTTGGAATCAATTGGGAACAACCCTCCCGTGGCCCTGGGATTGGAAGGCGCTACTCTTGGAAGCCTGGAATCCTGTTCAGATTGATGACCTTACATTTAACTTGTTCACAATTGGAAGGAGAGCAGTTATTTGGGCAATATGGACACGAAGATGTACCTATGAAATGGAAGGTGGACGCTTGGATGGGCCAGAGTTTACTGAAACTATTAAGCTACATATTCAAACGGAGATTACTACCAAATGGGAAGGACTAAAAGAAAAAATACAGTATCTGAAACAGAAAAAAGAAATCCTGCAACACATTGAATCATTTAATCAAAGTTGGCTTGGGGGGGATAAGGGAGGGAGGTTAGGGCGGGTGGAATGGGAGGGAGCACAAGAAAATGATCAGGTTGAGTTTCAGAGGAACTACCGCTTGATCTTCAATGACTGGATGGAAGTTGATCCTGCTATTCCATTAAGGCCTCCGATGGATTTCCCTGATCCTTTTCCTCCATCGAATCTATGTTTGGTTCCCAGATCTTGGTATGGATATGAGTGAACCCTTAGTTCTGGTAACCTCKCTTTTGGTTATTCTGTTGATACATAGAGGGTTGATCTAGTGCTTGGAATGACATGTTTTTCAGGCGSCCTGATTAGGGTGAAGAGGCACGAATTTCAACACAAAAATTTATTCTTATGGTTCATATTCAAGTTTTCAAAAGATGTATTTATGGGACGCTGGACCCGGTTTCCAGCAGGTGACGCTCCCCGCCAATAGATGGAGTTATAAAAAAAAAAAGAAAAAAAAGTGGTCCCGTAAGTTTCATTTCCGCTCGGCACCTGAGCAGTTGAGTAAACCATCAGTGCATCTTGAACTGCTCGTTTAGGGGCAGTATTGGGCAATTTGCTCAGCTGCTAGCTATGACCAATGCACTAATTGTACTTACCTAGCGGTGGCACTTTCCTTCACTGTTCGGACGGTACTTACCTAGCGGTGGCGCTTCCCTTCACCGTTCGGAGGGTAGACTACTACTCAAGATCATCAGACTAGCTAAAAAACTGTACATCAAAAAGAAAAAAAAGAAAAATGACAAGTACCTGCTGAGCAAGGGCTGACGGTGACTGGTTCCACTGAGGATTTCAATAATGAGCAGTTGCTAAGAACCATATCCGTAACCAATACACCCCCCTGACTGTGGGTCCTCTTCCGACCACCTTGTTGTAGTTGACTAACGAAGGGAGGGATGCTTGCGGGTGCCTTAACTCACTGCGTGAAAAATTAGGCGGGTTGAGACGAAGTTGGTCATCCCGTGCCGTTCGGGGTGTGGATGAAGGTGTGCTTTCTTGAAGTTTCTTCCTTTTTTCTTTTTTTCCCCCCAATTGGCCCAATGGACCACAAGACAGATAATAAGCTGATTAGAATAGATACTACACTTTTATCTTAACCGAAAGGCCGAGAGAGGGGTATTAGCGGGGTCTATGACCAACACGGGTGTGAGTGTGAGCGCGAGTGGGTTGTGTGTGGTGTGTGGGAGAGTGTTGGCCATAGCCTCTGCTGCTACTCGGTGAAGGGTGGGGGACAATGAGAAAAGGGTGTGGGACGATGAGAAAGGGAGGCACAGCTACTGGCAGGTCTCGGTCTTTGTGTTAGCCAGACCCCCACTGGCGGCCCCAACCCTATACCCTAACCATTTGGGGCAAGGGGCAACATGAAATCTCCCCTTCACAGAGAGAGGAAACTATGCTTGCAGGGGTCCCCTCTAGATAGTCTTAGGAGTAGGTAGTGGAAGG
>BFEA01000079.1:860821-876612 GCA_003427395.1 Chara braunii
AAAAAAAAAAAAAAAAAAAAAAAAAAAAAAAAAAAAAAAAAAAAAAAAAAAAAAAAAAAAAAAAAAAAAAAAACCGAGAAACAAAAGAAAAACAAAAAAACAGAGAATTAGTGACCCATAACTGTGCTCAGTATGAAGCACAAACCTGAATTCGAATCCAGAGTATATATTCTCGGTCCACGCAGACAGATTACAAGTCCAATGTCCATCTCTACTCCACAAGGGGTCCTTGCTAATATGTAGGGGCCCTTCGGAAATGAGAATGGACAAACAGATTGGAGCATTTGGTGAAAAAAAAGAAAAAGGACATGCACCCACATACACACACATGTGCTCACACTGTTTGGAAGGGAGAGGCATGTTTGGCCACCCCTCCCTGTTAACAAGGGTCAATTTTTTTTATTTTTTTCTCGGCTTTAGTGTTTGGGCGCGTAGGGCCACGTGTCCGAGGCCCGACGCGCCAATTCCGTTTTTCGGAAAATCAATGGGACACCCACGTTTTTCCGTTAAACAGGGTTCAACGAGGGTCCTCGGACCCGTTAAACAGGTTGAACGGCGTTTAATTCCGCCCGTTCTCCGTTCATCGGACACATAGCTGGTCAGGGCATGGTCAGCCAGGCTGCACGCATAGCAATACGACAATGATGAGGACATGATCAACATCCTAGCCAGTTTGGAAGGGGACGCGCACCGTTGGTTCACTACTTACGTTTGAGTAGATCTTCGAAATTTCGAAAGGGACTTCTTAAACCGATTTGATTACATCCACCCTGAGCAGGATTTCTTCATGATCAAAGACCGAGTCCAGAAGCCCCTCGAATCCGTAGTCGAATACCGCAGCAGGTTCTATAGGTTGTTTGTTAAACCACCGCTCCCCCCCGCAGCCTAAAGTTGGGGGGACCGGTAGGGCGATTTTTGGAATAGCCGGCTGACCTACCGGTAGCAGGGACTGCCACGACCTGTGGAGGGGTCTGAAATGTGCCAGTGTGTACACCGCCCGTAGAAAAAAGGAAGTTTTTTTTTTTTTTTGAGAAGCATTTAAAAATAATAATAATAATAATAATAATAATAAAAAAAAAAAAAAAAAAAATGCTTCTCAAAAAAAGAAGCATTTCGAAGTGGCGGCCCGCTGGTTTTGCTCATATGGAGAGTAGTGGAGCGAGGCCCTTTGCGTTTGCTATTTTGTCTGACATCCCGCCGTGGTCTGTATGACAATCAATTGATTATGGATTTTCATTTCAAATTGTTCTCTAGACTTCTTATCAATATGAGGTGATCGTAACACTGTATATAACGTGCGTGTTTTTGGTAATCTAAGAGCTCGTGTCTTTCTCTGGCTGTTAGTGCCACAACGTTTCGGGCCTCGACATGCACAGTACACAAACCTCATGCCGATGTATCTTTCCAGTACACAAACCTCGTGTCGATGTATCTTTCCATGTTCTAGCGGAAGATTCACTCTCGTTTTGCCCATGCCGAAAGTAGGCCACGGGATGATTCGGGGCATCGCTGCACTACTCTCGAAATGCACAAAACGAGAGTGAATCTTCCGCTAGAATATGGAAAGATACATTGCCATGAGTTTTGTCTGTTGTGCATGTCGAGAGTAGTGCAGCGAGGCCCTCGCTCTTGTTTTGGACAGGAGGGATTTGTGGAGAGAAACGCGCACAACGGTACCCCGAAAGTCCTGCAGTCACCCAGGTAGGCCGAGTTTTTGAATTGAAATCGTGAACTCTTTTTCCTTTTTTTTTTTTTTTTTTCTTTGCCCTGGTGAAATTGGTCGCCGACCGCCCTCCATTTCCGGCCCTAATTCCCCGGGAAGTCGACTTTAGGCAATGAGCGGGAGCGGTGGTTTAAGTCTGAACGGGCGAAAATGTCGGAAGAGATTTGTTTATCGATGGGCTTCGTAGTTGAACGATGAGGGCGAAGCGGCGAAAACAGTTTTCCCCTATCAATCACACCATGCAACAGATCATGGACGCTGCGAAAGAAATGGAGAAGAAGTTTGCCGCTAGCTTCTTAGAAGGGGAAGACCACACCAAGGAAGGGTAGTCGTCGGAATTGGCCAGAGCAAAGGCCGAACTAGCTGCGCTCCAAAACAAAATTGAAAACATGGCCTTCGTCTCCGGCCCCGTTACTTACCTGAGAACGATACCAGACACAACCACGAGACTGCCTGTGATGGTCACACCTACACCTCTACCGCCCGTGCCTCCCTTTGACCCCCCGCGAAACCAAGTGAGTCAAACGCCATATTGGAGCTAACCCGAACACTGGTTAGCCTGATGCAAGAAAGCAAGAAAGAACAACGTGAGCATAATGCCCGAATAGAAGCCATGATGAGATCGATGCGCCCTATCGTCGTCCGAGCGGCGCCCATAATACAAGCGTTGCCAACTGCAACCCCTGCTCAGGCTGTAAGTTGTACGACGGCTAATCTAGGCATCTGTTAAACTTTGTCGATCGGTAGAAGTGATCTGCCGGCCTGCGGATCAAACCCTATGTTCACCCCGCGTCTGTCACCCACGGTAGGGCTAGTTCCGAGCTCCTGTAACCTGCAAAATCCGCCACTGAGTCAGATAAAAAAAAAAACAAGGTGCGAGCCGGGCGACTCACTAAAATGTAGAAAGAAAAGGAAAGTCGTTTTATTTAGTCAATAATGATAGGCGCAGATGCATTACATCCTATCCCAGAGCATCCTCCCTCACGCCAACCTAAGGGTTCGGTTTGTGTTGAGACTGATCGTGTCGGTCTTCTTCGCTGGATCCAGCGACCAATGGGGTGATGTTGGTACCGCCCCCGTCAGTCCCGAGGGATCTTGTTAGAGCCCTCCAAGTCCGAAGTAGCATCGTGGGCCCATTGAGGCCCGATTCTTAATCTGAGTCTGGGCTCTGACTTGAGGCCCATTGAATAGATGATGCCTTAGCTCTCTTGGGTGCACAATCTGGACCTGCCCTTGGCCTTGGTGTTGTCGGATCTGGTCTGTCCTGTTCCAGGCCCCGTCGCAATCTGGACCTGCCCTTGGCCTTGGTGTTGTCGGATCTGGTCTGTTCTGTTCCAGGCCCCATCTGGTCTGATCTGTTCCGGGGCCGTCTGGTCTGAACTGGTCCGGTCTGTTCCGTCCTGGTCTGGTCTGAACTGGTCCGGTCTGTTCCGGGTCTGGTCTGGTCTGGTCTGATCTGTTCTGGTTTGGTTTGGTCTGATCTGGTCGGGTCCTAAGTCTGGTCTGGTATGATCTGATCTGGCCTGGTCCTTGATCTGGTCTGGTCTGATCTGATCCCATCTGCTCCGCTGGATAATCTGATCTGATCCGATTCGATCCGCCCCAATCTGATAGGTTCCGATCCGAACTGATCTGATTTGGTCTGATCTGATCTGCAGATCTGATCCAATTGGTTTGGAACTTTGATTGTTCTGATGTCTCTCAGGTCGGGATCCTCATGCAATGCAGCTTGTATCGTCGATGCCCCCTCTCACAGAGTCGAACTAGAGTCAAGCTTAGCAGGGTCTTCTTTCCCCTCCTATTCTTCCAAGCCCGCTACCCTTGACTGTGGTTTCCCTGGGTGGTAGATAGGGACAATAGGAATCTTGTTAATCCATTCTTGCGCTTCACTGATCAGATGATGTGGCATTAAGTCCCTCCACTCTGACATTGGTCTCTCCACTCTGACATTCGTCTCTCCGCTCTGACATTCGGAGCATTGAGTAGAATTTGTATTGCGTCGATATTCGTTGCGACCATCCCAATGCTCTCAGAGCACTAGGCAGAAATCATATTGCGTCATCATCCGTTGGAGTCATTATCACAAGTCCTGTCACTGTGTCGAGCTAGAGCCAAGCCAAATACAGTCTCCCTTCCTCTCCGATTCCTCCAAGTCCCTTTGGTTGTGATTTTGCGGGATGGTAGATAGGGACAGTAGGAGTCTCGTTAATCCCAACGAGTACATCGCTAATCAGATGAAGAGGCGCCACTCCCAGTGATTCTTCCAAGCACGTTTCCTTATCTGTGATTATGCGGAATGATAGATAGGAACAGCGGAAATGTCGTAGGTTCATTCATGCGCATTACTAATCGGATGTCGGGTCGCTGCTCGCGTCGACCCCCCCCCCAAGCCCGCTCCGCATATCACGTGTCACTAATTAGATAGCGGCATTGCTCCAGCTCTCCCTGCGCTTGATCGAATCTCTTCACTCCTACATTCGGAGCATTGGGCAGGAACCACACTGCGTCAGCATCCGTTGGGACCTTGGCAATGCTTCATCGAACTACCCGTTCTTGTTTCCTTGCCAGCGCCGGGCACGTGCGAGCACCAATCAGATGATGGGGCATTAGGCTCTCGCTCAAGTGGTGCGCGTCATTAATTAGACGATGGGATAAGCGCATCATCTACCAGCACTTGATTGAATCTCTTCACTGTGACATTTAGAGCGCTGGGTAGAAATCACATTGCGCCAACATCCGTTCTCTCTCTCTCTCTCTCTCTCTCTCTCTCTCTCTCTCTCTCTCTCTCTCTCACACACACACACACACACACACACACACACACACACACGTGCGTGCAGCATCACTCTTCGCGCGCGATCGTTCTCCCCCCCCGCGGTAGCTTCTCCCCCGCGGCAACTTTTCCCCGTGCAGCAGCTTTTCCCCACGCAACGGCTTTCCCCGCGCAGCAGCTTTTCCCCGCGCGGCTCCTTCCCCCCGCGCTCTCTCTCCCTCGCAGGTGCTCCTTCCTCGTGCAAGCTCCGCTGCTTCGCGTGGCTTCTTTCCCCATGCAAGCTCTGTTGCCCCGCACAGCCTCATCTCCGGCGAGAAGCTCGTTCTTCCCCACGCGACGGCTCCAGAATAGCTCTTTCCCGCCCAGCAACTCCTTCCTCGCGCGGAAGCTCCCCCGTCTCCCTCTCCGCTCTCCAAAGCGGTTCTGTGATGACCTCCGAAGCCCGACAGAGCCCATTCCCTTGGCCACGGTTTCGCTGAATGGTAGATAGGGACAGTAGGAATCTCGTTTATCCATTCATGCACGTCACTAACGTCCCCCTTGTTGTGATTCCGCAGGGCGGTTGATAGGTGGGAGGTAGGGACAGCGGGAATCTCATGAATCTACTCATGCGCGTCACTAATTAGATGTTGAGGCATTTGGCTACCTCGAAGGAGTCGCAGTTACTCCCGCCGTTTCTTCGCGCTTGGCCGAATCTCTTCACTTTGGCATTCAGAGCACTGGGCAGAACTCCGCTTGCCCGCTCACGAATCGAGCCGTTCGCGGGCTCTTCACGTGCACGTTTCCCGACTTCGCCCACTCGACCACAACTAGCTTAACTCCCGCTGGTTCTCTTTCCGCTCCCCACGGCGGTCCTTCTTGCGAGCGCGCGCGCGCGGTGATCCGCGCAGCGACCCTCTTTTTAATGGAGCGCCGTGATCCGCGCGATATTGCTGCTAATTAGTCCCCCTCCATCGATCTGCACGCGTGCGCCCGTGATCAGCTCATTCATCCTGGCGATCTCCGTCTCTTCGCTGGCGCACTACGCTTCCTACCGGACTGCAGGTAGAACACGGGCAGATACCTGTCACATGCATGAAACCGCAGGTTCCCTCACACGAATCAAACTGTAGGTAGAACATGGCATATCATCTTATCCACACGCAGCGGTTCCGCTACAACTTAACTCATCAGCTTCTAGTGAAGCAACACCTACGACCCACACAGCCATGTTCGCTGTCGATGCAAGCTCGTGCTGCTCTGCTCTCAGTGCGTACGGTACCTTTTGCCATCCGCGCAACCGCTGCTGTTCCTACAAGCTCGCGCAGATAGATGCCTTCCTACAGTTGGCCCTTCCTCCCTACATTTCGATCACCCCCACTTGCACATCCTCTGTTTCACCCGCTAGCTTCCCCTTTACTTTCGCGCATTGATCCATTCTCCGTGCATATGCTCAAACTTGTTTCCAATTGTGCCTGAACGAGCGCTGATCCCAGTGCACTGCTAGCAAAGCCTTGTCTTTGGCCTGTGCGTGATCAGTATCACGGTGCAAGATCAGTCCGCCGTTCGTTCAAAGGGTTTACGCCTTGTTTCTTCCTTCTTGAATGATCCGTTCTGGACCGTTCGTAATTAGGAACGCCGCTGAGACGCTCTCCTCCTGAGAACCCATCCCTGTCCGTATGCTGTTTCGTATGTAGTCAGTGCCCTCATTGGCCGGAAGAAAAAGCCTTGTTGATTGCCTTCTCGTGCATTGATTAGTTCACTGAGTCCTCTCTTCATGCGTGTCTGCCCTGCTGGTAGTCCCGGTTCGTGTGTTGGTTGGATGGGCTCAGGTCCCCCCGTTCCGATGTGGCCCTTCACATCCCGTTCGCATCCACCCTCCCCCAGGAGTCCTCTCGTGCGTCCATGGGCTGGCACACCCCGTGTGCTAGCCAGTGCCTCTCTCGTGCGCATCCCCCCCCAAAAAGCCCCCTGTCTCGAGATTAAACTTTGTCGGCCGCAGTCTCACGTGGGACCTACCCCTTTGGCCTCCCGAAGTGTCGGCCGCTCTCGAGGAAGTTGCAGCGCCCCGGTACCAATCCTGCACCCGAACCTAGGCCCAAGCCCATTTGGGCCCCCAAAAAGTTACTTGCCAAGGAGGCCTTTTTGTCGGGTACTGGCCCTTTTGCAGCGCCTTGGTACCAGGCCTACCCCCGAGCCCATTTCCCAGGCCTGCCTTGGCCATTCATAGTCTAGGGCCCTTGTTCTCAGCCCTTGGCCCAGCGATCTCCCTTTTGAGTTTACTCATAGCCCGACTGTCAAGGCCTCGTAAAGGCTTGCGTAGTAATTTCCTTCGTTCTCGGCCCCGCATAAATTTCCCAAAGTTGTCGCTTGCCTAGTTCACCCGAAGGCTCGCCGCAAGAGTCAGACGTCCTCTTTTGTCACACATGTCGCGAAGCTCGAGTGTGAGTTCGGCCCCCCGGTTTCCTTCATCCGGTCGACGCCCTCGGCATCTCTCCAGGCGTCGCAGCATTCCCATGTCCTTTCAACATTAAATTTCCATAGTATGCACCGAGAAGGCTCTCAAGATTCGCGGGTCGCGTTTTCCCGACGTCTCGGTCCCTACGTCCCTCACGCAGTTTTGACCTCGCAAATTTTTAATGACGGTCGTGGCCAAGTTGGCCATAGCGGTTGAATCTGATTTCCGCCAAGTGCTTCCCTCAAGGAAGTAAAGGGCAGCGTAAGGCTTGAGCCGCCCGACAACGTGTCACCAACCCGACCACCTGGGCCGGGATTGCCCCAACCGCAAGTCCGGGTAGGAGCCCCCCCTGTGGCAGCCACACAGGTAGCCAACAGACCAGGAAGAGTGGGCACGATGATTGAGGAGATAGAAGAGGGGGGGAGTGTGATAGCTACCACCGAGGAAGCTGTATCCCGCTCGATCAGTACATCTCGCTGGGCTACCCAGGGTTGGGAATGATTGGAACCATCCGCCCAGCGAACGAGCAACGGGAAATAGCAGAATGGAGGCCATCCCCCGGAGAAATGGAATCGGGTGGTCCTGCCTTCGTTACGGGAGAAATTGATGTCTTGAATATCGTCCGAGCCCTAGATCATCGAATCTCCTTGCCTATCGGACACCTGCTGTCCATATCGAAACAAGCGAATGAATGAATGTTGCAGCATTGCAAGGCAAACCGAAAATGGTTTGCCTTCGCTAAGCAAGCAGCCATCAAAGGGAAAGCCCCCGCCTGCGAAGACAGAGCAGATGTCCCCAGCACCTCGGACCCGATACGGTTAGGACTCATCCCCTAAGATAAGACTTCGGACCTCCTCATTATTGGGAACGCACAATCGATCGACTACATTAGTCTTCTCAAATAACAACCCATCTGTAGTGTGGTAGTTTAGTTCAGACTCTGGAGACTCTCTAACTCTCTTAAGAAGATCACTATAGATAGGGTCCTGCGCATAAGCTTCCTTGACTTTCTGTTGCAGGTCTCTCCCTATGTCTAAGTACTGAACTATTGCTCCGAAGTAATCAACTCTCCTACTCAGAGCATCCGCAACCACATTGTACTTTCCTTTTATTGGCTTGAGCTCAAAGTCGAACTGGTTTATCGCTGCGGCCCACAACTTAGGTATCATCTTGGCCTGCGACTTTAACCACCTCAGCGTCTCGTGGTATGAATACAATTTGAAGTGCCTCCTAGAACCAGAAGGTTCGATTAACAACTTTTGAAAGTTGAAAAGAAATTGTGAATCAGTCGTTACGTCGCTACCTTCTCTGAAGGCATCCTAGCAGACATGAACTCTACGGGTCTATACCCATTGCCACCATCTTGCTGTAAAACAACACCTATACCATACTGACTTGTGTCAATGGTGACAACAAAAGGCAAGGACGGATCGGCTACCTTGAGGACTGGGTACTCTATCAAGGCCCGCTTTAGCTTCTTCAGGGCCGTGTACAGTCTCTATCCCATTCCCAGATTGCTTTTTTTTTTAGCAACCTGCAAAGGGGTGCAATGATAGTAGAAAAGTTTCTTACGAACTTTCTATAGTAGTTGGCTAGGCCAAGGAACGACCGCAATTTTGTCAAGGTGCGGGGCGTTGGCCAATCTCTAATCGCCGCTATCTTACTGTCCTCAGGTTTTATGCCATCTCCATCTAAGACGTGGCCCAAGTCCAAAACTTGTGTCTTGGCCCACTCGCACTTCTTCGTGTTGATCTTGAGGTTCGCTTCCCTCAACTTCTCTAAGACCTGCCTCAGATGAAGGGTCTTACTAAATACTACAATATCATTTAAGTACACCACTACGAATTTATCTAACCATTGCCTAAACAACTCGCTGGAATGTAGTTGGCACATTGGTTAGTCCAAAGGGCATCACTATGAACTGGTAGTGCCCGTACCTAGTCTTGAATGTCGTCTTGTACTGATCATCAGAATATACCTCTATCTGATGATATCCAGACTTTAAGTCTATCTTAGAGAAATACTTGCAACCCTGCACCCGATCTAACAAATCATCTATACGGGGTAGTGGTTCTGCATTCTTCACTGTGACGGTGTTAAGACCCCTATAGTCTATGCACATTCTAAGCTCTCCCTCCTTCTTGACGACAAAAAGAACAGGTGCTCCAAATGGAGATGAACTGGGCCTAATTTAACCCTTATCTAGGAACTCATCTAACTGCTTGCGTAACTCCTCTAACTCTTTTGGGGACATTCTATACACGGCTCCCTTCGGAGTTCTACTGCGAGACTCTATTTCATTGCTATGCTGGATTGGCCGCGACACTACTCCTGCATGCGGCTTAGCTAAATCTGTATACTCTTCCAGCAACCGTGCAATAACTGGCTCCATGGGTTTCTCTTCCTTAGGCTCAGTGACAGGCCTAACACAGGCTACAAAAACCTGCTCTTCTAATTGCTCCTTCTGTACTAATCGCACGAATGCGGGAGCACTGAGATAACAATGTGCCAGGGGGTTGTCCACTCCTGACACATAGAACCGGTGAGCAGTCTAAACTTCGCCTGATGGACTAGGGAGCCTACACTCATGCTCTCTCAAGTGGAGTGTGGCCCCTGCTACCTCTCCCTAGTCCATTCCTAGGACCATGTCAAACGAAAGGTTGTCCTCTACGAGGAGAGTCAGGGAATGAATAACTCTTTCTACCTTCCTATCTTTCTCTAGGCGAAAGTACGCTTGGACTCCCTCTACGTAATCCTTGATTCGCATAGTGCGATTGTCTGCGAGGATGCTGACTATAGGGTCTTCCAACTTTTGGACCTTCAGGTTCAACTTCAACTTCTGCAACGCTTTTCTACTGATATAGTTGCGGGTGGCCCCACTATCTATTAGGGCCCCTACTCTGCGTCTAAAGACTTCTACATCCACTAAAACTAGTTGTCCTTTACCATCTTTCTCCTTTACCATCTTTCTTCATCTTGGCCCAGACCGACATTCTTTCTTTCAACTCCTCTGCCAGACCTGTGAGGGAAGTGCCTAGAGAGACTCTAACACAAACAGTCTCTGGACAGCTATCTAGGCACTGGCCAGCAACCTCTGCTATAGACACATGTGGGTTGGGAGTTTCTATGTGGTGCGCGCACTCTTCTCCACATGGTCTAGAGGTAAGGGCAGTTGCAACCCCTACCGGCGGTTGCCTTTTGCTGCATGTGCAGCAAACCGGGCTTCTCTATATTTGGGGCAGTATTTTATGATATGCCCCGGATCACCGCAATAGACGCAGTGATCCTGTTCTACTCGTCTCTGCCACACTATCTGTTCCAAGCCCAGATCTTCCCAGGGTCTGCCCTGTGGCAGAGCAGGGTGCCATTCACCCCTCCTAGGAGGTGATCGATTGGGACGAGGACGATTTTGCGGGGGGCCTTGACCCCTACCTACCTCTTGGTGGTGTCCTCTGCCGCCAACCCCCTGAGTGCCCTGTCCTCGACCACCAGAGGCCCGGCCTCCTTGGCCCCGGCCTCATCGTCTTCCTTGCGGCCTCCCTCCAGCCGCGACAGCAGCATAAGTCCTCCCCTGACTCACACTACTGTCCTCCTCCTCGAGGCCCCACTCAATTTGATTGTCGGGGACCTCTTCCATACCACCTTCATCTAAAGTAAGGATCAAATGATCCTTTGCCCTGACTTGGCCAGAGATGGTACGACCCTTCCACTTTTTGCCCTTGTCAAGGTCTTTATGCCAGAAAGTGGAAACTGGCATGGACTGCGCCTTGAAAGCTACCACTTCCCTACTCAAGATATCGTAGGTCATGGTGGGCAGTTTGCTCTTTTTGAAAAAGTGCCCCCGCAGAGGTTGGGGCATGGCACGATAAAACAAGTTGACCAGTTGGGTCTCAGTGACCACATGGTCAGGGACGGCGACCAACTCGTCCATAAGGACCATAACGCCTTTGAGTGCCCTGGCACTCTTCCACTGGTGAGAGTGGATAGTTTGCAGTTTGTCAGAGGCCCTAACACTGCGTGAGACATCTGCAAACCTTTCGCGAAGCAGCCTGAAAAATTGAGGAAGGGGGGTGACTTTGGAGTAAGCTACCATATTATTCTCACATTGCGAGGCACAAGTTGGCGATCTGGCGAAACTAGCCGCTTCGTCCCGAAGGGCATGGAAGTCTATGAGGACTTGCTCCTCACGTAAAATCTTATGCAGGTGAACGTATGAATTAACGTTCGCGTCCCAGTTATCGAAATTCTCTTCCTTCTTCCCACTGTAGGAATCCAGAAATTTTACTTTAACTGACTTTCTACGGGGGCGAGCTTCCTCCTCTTTTGGAGCAGCAAGCTTGGCGCCTTCTATGGTGCCTGTGCAGAATCGTTCCGTGCTTTCTATTTTGGCCTTCATTTCCATGCCCGCGTGCATCATCATCTCTCGCGGAAATTCTCTAAAACCGAGGAGTATGTGGACTGTAAAGCGATGTCCTGGCCCCTAACCAACTGATATTGCTCATGTTGGGCCTTCGCCAAAAGTTCTACATTCCTGGCCATGATCTTCATTTTCCCCAACACATCGGCCTGGTTTTCCATCTGCTGTCTTTGTTCCTCCACCACCCCCAATTCCTTCGCCACCTTATCTGATTGTGTCCAACCGTTGTCTATTCTCTCTGGCAAGGCGCAGTTTCCACTCCAACTTCTTCTCCTCTTCTAGGGTTTGGCGACGTAGGGGGTCTTCCTCTCCCTCTAACACTTTCACCACCGCCTCTTGCTCTGCCCTGGGAACATACAACATCACTTCCTCTTCTTCTCCTAGTGACAGATTTGCAACCCACTCTGATATATTTTTCTCCATCCACTGGTCCCCGTGATTCGTGCCACTCGATTCTCCCCTTTCCGTTCTGGTCCTTCTTTCTAAGGGGACTTCCTCCTCCACTCCCAGTTCCTCTTCTTCTACTGCATTCAACTTCTCCTCCTCTTCTTTTTTCAACTTCTCCATCTCCTCCTCCAGTTCCTTCTTCGCCGCCAGCTCCTCTAGCAAGGCTAACTTCTTGGCCTGCTTAATCAACTCCTTCTTAGCCTCTTTCTCTTTTCTCTCTTTTAGGACGGCGACGGCTTGCTCTTCCCGAGCCTTAGTGTACAGGGTGGTGCTCTTACCGCTACGTGTGTCCACCATGGTGAAAGATGCACAACTGAGTGACGGTTCCACTCCTCACCACTTAGACTTCTACCCCCTTACTAACTTAACTTACTTACTGACTCGCTATGGAACACAAAATCCTTTTGGGACCCCTAGCAACTATGGTCTCTAACCTGAATCTACTACTAGGCTGTCACTACAGGACTTCAGTGCTGATCAGGAGGCATTTAAGGAGATCCCCCGTAACTCCTCAGGAATTATTTAACGTCGCAAACAGGACGACGCGATCAGCAAGTCCTCTCAAGACTTAGATAGCTGGTTGTGCAACCCACAACTCGGATTTTGGGCCTACCATGCAACACTAAGCAGCCCGCCGGTCTGTACCGTTCCTTGGGAAGGTTTGTCCTTCGGGTCAGTCAGTCGTCAGACATGGACTTAAGCCCTACTCATCCCGTGTGGGTTTGGTCAACGCAGCTCTATGACCTTATACACAGAGTTCCTATCACCTGGACAAAAGAGACTCAATGCAAAAAGCAGAGACAGACAGACTCAACAAGTACCATGGGTTGAGTGCACATCCATAGGACGAGGGGATAGGTTGAAGGCTTAGCGAGAATATACCAACTCCAGCTTGGTCAAATTCGTGGTCAACAGCTCCAGTCAACGCTGGTCAATGCTGGTCAACGCTGGTCAACGCTGGTCAACGCTGGTCAACGCCGGTCAACGCTGGTCAATGCTGGTCAACGCTGGTCAACTTCTCGGTCAACACCTTGGTCAACGCCGGTCAACCCCTTAGTCAACACCTCGGTCAACCCCAGTCAACTTCCCGATCAACGCCTCAATCAACTGTGGTCAACTCCTTGGTCGACGCTCAACCCGGCTATGGCTACCGAACCCTTTCTCTCTCACCAACCTCGATTTTCTCCCTCTACCTTCTTTCTTTCTCACTTCCTTCCTCCTTCACCCCGGCTATGTCTTTCTCCCTCCTTTTCGTCTCTCCTTTCTCTTTACTTGATCTTCTTTCTTCTTCGTTGGCTCCGTGTCCGAGCTCAGCGGCTATGCCCGCCACCTCCTTTCTTGGACCGCACAACCGATCTTGTATTGCTCCTCTCTCTCTCTCTCTCTCTCTCTCTCTCTCTCTCTCTCTCTCTCTCTCTCTCTCTCTCTCTCTCTCTCTTCGCCGTTGTCTTCTTTGCAGGTGCGCGATGACTTCTTCCGTGGTGCAGCTATGGCAGATACTTCTTCTTCAGCGGCGCGACTTCTGCTATGGCGCCAGGCTATGGCGCACTGCTGACGACGATGGCGCGTGGAATAGCGGGAACCAGCTCCGATACCATTGAAATCAGACTCGTCTTCTTCTCAATCCGCACACATGCAAACAGATAGCAAATGAATCTGGAGCTGGGCGGCCACACGATTCAGATACAAACTCGCTTCAGAATGGCTATGGCAATTGAAAGCCTTTACTTCACACACCAACTCAATGTTTACATCAACTGTTCACACACACTTGACTCGGGATCTCCCTGGATATTCCACACGCACTCACTCTGTACTACACACACACTCCCTCACACACTGAAACACTAACCCTATCTTCTTCCTCAGCCAACTTCGACTTCGGCCATCTGCAGACCACCTCGCACAAGACGCCTAGGCAGCACTTCCGCATGGCTCACGCAGAAAATGAATGAATGGCTGAACACTGCCTCTTGATTTATACTTCTGTTGGTTGCTGGTCTGCTCCTTTCCACCGGGCCCATGGTACACACAGTCCCACATGGTAGTTGCTGACTGGACAGGGTGCGACTGGGACTGGTACCGCTGACTAGACTTGGTAAGTCTACCCACTTGCCCACTTGCCTACGGACTGCTTCTAAGACTCTCGAAGGGCCAGTCCTGGAAAGCTCTAGACCTTCTACTTACCTTTTCGGTACTGTAGCAGCTACGACTGAGGTTGACCCTTCGGACCTACAGCAGCTACTACCAACTCAGACGTTGACTCCTACTCTACAGGTAAGCAGTTCAAATCCTGCTCAGTCCTCAAATCTACGACAGCCATTTACAGACAACTCTAGGGGCTGGTCACGGGTTCAAACACTGGTGGGGCAAAGTGTACTGTACACGGGTTCAGGGTGGTCTTGGGATCGAGCCCTGGGATCTGCATCTGTCACTGCAAAGGTGAAAACCGTTTCACAGCGGCTCACCAGTTGTTCATTCGTGAAGTTGCGGAAGCGCTGCTGCTGCTTGTGTGACCAAGGGACTTGGGCAAGACAACACTCGAAGGAGAAGGGAGTGTCAACGACAGCCATAGCTAGGGTAGTGATAGGGAGCAGGGCGGCCTTAGCTGCCAAGGTCTGAGTCTGAACTGAGCGGGTGTATCCAGGGCATGGTCCAAGGCAGGAGAGAGAAGGAGAGAGAGGGACTGTGAGGTCAAAGCGATACAAAAGCATATATATAGAGAGAGAGAGGGAGAGAGAGAAAGAAGAGAGAGGAAGCGGTAGTCGGTTACATACCTGGTTCGAGTATGAGACTGTGTGAGCGGCAGAGACTGCAGTAGACATGAACCCTTTCTTTGTATAATAAATATATTTGCGTATCAATCTCTCGTGTGATTCTTGTGCCTCGGCTATCAGTTCCAACTTCCAAGTGTGAACACTCATCTGAGTGCTCGTTGCATGTGTGTGCAAGGTTGAGGGTGATTGACTTGCGAATCATTGCACATAGAAGGGTTGAGGACAAAAGGCAACATTCCTAACACAGAAGGCTCCACCAGCAAGAAAGCACCGACCACAGCCTCCATGGGTCTGAAAAACTTGGAGAGTCCTCTGAGTCAGTCCAGAAAGCCACAAAACTAACTGGACACATACAACAACACTGACACTGCTATTAATCCCAAACAACACACTCACGTCATCACCATCCCTCTCACTCCATGGCTAGGCATCCACCCTTCCACTTTGTCGTCTAGCCCGTGGCGTGTATAGAGTGCCATAATCCCAAACTCCACAAGATCTTCAGGCAACACCTGGAGCGCGACTGCTTAAAACACTCTAGAAGCTACCCCATTTCTTCCATGTGCTCGAAAAGAGCAGCCCGTGGGAATGACACCAACAGTAACTCTATGAGCCTCCCTGTGATGATACTGTGGCCAAAACTCCAAACATACATTCCCACCCGGAAAAAAACTTGTGGCCCACGGACATTCCTTCATCGAAAAGGCAGCGCATGCTCTAAGCCAGGGCAAAGAATTAAGCCATGTGTAATAAACAAAACAACAAAACATTTTTTTTTAAATTTTTTTCTTATAAGGGCCCAATGCCCAAGGCTGATATTACCAATAAGAAAATTGAGGCCGGGGTCCTCACAGTCTACCCGGAGTGACCGAACCGAAATTGCTGAGAACTGGGCTCAGCGTCCCTCATATGATGATGATAATGTTAATGATGATGATGATGATGATTATGATGAACTCCTACTGATTCTATGTGCAATGTAAGATAATCATACTAATGACGATGATGCTAATGATGATGATGATTAGTGTATATAAAAAATATAGAAGACTATGCTATATCAGCAATTCTGGCCTCCTAATTCTAGAACAACTCCTAGCCCTCCCTGTACCAGGACATTGCAACTCAGAGACAATACCAACCTAACCAACGTCAACCATAGCCGACCTCTTCTCGCCACCTAGACTATCCCCGGCCCCAAAGGTTGTCAAGGCAGC
>BFEA01000079.1:944802-959582 GCA_003427395.1 Chara braunii
GAACTTTTCTGTTATCGCTGCACCAATGAGAAGGTCTGTCTCTTATACACATCTAGATGTGTATAAGAGACAGGTGTGTGTGTGTGTGTGCGTGTGTCCCATTACAATGGCACTACTATCAACCAGAACACCTAGATAAGACATATCAGTTGAGACCTGGGTAGACAACTCCCAAGGACAGGGAGTGTGTATGCTTGTCTGTCTGTCTGTATGCGTGTGTGTGTACTGTCAAAATCGCAACATGCCAAACTGCTGAACAGAAGCCTAGCAAGCTAAGCACCTTGTGCATTGCTCCTGTAATCATTTCAGGTGATTCTATCGTGTGATAAAAGATGTAGGTGTGATCACTCGAAAGTGGATCTCAGGGCCACTTCCATCCACCCACATAGACAGGAACCAAGGGACCATGGGATCTGATGACAGCATCTCAGGCCCACTTCCATCCAGCTGAACCTTTTGACCATGGGACGTATTGCAGCCGCATAGATAGGAACCAAGGGACCTATTGGCAGCAAGCACCTCAGACGTACTTCCATCCAGCTGCACATGGGTGCAGTATTGCAGCCGCATAGATAGGAACCAAGGGACCTATTGGCAGCAAGCACCTAATACATACTTCCATCCAGCTGCAGATGGGCGCAGGAGGAAAGCATGCAGCCTTCTGCGTGACTGGGTTCTCAAAGAAAGAACACTGCTGTCGCAGAAGAAACAGCACCCATCCAACTTACTCAAGGAGAAACCCTCAGGACGTCATTCGGGAATATAATGTTAGGATTTTTAACATCTGGATTAATTTGGGCTATCTCTTGCCAGCGGGTATATCCCAGCTCCCTGGAGATTTTTGACAGTGTATCACCTTGTTGTATCCTGTACTCCGCCATATGAAGCCCCCCAAACGAGTGGTGCTGATCCTGCCGTGCCCTGCATACAGCACAACAGTGACAACACAGGATTAACAGTTGTGTACACAGCAGACAGGCTCTAACGACGACAAATCTGCAATTAACTTGCTGAAAGTTACATGAATATTTAGGATTTTTTTTCTGTGCACCCGGGCACCCAACCTGTGCCCGGTTACACGCCCAGGTGCCCAGCCAGGCATGAACCACGGGCAGCCGCAGCGCAAGGAAAATAAAAAACAGACACATTTTTCAGCATCAACATCACCAAAACCAAGAATGTTTGCAAACGAATTCAGACTGATAAGGGTCAGCCAGAAAGTCCCACAGTGTCCAGAAAGCAGTATTGCACCAATATTACACCAACGGAGAATCAAAACACTGAAACCGAAAATCAATGAGAGCTTATTCTCGTCATCACCAACATACGTATCCAGGGGCCTTCTCCCTCCTTGGCGCTCAGCCCCCAGACTACTATCACACCGCTACTACCAGCCTACGAATTGACAGTGGAACTGTTGACGTCGGCAGCCACCGAAGTACATGAAGATGTCGCCCCTTAAAGACTATCGCCATAACCAGGTATGTGCCCTCACGTCATCCTCCTCATCTCTTTCTCTCTCCCTCTCCCTTGTCTTTCACCCACGTCGTCTCCCGCATACACGAAGACCACCACTACTCCTTGCTGTACAACCAAGCACCAGCCAGCTATGGAAGCGGGGCTATGGTGCTGCCCTCAGCAGCGCCCTTCTTCTACATGACAAAACGTGCGTGACACCTTGCTCTGTGCTAGCAGCAGCCTGCGAGCACCCGCTCCGGCAGCACTGCCGCAAACTAGCAAGTGCCCGAACGACTGGCCAGGCAGCGAGCTCTTTCCTATATTGGAAAGGGCCTGGCCTGCTGCGCTGCCTGGATGGGCTGGGCCTGTGCCCAGAAGCTTACGGTAGGCCCTGCGTAGCTGGGCCTCTGCTGCTACTGCCCTGGGCCCCGTTTGGTTGCCCCTCCCAACTGCCTGTCATGTATACTGTTGCAGATGCAGCCCAGGGCCTGCTTCCAAGAAAGGCCTAGAAGGCTGAAACAAAGTGTTGCTGGCTGTGGCCTGGGTTCCTTTAACCAACTGACGCGGCAGAACTGCCTGAACCCCAAATGCGAAATTGACAACAATGGGCCTCTCATGATTCTCTGAGGCCCACCTTCACTTAGGGCGGGCACATATGCAAAATGGGGGCCCTTTAACCTGCCGAGGAGCTAAATCCTCGCATTCCCTCCTCCTTTATAGTCCCCTGAGAAGTCCTTCAGTTTGCAGGCATTTTCCCCTTGAGTCTTCTCTCATATCCTGCAATCACTTGGGGAGCTGTTTGTTGCAGTTCCTCTCTGGTAAACCACCGATCTTCACTTGGATCAGTATGGAGTCTGAATCTGACACGGTACTGCATCCTTGGCTTCGAGGTCGGCCTCTGCCGGGAGGTTTAGGCACAGGCATCACTCTGTGCTCCACGATGTCATCAATGTCGACTTCGCCGTCCATGGTTGGGGGCAACATTGACCGTCTGGAAGGGAACTGTGCAGTTTCTACGGAAGGTGCCGGCTTTGAGGTGTGAAAGACTGGGTGTGTGCGCAAGCGAGCAGGGATGCGAATCACATACATAGGAGTGTCCGTCTATCTGAGCCCCAACTACATCTAGGACCTCCCAGGGACCGAAATACTGAGGCATTAGTTTTCGTGAGATTCCCAACTCCTAACCCAGTTCAGATGATTTAACCCACACTCGTTCACCTACCTGGAACTCAGATGGCCGTCTATGCTTGTTCTCAGATGCAACCATGGCATCTTGAGCTTTCTTAATGTGTTCTACAGCCTGTTGTAGCATCTGTTCGTACTTGACAGCAAACTCTATGCTGCCGGGTGCTGCAGTTGGCTGATTTTCAGGTAGCGGGAAATCAAGCACGGATCTGGGCTTCCAACCAAGATGCAGTTGGTTGGGAGTCATACCGGTAGTGTTGTGCACAGTGTTATCGTACAGGCTGGCGACGAGAGGTAATTTCTCGTCCCAGTCATCCTGACTTGGCTTGATGTAATGCCGAACCAGATGTTGCACTGCTCGGTTCATCTGTTTCGCCTGGCCATTCGACTTACGGTGGTTTCCTGATGCAATCTGCAGTCGGGTGCCCATCTGTTGGGCTGTGGTTTGCCACATCTCACATCTTTATCGCTAACAATAGACTTAGGGAGACCGAAGTCGCCTACCCAGTTGCCCATAAATAGCTTGATGACGTGGTCAGTTTTAGCTGTCTCAGGCATGGCAATTAGTCTGGCATACTTAGTGAACCGGTCCACTATGACAAAGATGTGCCTTTTTCCGCTCTTGCTGGTCACAAGAGTATCCATGAAGTCCATGAACACACTTTGACCGGGACCTTCAGGGATAGGCAAAGGCTTGATGAGCCCAAGTGGAGCCTGAGTCCTGGGTTTGTCCCGTTGGCAAACCTGGCAAGTTTCAACATATTTCTTTGCATCTTGCAGCATAGAGGGCCACCAGAATTTCTGCACTAAGTTAGCTGAGGTCTTTTTATACCCAAAATGACCAGTTGCAAAGACTCCCTATTTGGAACACACAGAAGGAAAAAAAAAAAGAAAAAAGAAAAAAAAACAGTCTTTTATTCTCAGCCTTCTCAAGGAATAGCAAGCCATTAACTATCGTAAATTCATCAGAAGTGACTTTGTCTTTAGCTTCTAACTTACGGATGATCTCTGACATAACTACATCTTCCTGATAGGCTTCCACCATGGATCGAGTTACATCATCAGATGTTCCAAACTTAGTTACTAGCGCGCCCAAAAATAGTCTGCCCTTCGCGATAGTGCATCAACCACTTTATTGTACTCTCCCTTCAGAGGATCGAGCTTGAAGTCATACAAATCTACGACTTCAATCCACCTCTTCGGTGCATCAGAGAGCACAGGCTGTGTCTTGATCCAATGCAGCATCTCAGATCTTACATAAAAGAAACTGCCTTATGGTGCCTCCAATGGACCAGCGCTCTATATAGGGCATAGAGCTCTCGCTCATATGTGGACCTAACTTCTGAGATGGCATCGTTTTGCTCATGGCCCTCAACTTTTTCCCCTCCTGCTGCGAAAGGACCGCGCCTATGCCATATTGGCTGGCGTCAGTGGTCACATCAAGTGGCTGTTCAGGATCTTCATAATGTGTCAAGGCATACTTCAATTTGTTGAAGACTACCTCACACTCTTGTGTCCAGTCCCAAGGGGTGTCAAGGCGGTTTAGGTCTGTTAATGGGGAAGATGTAGTACTATAGTTCTTTACAAACGGACGATAGTAGCCCGTCATCCCCAAAAACGACCGGACCTCAGTAACAGGCTGAGGTTTCGGCCACTAACATATGCTGGCCACTTTGACATTTGGCCTCAATCTGTCCGTGGAGATCACATGACCCAGATGTAAGATCTTGGTGCGACCAAATTCAAGTTTACCTTATATTGGTGCTGTCTTAAGAGACCTAACACTATTTTCAAGTGCTCACCGTGCTCCTCTACAGTCCTACTGAAGATCAGAATATCCTCGATGTACACGACGATAAACTTATCTAAGCAGTCATGGAATATCTGATTCATTGCGTGTTGGAATGTACCAGGAGCACTGCATAGTCCAAAGGGCATCACCATAAACTCGTACAGACCGTACCTGGTTTGGAAAGCGGTTTTGCGTTGATCCTCAGGGCTAATGGCAATCTATTGGTATCCGGACTTTAGATCTATCTTTGTGAAGTATTGGCATCCCTGCACTCTATCCAGGAGGTCATCGATGTCGGGTAGAGGCTCTGAATTCTTAATTGTGATGGCATTGAGGCCTCTATAGTCAATCCACATCCTTAGGGCCCCCCCTTTCTTCGGGACAAAGACAACTGGTGCTCCATAAGGGGACATAATTGGCTGAATCGAGCCCTTCTCTGTGAGCTCCTAAAGCCGGCGGCGGAGCTCATTTAACTCCGCAGGAGACAACCTATAGATCCGTCCTCTACGTACTTTGCTACCGAGGATGATTTATATCGCATGGACCACCTCCCTTTCTACCACACCCCTAGGCTCCTCAAAAAGGTATGGATAGCTCGCAATGACTGCTTCTATCTCTGGGGGTGTTTTTACGGTCTCCCCTTTCTCAGAGACTTAGACTAGATACATCCCTTCCTCTCGGTTCTGATTATAATAGTTATAGAAGGATGAAGCACACATGCAACCATAGTTCTCCACTACCCTGCTAGCTTTATACTTTTGCAGTCTAACATTCCGTTTGGCAACTTGTGGATCATCACCTTTCTATCCCAATCGAATTGTGGTTTTGCGACCTTGAGGTATTACATACCTAGCAGCATATCAAAAGGCAGCTCGTCGCTCACAAGGAACGAGATCTTGTGTCTCGGTTCCCCCCCTCCATAGGAGAAGGTGCAGACTACGTCCTCGACATCGTCTTGGACTACCATGTTGTGCTTGTTGGCTAGTGGATGTTACAAATCTATGCAACCGCTGCACTTGGTCCCCTAATCGCAGCCTATCCACACAAACACGACTAATGAAGTTTCGTGTAGAGCCTATGTCTGCTAAGACGCCCATTTCGTGGCCACCTACATCACCCTCTACCACAAAATGTTCACCTTTAGGACCTCTACTAATCATCGACCAAGAGTCTCTGGGGTCCTTCCCTGACCACTCAACTTCTAACTCTTCTTAGGACTCAGACACATCTCTTGAACAGAGCATCGATTGGTCTACGTGTGTCTGCGGGGTGACTAGCGGGTCAATAGCCTTGGCCAACGCCTGAAGTGGGGAAAGCAACGTTACCACTTCAGCACGGGTAAGAGCGGCTAAACTCCTACTGGCCCAAGGTGTTTCACTGCGAAGAGCTCGCAGATGCACCAGCAGAGTGTGAAGGCAAACCAATCACCATAGGTGAGGTTACCTTGGTTGTGACCTTTTTGCTTTTGCATGTTCTCGACATGTGGCCAAAGTTGCCACAATGCCCCTGGCAACTCGATCCCTCCACACCTCGTAGTTTAAACCAAGTCGCACCCAAACGGGTGTCCCTTGGTCGCCTCGGTCCCTCCACTAGCCCCATCCTGCTCTGTGTTTTCCCCATAGTCAGGGAAGTCGTCAATCTCAATCGCCTAACCATCGTGGACGACAAACATAAGATTGTCCTTCTTCCTCCAATCGTGGGGAAGCTTCTTCTTCCTACCATCTACCGGACCCTATTGTGCGGTCCGAAGTTTGGCCTCTATATCCAAGGCCTTCTTGCTGAAAGTAGCGAAGTTATGGACATCGATGGTGGCCTCATCCACCAGCTTGTTCTTGACATCTGTAGGCAGACGCTGCAAATAAGTTGTGAGGAGTACCTGAGGGTCATAGCGCATGCCAGGTACTACGATCAAACGTTCTACGGCGTTTGTGACCTCACGAACGCCGTGGAACGTCTTATCCGATACCGTTCTGAACCAAGACTAGCTAGTGAGTCAATGGAATTCTGAGCCCCTTGAGGGTCATGCCACCTATTGTACACAGTTCGTACGAAGTCTTCCAATGTCCGGGCCTGGGCCCAGGCATCGAAATTTTGACCATAGCCCTGTTGCTGCACTAGACCATTTAACCATCGCGTTGCGTAGCCTTCCAAAAAGGTTGCAGCAACTATAACTTCCTGCTCTGGCCTAGTGAGCTTGTGCCTTACATATGTAGGCATAGTCCTCACACAGGTGTCCAGGTCCTCTTCCTTCTTCTTCTCCCTAGAGAAGGGCTTAGGACTCAGCAAAGGGAGCTTCGGCATCCACTGCATGGGTTGGATTGCCCAGGTGTTTGCTGCAGTGGCCGGGTAACCACTAGAACAGGTTGCTACACGCTAACCTGAGGCTGTCCTGGCGGCTGGTCTGTAGCTGCAACCGTCATTGATGGTAGGGGAGAAGTCCTACGGACCTGACCACTAACTGCTGCTAGGCCACCTGAAAGGTCACCTCATAGCCTTCCTGGCGTGCCCACACAACCCTGGGCCGCTGTACATTCAACGCCCAAGCATTATCACTGCCCCGCTATAACATCCAAAGCACCGAACAGCTATTGCAAAGAAACAGCAAGTCAGCAGGTATAGTTTGAACCACCTCTGATACCAAATTGCAAGGAAAATGAGGAATAACTAGATGACAGAATCCAGATTGCACAATCACATTGAAAGCCAGAAAGTCCCACAATGTCCAGAATGCAGTATTGCACCAATATTACACCAATGGAGAATCGAAACACTGAAACCGAATGTCAATGAGAGCTTATTCTCGTTCACCAACACAAGTATCAAGGGGCCTTCCCCCTACTTGGCGCTCACTGCTCAGCACCCAGACTACTATCTCACCGCTACTACCAGCCTACGAATTGACACTGCAACTGTTCATGTCAGCAGCCACCGAAGTACATGAAGATGTCACCCCTTGCAGACTATCACCATAACCAGGTATGTGCCCTCATGTCATCCTCCTCACCTCTTTCTCTCTCTGTTTCCCTTGTCTTTCACCCACGTCGTCTCCCGTATTCATGAAGACCACCACTACTCCTTGCTGTACAACCAAGCACCAGCCACCTATGGAAGCTGGGCTATGGAAGCTGGGCTATGGCGCTGCCCTCAGCAGCCCCCTTCTTCTACATGACCGCATGTGCGTGAAACCTTGCTCTGTGCTAGCAGCAGCCCGAGAGCACTCGCTCCAGCAGCGCTGCCGCAAACTAGCAAGTGGCCGAATGACTGGCCAGGCAGCGAGCTCTTTCCTATATGGAAAGGGCCTGGCCTGCTGCGCTGCCTGGATGGGTTGGGCCTGTGCCCAGAAGCTTCCGGTAGGCCATGCGTAGCTGGGCCTCTGCTGCTACTGCCCTGGGCCCCATTTGGTTACGCCTCCCAACTGCCTCTCATGTATACTGCCGCAGACATGGCCCAGGGCCTGCCTCCAAGAAAGGCCTAGAAAAGTGTTGCTGGCCGTGGCCTGGGTTCCTTCAACCAACTGACGCTATGCAACTGCCTGAACCCCAAATGCGAAATTGACAACAATGGGCCTCTCGTGATTTTCTGAGGCCCACCTTCACTTAGGGCGGGCACACATGCAAAATGGGGCCCTTTGGCCTGCCGAGGAGCTAAATCCTCGCAAACCCTACACTCAGTGTTACCCGCCCAAACTTTCAGGGGGTGTCGGAACCCCCCCCGAAACGTTTGGGGGTCCGGTCAAAAATGCCTCAGGTGAACCTCGAGTACGGGACCCGCTGAACCCGGTTTAGGGGCCTTTTCTTCTTTGAAGTTTTTTTTCCGCAGGTTTCCCTGCTTATGCAATACCTAGTACCTCCTAAAAATTTTCAGATTTTTCTGATAAACAAAAACAAAACTACAAATCAAACAAGGTGGTGGGGTCAAATGATATGAGAACTCCCCCCTCCCATTTTCTCATTTAGTTTTTCAAAGCTTTTTTTCCGGTTCGTTTGCCATCAATCAATCAATCAATCAATCACAGAAGTTGATTGATTGACTGACTGATTGGGCGTGTCCACACACAGATTGCTTGATTGTGTGCGCACAATTGGGAGGTGGGGTGGCGACGCGCGCGCACACACAAGAGAGAGAGAGAGAGAGAGAGAGAGAGAGAGAGAGAGAGAGAGAGAGAGAGAGAGAGAGAGANGAGAGAGAGAGAGAGAGAGAGAGAGAGAGAGAGAGAGAGAGAGAGAGAGAGAGAGAGAGAGAGAGAGAGAGAGAGAGAGAGAGAGATCCCACTGGTTGACCCGATCGGATCACTACAAAGGGTACTACTGAGCTCGGATGCACAAATGAAATGTAATAAAGTAGCGCGACAATGTACACACCTGTTCACAATTGTGAGAACGATACCCAGGCCAGCAGCAGCAACCGCAGCAATGGAACCCCAAGGTACAGGCATCTTCTTCGTATCCCTCTCACCCACTTGGCATGACTGTTCCCGGGTCTCCAGAGGCTGAGTAGTTTCCCCCTGAAGCTGTAAAGCGGATGGATTCTGACAGACAAAGGAAGTTGCACCAATGCAACAAACAATCAGCGAACAGAGATTCAAAGGCAGTGAGATGCGATGAACCATTCTTCTTCTCGTCAATCTAATCATGTGTGAACAGTAAAATACTAACTCTTGCCAGCAGGCCAAGCATGCAGTTAAATACAATAAATAGCCTCTTAGTGCCCTCCCAACAGATCGAGTCCATCTTGGATCCCATAAGGTTACATGTTGCTGTCTTTTGAACAGTGTGGAAGTCTCAGATGGGACAGCTATCAGTCATAACCGAGGGGTCAAAGCACATGGATTTTTTTTTTGGTGTGTGTGTGTGTGTGTGTGTAAAACAGAACCTTGTGGTTCTGGCTCCTTTTCCATTCTGGGGAGCGTCAGCCCGGTTCCTATTCCACCGGCAAGTCAGAAGAGAATATAATAAACACTCGCTCACACTCCTCCAGCTTACGGTACAAAGGCCCGAAGGACGGCATTGATTACTTCGCAAAGGAAGGATGTGCCTCCCTTCACCCTTGTTTAAGTTAGCCTGCTCTACTTTGCATCTGTCCTTGATACTAGCCTGAATACCGACTCACTTTGGTGATTGTAGCTTGTCTCCTTGGGCTCCAACCTGCCTGCTCCTCTCAGCTCTTTGACTGTCAGCTTTTCTATACTTGCTAGAACTGCTGGTGTGGTTCCCTGTCGTGGTTATTGCTAAAACTTTATGCTCTATCTGACTTGGTTCCTATAAATTTTGCTAAAGCCCTTGACCCATTGTGGGTTACCCTTGCTACTGCCTTAAAGCCTAGAGAACCTAGGACTGAATTTACTGCTGCTTGCTGTCCCCGATTCTTAAACCCTAAACCCTAATGAGCCTTTAGCTGCGGTCTTGGTGTTGTTTGTTGACGAGTGATGCTAAAGTTTTTGGCAGGTGTGGTGGGTCGAGCTGGTTGGGGAGCGTAAACTATTGGAGTTTAGTATTTACTTAGAACGATGTTTCCAAGCACGTGGGGAGGGTAATTGAGAGTGAGAGACTAGATTAGAGAGGTAGGGGGATGTAAGGTGTGTGTCCGGTGCTTATCGGGGGATTTGTGTAGGATGGGTGACGGATGAATGGATTGGGTTTGTCTGTGTTGGAGAGTGGGAAGTTACTGGGTACGAGGGAGGGTTCGAATGATTTAGGGAGGGACGGACTAACCAGTTGTCAAGGACTAGGCAGTCATTCTTTGACTGTCCCTATAAGCCCTGAGCCTAGTTTTGAGACTGAAATCTTTGGATTATTTCTGTCTTTTTTGTCAGGGACTCTGTCTATTTGATTTTGGGTTTTCTTCGAGAGAAGGTCAACGGAGACCCTAATTTTCAGACCACTTGCCATGCCATTTATAAGAAAACCAAAGGCTCATTTTAATTAAACTTGCCACCAATTCATAGAGTGGAGACCATACTAACTAACTGCAAAAAAAATCCAAAAAATAAAAAATAAAAAACATATAAAACAGCAAGGCAAAAGTGCATTTTCATGAAACTTCGCCAACGTTTCAATTTCAGAAATCTTGAGAAATTTCAGAAATCTTAACAGAGGAAATTCCAATTCTCCAAATGACACAAAATTTGGCACACAGCAACCTTAATCAAAACACATAAAATTTGACCCCGAAACCGTAAATTCAGTTTTGGACTCGTTACCCAGGGCCTGAAACTGGGGGTCCCCGTTAACCATTTGTGCAGTAAACCGCGTTCAGCAGCGGCCTGGGCGCTGTAACCCAAGCCCAGGCCCAGCGAGCAGTGCGACCACGCGCTGCTCGGCCTCAGGCCGCTGCGGGTGCTGTGYGACCACGCACARCAAGAAATTCAAAGSTCAAAGTGAACTGTAGGTYCAGGTACCTCGCCCAGGCCCTTGGTCGTGTGCATTGACTTGTAYGTGTGCAGGTACCCAGTCAGAACGGTGGACCAAGGAGGATACAGTTTCAACTCRATCCAGGCCGTCGAYGACAATCGATCTTGGCCGTGTCTGACTTGAGGACTGGGGCCCAGACCCCGCCGTCAACACTACATATTGGGCTGATTTCCTGGCTTTGATATCTAGACTCTCGTCTGGAGTCTATGGAGACGCTCTCGCGTCAACGCCGGCTCTATGCTGTCTTGCTGGCGAGACGCTGCGGGGAGAACTTGACGACCGGCGCTCGTCGCTGGTTCRTGGCTTGAATGTGCTGTGCGACCAGCAYGCTGGCTGGCGCACTRTTGTCTGAGGGGTTGTCGACATGGCAGATGCCACGTGTCATCTTCGTGGCTGCTGCCACGTAGTATTGYTGTTGAGATAGGAGGCGCTGGGCGCCTGTATTGCTGTTCTGCTTGACAAGTACTCGGAAGGAGGATTCAGGACTGTGGTTGGGGTCGTGATACGTACCTGGTGTTATCTCTGATTGAGACACGATTATGCTGCTAGGAGGAGGAAGTGCCCGAAGAGGAAGTGGGCTGTAGGGAGGAGACTCTTCCACCCTCTCAAAGTCTATTCTCCCTCCTCCCTCTCTCGTCTGTGTATGCATTCTCTCTCATCTTGGGATCATTATTATTATGATTTATCAGCAGCGTTCGTCTATTTTGTCTTTGCGAGTGACGACTGATTATCACGACTGGGCACATTGCAGTTTGGTATCGGAGCATTCACTTCCGACATTGTCTTCACGGCGCACGCGTTTTTCTGACGCGCTATGATTACGACGCGCCAGTTTCTCTCCAAGGTCGCGCGCGCCAGGTAAGTAAGTGACGGGATACTCTCTCTTCGCGACATTATTGTCGCGCGTGTTTATTAACACGCTGTCTAGACATTGGGCCCGACAATGCGCGCGACGGGCATGGTGATGACGGGCAGATTATCTGCCAATGATGATTGATTGCTGACGTGGCACACATCCACGTCCATTGAAAATTGGAGCAGGGAACTTCTACTCATGCGCTGATGCTCGATGGCATTGGCGAGATACAGCGTTGACGTGGCAGACTTGATTGAACTGGGTATGCGGCGAGAAGATTTGTGAAGCGCAGCATTGTTGGAGTTCGCCTTCACGAACGAAACTGGGTAACGAAAAGAAGCGGAGTGGCCAGCATTCATCGCTGAAGCCACCCCCCCCCCGATCTTGATTGGTTCGACGTGCTGACTTGGCGAGAGCTGAGTTGGCATATTGGGGGTTGGCTGAAGCAGGCACGTTGTGCCTTGGGAAACGATTGATGCATTCCRACGCKGAGAGCGRCACGAGCGATAGACTCTGGCTTGTGGTGCTTATATGCTGTTGGGATGATTGGAGTACATGCTGACGTGGCCTTGTGTGGTGGGAACTGACGTTGTCTGATTATGTTGACGGTACTCACCTGTTGTTTGGCTGTGCATGTACACATACCTGTTGAATGCTAAYGACCTTGGCCAGCTCGATTACCTGGTAGTGAAGTCATCACACGAGTAGGAGAGAAAAAGAACTTAGAACAGCATATAGAAAGGACATCAATCAAGAGAATAATTAATTATTTTTATTTATTTATTTTCTTGTGTACTCTTTRYYGTACTGACGTTGAGTAGCTGGCCAGTTATCAATAATATTGTCTGTYTATTCTTTATTGAGTAAGAATTGGTTTGCTAAGTTTCCTGTTGGTATTGATCATGGCACCATTTGCTGAGCATATGCGACGGTCTATTCTGACCCGGTGGGTGCCTCGTTTGTTTGGACCTGGGCATGTGCCTTATGCGGTGGGAGCAGAAAGCTCCTCAAGTGAACCGCGTACACGTGCCCAGATCGAGGCACGAAGAGGAGAATTGGGAGAACTTCTCTCCCAGCTGTTGGTAGATATGGAGTTCGCTGTCCCTGCTGCAAGAGACCACATCCRGGGTAAATTTGACCTTGATGCGATCTCTGATCGTCTGGCCAAAGCTACCACGGGTGTGGAGATGGTGGCGGCAGCGACYGAAATCCAAAGAATTATTGGCCAGTGTCGTGAGATACTGGACCAATTCACCATCCAGCAGTTGGAAGAGATAGCCCAACGGAAAGAGACTGTGCCTGAAGTGAAGGTAGAAAGTGTTGAAGAGAACATACAACAGTTGAAGGAGACGCTCGCAAAAGAAGAAAAGAAGCGGGAAGAACTGTTGAAGAAGAAAGAGCAGGAAACTAGACTACARCAAAGAATGTGTAGAGTGCAGCAACACGTTTCCTTAGATGAAAAAAATGTTGCTCAGACGCTCGGGCAAATATTGACGTATTTGGCTTTTCTTGAAGAAAAGTTAGACCAACAGCAATCTAGAATGGATGAATTCGYTGTTGGCCTTCATGTCATTACTAGTATTGTCAAAGGGAAATCCCCTATGCTTGAAAATGATGAAGAGAAAAAAGATAAAGAAAGAAGAGCAGACGTCAAGCCCGAGAAGTTGCTTATTGGTGGAATGAAGAACAGCGACACATCCAAAAAGGAAACGAAAAAGGAAGAAGAGAAGAAATCTGCAGAAGAAAAGAAAGTTGATGGGAATGGCAACGGAGATGGGAATGGGAACGGGAATGGCAATGGGAATGGTGGTCCCTCTGGTTCCACTCCCCCTCCTAAGAACAATGCCAAACCCGCAGATCAGACTAAGCCAAAGAAAAAAGAAAAAGTGAAGATGAAATTACCTTTCACTTTTTCTAATRAGAAAGAAGAAAGCCTTCCACTCTGGATCGCAGAGATCCAGACCTATGTTGGGACTGCACCGGTAGAAGAAGAGTCGCAAGTTGCGTTCACCACTTCTTKTATGGGCGGTGAAGTGAAGCAGTGGGTTCTGGCGGAGGCGAATGCCGCGGGGTTTGACGATATAGGTGAGTGGGCGAAGACGATGACCTTGAAGCAGTTCCTTGCAAAGGTCAAGGACCRCTKCTTGGACAAGACCACGGCCGATAAGGCCTTCGACCAACTCACCTCGATAGGACARAAGTCYTGGTCTTCCGTTGAGTCATTGTCTCGTGAGGTCGACCGCCTGTTGCAGGTTCCTGGTCTTAACCTGCAGGACTCTCAGGTCCTTTATATCTACTCTCRCGSKTTGCCCGAACCGATACGAGGGCACTTGGTCGCCGAGGCCAAGTCAGGTAAGTATACCTACCGCCAGTTCCGCGACCTGGCGTTGCAGCRGGAACAAATGACTTCGCAAGTCAAAGGTTCCTATGCTGCTGCCRTAAAGAATGGAGGAGGAAGCAGTCGGGGAGGCTACGGCAAGCGGGTCATATGGCGTCAAAAGCGCCAAGACCACACCCTCGTCGTATTCGACAACGATACAATGGAGAAATGGCCATTGGAGAACGAGGGTGCTGGTGACAGCAACAGTGACCCCGGAAAGGGGGAGGTTACCGCTGCAACGGTCAACAAGGGAGGACCGTTATCGAACACTCGACCGAAGGGAAGACCACGCTCCTTCCCATACCATCCTGGGATTGCGGCCGGCAGACCGTGGCTGAAGATGGGACTAACCCGGGAGGTGTGGCAAGATAGAATGGATAATGCGCAGTGCCTCAAATGTGACACTGCGGGGCACGTCATTGCCTTTTTTCCGTTGATTAGGAATTCAAAAGGGAGCAGCCAGTAGGAATAACATCTGTTCCTACAGAGCCGGAGAGTGCGATCACATGCAAGGCGCCTACGATCCCTTTCCACACTCCGACTCCCGTGGCAGAGGATGGAAACCCTTCCGCCCGTCGTTCAGATATCCCCACTCCTGTCTTATGTCTGTCTCTGGACGACTCCCTTGACGAGCTGGGTAGCGAGCTAGTCGCGTTACGCAGTTCGTGGGCAAAGAAAGCCAAGTCTAAAGGGGAACTA
>BFEA01000079.1:959727-978309 GCA_003427395.1 Chara braunii
TCCGCAAGTTGCACCTCGGCATGAAGATCCAAACGTTAGCTAGACCAATCACGTCTATGTTGGCKGACAAAAGCACGATGACGGTAACGCAGTACGTCGATCGTGTTCAATGTCAGTTCAGTACTAAGGATGGGAAAAAGATTTGGCATGAGCTTCCCTTCCTAATCGAGAAGAACATGTCATTTGATATCATCTTGGGAATGGATTGGCACGAGGAAGCTGATCCCAAGATTGATTTCAAACTGAAAGAAGTAAAGATCAAAGATGAATCGTCTACGTTGCAACCGATTAAGTTGTATCATCGGTCAGGGTCTGACTTTGTCTTGTCTTTTTGTTGCATGAGCTACCCTGCATTCCGATCGATGGTTGCAAAGAAGAAGTTAGAGGATGAGGTAGTAATGTTGTTAGTTAAGAAAGTAGGAGAGTCTTCAACTACCCATCCTCCTGGCATAGATGCACTCCTAACGGAGTTTGCCSATATTATGTCTGAGCCTACCGGGGTCACTTCGCGTGYTATCAAGCACACGATCGAGATCGTGCCCGGTAGTAAGGTTCCCAAGGGCYCTATCTATCGCATGTCTCCAAGGGAACTTGAGGAACTAAAGAAGCAATTGTCTGAGTTGACGGAGAAGGGATGGATTCGCCCTAGCTCCTCTCCTTATGGCGCACCTGTCTTGTTTGTGCCCAAAAAGGTGAGTTGCGCCTTTGCATTGATTACCGAGGGTTGAATGCCGTCACCGTAAAAAACGCCGAACCTTTGCCAAGGATTGACGATCTTCTGGATCAGTTGTAGGGTTGTAAGGTCTTTAGTAAGATCGACCTTAAGTCTGGGCACCACCAGATCGAGGTGGATCCGGTCGATCAGCATAAGACCGCGTTTCGTACGAGGTATGGTCATTATGAGTTCATCGTGATGCCATTTGGTCTAACGAACGCACCTGCGACCTTCCAAAGGTCCATGAACGAGTTGTTCAGGCAATGGCTCGACGACTTCGTCATCGTCTATCTGGATGATATTCTAGTATATAGTAAAACACTAGACGATCACCAGAAACATCTACGTTTAGTACTCGGGAAGTTACGCGAGGGTAACTTCAAACTCAACCCAAAGAAATCCGAGTTCACTAAGTCTGAGGTCCTATACTTGGGACATATAGTGAATGAGGAGGGATTGAGGCCTGAGGAAAAGAAGATCTTGGCAATCAGAGATTGGCCGCAGCCAAAGACTCTGACAGACCTTCGATCTTTCTTGGTTTGACGAGTTACTATAGGAAGTTCGTTAGGAACTTTTCTGTTATCGCTGCACCAATGAGAAGGCTGCTTAAGAAAGGTACTGTCTGGCTATGGGATAAGGATTGTGATTTGTCTTTCCGAAAGCTGAAATATGCTCTAACTCACTATCCTGTCCTCAAGATTGCCGACCCGTCTCTTCATTTCATTGTTACGACTGACGCAAGTCAGTATGGTGTTGGCGCTGTCTTACAGCAAGACGACGGCAAGGGCTACCGCCCTATTGAGTTTATGTCTAAACGACTGCCGTGCGACAAAGTCGCCAACTCCACCTACAAAAGGGAGTTATATGCATTAGTCTGTGCCCTAGAAACATGGAAACACTATCTCCTTGGCAGACACTTCACTGTGTACTCGGACCATTCGACTCTAAAGTGGATCAAGACACAACCTCGATTGTCTGACAAGTTGGTGCGTTGGTCTGCTTTTATTGATACCTTTGATTTCGAACTCAAAACAATTAAAGGTAAGTCTAATGTTGTAGCAGACGCACTATCTAGGAGGAGTGACTTCTTTGGGGCTATCGTCTCTTACCTGGATGTTGGGAATGATGTGAAAGCCCAGATTCGCGCTGGATATGCCACTGACCCTGTCTGGAAACCAATCATGGATATCCTAGCCAAGGATCCATCCCAACTTCCTCACTACCGATTGTCTGATGGCTTACTCTTCTTGTTGGACCAAATTGAACAGAGATTATGCATTCCTCACAAGGAAGAACTTAAAAGTCTGCTGATTGGGGAATGTCATGACACAGAGGGACACTTTGGTTTCAAGAAGACGTATGCTGAAGTACGTGAGCACTATGAATGGAAGGGTTTTAAAGAGGATGTGCTAACATACGTTCGTACATGCCAAGTATGTCAGAGAAACAAACCGTCTACTGAGAAACCTTTGGGGTTACTCCGACCACTGCCTATTCCGAGTGAGCCAGGTGAGTCTGTGTCCATAGACTTCATGAAACTCACCAAGTCTCGAAATGGCAATAGTCAAGTTATGGTTGTGGTTGACCGTTTCTCTAAATATGCCATGTTCATRCCCTTGCCTGCAGAGGCCAAGACTGAGCTTGTGATTGCTAAATTTCAGATGCGATGGGTAACTGAGTATGGGTTTCCCATGTCTATCGTATCTGACCGCGATGTCAGATTCAGAAGCATGCCTTGGCAGAAGCTGATGGAGGCCTACAGTACACGACTCACCATGTCGTCAGGTAGACACCCTGAAACGAATGGCCAGTCTGAGCAAATGAACCGTATGGTCCAACAACTTCTGAGAATGTATGTCCRTCCTGACCAAATAGACTGGGATGAGAACTTACCCAAGATTGCCGGTGCATATAACAATAGTGTGCATACCGCGACGGGACGCACACCTAACGCACTGCACAAGGGATGGAAGCCTAAGCGTCCCATTGATGTTTTAACCARGGATCAGTTTCTTAGACTTCCACCAGGGACAAAGGAATATGCCATTATGTTTCAAAAAGACATTAAAAAGGTGAAGGACAATCTGAGGAAAACCCAAGAGCGCATGATTGAACAAGCTGAGAAACACCGACGCCCGTCTACTTTCCAAGTCGGTGACTTGGTCTGGGTTAAGTCCAAAGAGTTCACTCTAGAAGAGGATGTTTCTCAAAAACAGATGCCTGTCTATCTAGGACCCTGGGAAGTTCTCAAGGTGATAGGGAATGCCGATGGACCGTCATACCGGATTGACATTCCCCCTCATCTTCGGACATACCCCGTCTTTCACGCGTCTAAACTACTTCCATATGTAGAAGGAACAGAATTTCCTCACCGACCATCTGCCATACCTCCTTCTATGAATGGTAGCTATGTGGTTGAGAAAATTACTGACCATGGATTCTTTTCTACTGGTGGAAGAGGCAGACCTCAGAAGCAGTATAAAGTGAGATTCCAGTTCCAAGATGCCTCTGAAGACCGTTGGTTTAGCTGACGGGAACTGATGGATACTGCTCCTGATATTGTTGCTAGCTATGAACGCGAACTGAAGTCTTAAGTATTTCTGCGGTGGAACTCGAATTCGGGCCGGCAGGAATGCAGTAAACCGCGTTCAGCAGCGGCCTGGGCGCTGTAACCCAAGCCCAGGCCCAGCGAGCAGTGCGACCACGCGCTGCTCGGCCTCAGGCCGCTGCGGGTGCTGTGYGACCACGCACARCAAGAAATTCAAAGSTCAAAGTGAACTGTAGGTYCAGGTACCTCGCCCAGGCCCTTGGTCGTGTGCATTGACTTGTAYGTGTGCAGGTACCCAGTCAGAACGGTGGACCAAGGAGGATACAGTTTCAACTCRATCCAGGCCGTCGAYGACAATCGATCTTGGCCGTGTCTGACTTGAGGACTGGGGCCCAGACCCCGCCGTCAACACTACATATTGGGCTGATTTCCTGGCTTTGATATCTAGACTCTCGTCTGGAGTCTATGGAGACGCTCTCGCGTCAACGCCGGCTCTATGCTGTCTTGCTGGCGAGACGCTGCGGGGAGAACTTGACGACCGGCGCTCGTCGCTGGTTCRTGGCTTGAATGTGCTGTGCGACCAGCAYGCTGGCTGGCGCACTRTTGTCTGAGGGGTTGTCGACATGGCAGATGCCACGTGTCATCTTCGTGGCTGCTGCCACGTAGTATTGYTGTTGAGATAGGAGGCGCTGGGCGCCTGTATTGCTGTTCTGCTTGACAAGTACTCGGAAGGAGGATTCAGGACTGTGGTTGGGGTCGTGATACGTACCTGGTGTTATCTCTGATTGAGACACGATTATGCTGCTAGGAGGAGGAAGTGCCCGAAGAGGAAGTGGGCTGTAGGGAGGAGACTCTTCCACCCTCTCAAAGTCTATTCTCCCTCCTCCCTCTCTCGTCTGTGTATGCATTCTCTCTCATCTTGGGATCATTATTATTATGATTTATCAGCAGCGTTTGTCTATTTTGTCTTTGCGCGTGACGACTGATTATCACGACTGGGCACATTGCAATTTGTGTTTTCTTCCACTGTATGTGAAGTTTTATTATGTGTTTTATTGTGATGATTGGATTCTTGGGGTAGATGGGATAATCTTCAAAGGTTTTGACACACCTTTTCCTTCCATAAAGCCCAAAGGGTTCCTTTCCTGATGACAGAAAAGACGAATGCTTCGAAGCCTTTGAGAGGAGGGTTTTTGTTTAAGTCAAGGAATAATGTGCCTGGGGTTATCATGATTGCCTGTCTGAGAGTGTGTTCCAGGTGAGTTCTATTTCATGCCATAGGCTTCTCGCCTTTGGGCAGTCAATGAAACAGGCATGCACCACCTTTATCCGTGTTCCCGAAGGCACTCCCTCTTTTCAGAGGGACTCACAGTATGTCAAACCCTGGTATTCAGGTATCTGTAATGAATCTGTAGGTTGCAGACCTTGCTTCAAGAATCTTGATCTGTTCTGTTGTCCTTGCTGCGTCTTTGAGCCAGCCAGTGATTCACTGGGACTACCCTGAAAGGTATTTAGCCATCTTAGGCTGGCTAGCTTAACAGGTCTAGGGCAGAAGATTGATGACCAGGGTGGGGTTATCTGGGATTCAGTAAGTGTATTTTCCACTTTTGTCCACCTTCTTTTGTGCTGTAATGGATATAGAGGTAGATTTGGAGAAGAGAGTGTGGCCTAACCTGGGTGTGTAGTCGGTTAGCTTGTGTAGTCGTGGTACAGTGGCAAAGCGGTTGCGGGTACTCCAGGTCCATTCTGGTGGGTCTATTTCCAGGTTCTGTATTTTTGACATGGGCTTAAAGATTCTGTTCCTTTCTCCTTCAATGACCCTTATTCTTCGCAGGTTACATGTTTTGAAAGATCCTTCTGCTCTGCTATCTGTTTTGAGAAGGCTTATGGGGTTCCCTGGTTCCTCTACAGTGAAGATGTCACAGCCAATCCAGATTTTGTTCCGGTTTTTGTAGTTTTTGAACCTTAGGACTTCTAGTAATGTTCCTTGATCCTCAGTTGCCGCCCAATCCCCGTATTGCCACTTTTGTTTGGAACATTGTAAGCGTCTCCATTTTAAGGTTATGCTCTCAATTATCTGCTCGAGGTTGCTTGCAGATGGTTGGTTCCCTTCAGTGCTGGCCTTAGGTGCTTTTCCGATTTCCAGTTGTTGGTTGTGACCTCCCAAAGGTGTTGGATTTGCCATATTCCTTTCTCTACCCAGTGGACCCTTTTGGCTTCTGATTTAGAAAGAAAGAATCTTTCACCTTTGTCATTTTTGATCCAGGGGTTACCCACGAGAGGTCTGAGTATTTCATCCGGAAATATGTTTCTCCACGTGCGCAGTATTTGTAGCCAGAGGGACCTCTAAGGATCATTTTCGTTAGTGTCATGCGGGGTTTAGTTGTGGTTCTGTCCAATGCTTGTTGAAGATCCAGAAACACCCTGACATGTTTCCGGTGATTTGAAAAGGACTAGCTCTCTGATGTGATCAAGGGCTAGAGGTACCTAGTGCAGATTGTCGTGGAAAGCTATTCTCAGGATCCACTTGATACGGAGGGCTTGGATCTGTCGGGCTGGGTCTAGAAGGCTCAGGCCTCCCTTGGCTTTGGGTTGAGTAACTGTTTGCCAGGCCACCTTATGGATGAAGTGTGTGTTGTCGGGATTGCCTGACCACGGGAAGGCCACTGTCTTTTCCCCGAGTTGGCTTTGGAAATTGAGTTGTTAGTGCAAGGACCCTGCCTAGTACGGAGGCGGCCGATGTGCTGTGGCATCCCTTTGTATTCAGGTTGATTCCACGGAAGCGAATGAGGGCTGAAGGTTCTGCGCAGTGCATCCCGTACGGAGACAGTTCGATAGAAGGAGGGACTTCTGAGATCCACCAACCAGTTGTTTTTGTACAGTTTACTTTCATTTTTCAGGCCAGTTGAAAGGCTTGCATTGCTATTGTCAGTGCTTGGAATGACAAGTTTGACACCCTGATGAGAGTTGTGAGATCATCCGCGAATAAGAGGGTTGTGGGTGTATATGTAGGGGTTGAGATCTTTCGTCCTTAATGTTCATGAGTCACTCTATGGAAGGTCCTTTCTCAAAAAGGTCGCAATGGCTTCCATTAAGGATAGGAAAATGAGAGTTGCCAATGGGTTACCTTGTCGACTGATCTTTGACATTTTGTAAGGGGTGGAGAGGAAGCCGTTGATTTGCACTACTCCCTGTGCGTAATTGTGAAGTACCCTCACCCATTTGGAAAACCGATCCTACGCCCATCCTTTCCATGCAAGATTGGAGGAAGTCCCAGCTGACTTGGTTGTACGCTTTCTCAAAATTCAAGAAACGAATTGTTCTTGTGATTTCCATTTTCAGTTTATTAATCTGGTGGACTCGATGAGGGTCATTACATGATCTAATTTGAGCCTGCCTGGGATGAATCCTGTTTTTTCTAGGTGGAAGCAGCCTCCCGTAACTCTGTTTATCCGAGAGGCTAAGAGTTTGGCTAGGACTTTATAGGGGACGTTTAGTAGGGAAATTGGTCTTCCTCTTTGTTCCTTTTTTGTAGAGCAGGGTCACAAATCCAGTACTTCGAGCTGGTCCTAGGGATTCTTCCTCCCAAGCTCTGTTAAGAAAAGCTAGGAAGAGGGGACCAAGTCTATGCCAACTCGCCATCCATAATTCTTTAGAAAGGTTATCTCTGCTTGGAGCCTTATTAGGTTTTAGGTCCTCGAGAGTTGTATAAGGTTCTTCCAGTCTAATGCCTTCTTCGAGTGATCTTGCTGTTTCGGATGACAGTGTGCGGTCCAGGTAGGTCAAAATTTTGGCCCTGGCTCTTAATGTTTCATCCTGGTGGGATTTTGCTGGTGTATAGTTCTTTGTAGACATTAGTTGCTATATTCACTAACTGAGTTGTTTCAAAGTGGGGATGTTGTGATCGTTTAGCACACTTTCTATCTTCTAGTTCCTTGGGTTGGATTTGATTTCTAGAAGAAGAATTTGGACATTTTTTCATCATCGAGTTCCCAGTCCTCGACTCTGGCCTCGAGTTGTAATCCCATACATTTCAACTTTGTCCACTCTGTTAGTTCCTCCTTGGATTTGGAGTATAATTTTAAACTCCGAGGGTGAGTCTCTTTGGAAATTTATCTCAACAATTTCAATTGTGTTTCCTAAACCACTTGTACCTCCGCCAATGTTGGGACGATGTTTTGCCAGTTCTCGAAGTTATCGGGGGTGGGACACAGGGTCGGGACTGTTCCATAAATCAGATTTTTATATTGCCCGCGAGTGAAAGAAAAAGGAAAAAAAGAAAATACTACAAGGAAGATGAGCAATAACAAACTTCAGCAATCAAACAACATCATACATACGAGTCCAGATAGTCGGGACCTCAAACCAACAGCAGAATTGCTTCACGAGATTCACCAAATAAGAACACACCAATAGTTCATAATTGACAATGCTGAAATAGTCCCATCATCATCAACGAAGAACCAGAGTTGATATCCTATCTGGCGCTCGGCCCCAGACTACATGTGGCAGATCCTATCTAGCCTATACTACGAAGCCGAAAGATGACGTCAACAGCATTCCCRAAGTAYGAGCATATGGCGACCAATGTCGCACGCTTCMAGCACCAGGTATGTCTCGCGCTACACTCACAACCTCGTTCCCCAACTCACAGATGCCACTAGCACCCAAGGACCACTCTGCGCCTCACCCAGCTTACAGCAGCGCAGCTCGGCTATGGCTGCGTGCTCCTTCCCTGCTCGCCCGTGAGAGCGTAGGCGCCAGCCAGCAAATATCGCAGCAGCGCTTGCGCAGCATGCAGCCAGTACCCGAATGCCGAATGAGGAGCAGGCCCTTTGCTATATCAAAGTGGCCTGCCTGCGTCCAGTCCCAGGAAGCTTCCAGTAGGCCCCGGTAGCCTGAGGCCCAGCAAGACGAGAACAGGCCTTGGGCCTGAGGTGGTTGCATGTGCCCAACTGCCTTTGGCCTGTGTTTGGCCCGGTACCCGTATCCAGCCCAGGGCCTGCTTCACAAACATTCACACAGGCGGCCCAGGGCCTGCGTTCACTCAACCAACTGGCGCTGCGCAACTGCCTGAATTTCCCTGAGTGCGTGGTGGCCAGTAAAGGGCGCTGAGGGCCTCGTCGAGCCTGTCTTCACTTAGGGCGGCCGACGGGCTGCGGAAATGGGGCCTTATGGGGCTCATAGAGGCAGTGGCCTCGCAATACTATCTCTACTGCAATGATGTCGGGCAGGGTAATCTTGGAGGTCGTGCTCAGAGTCTTCCTCCACAGAACGCGCCTCACCGGTAAGGCGGTCACATTCTGGATGTTACTGTGTTCTTTTTTTTCTTGCTTGTGTGTTTCTTACAAGTCCCCTGCCAATGAGGCAGGGGGGAATCCGTGAATTGCTCAAGTCGTCCATGATCTGCTCAAGCTGTGTTTTTTGTCAGAGGTAACACTCGTTACACAGGTACAAAGGGGAATGTATCCAGCCATTTTCACGGTCGGATCCGTGTGCCCGTTTTTTTCCCCTTTTATTTTCTTTTTGGAATCTTACAACCTGGCCACGGGGCTGAGATGCCCTCACTGAGGGCACACTCACACTACCACTTCCAAGAATGTATACAACTGCAATCACGGTCAAAGCTTTGTTTCGTTTTTTTTTTTCTTCTTTTCTGAGTTCACGGCCGCAACTTTTTATTTTTTTTTTTTTTTTTTTGTTCTTTCCGTGAGAGTACCAGAAAGAAAACGGGGTGGTACCCAGGCTCGGCAAACTCGGAGCGCAGTGAAATTCAGGGTCGGCAAAAACAGGCTCGGAGGTACTAATGGTTTAATCCTTCTTTCCTTTCTTTTCATTGAGTTGCTAGTCATTTAGAGGATTGTGATACTTTGGAGCTCATATTCTTTATGGTTTCTGCGAATTTAGAGTAAATGCCCTCGTTTGGACTTGTCTTAACTTATATATTTGGTATGTTGTCTAGTCCGATCCGCAATGCTTGGCTAGCCAATAGTGCATTGTTCAAACAGTAGAAGCTCTTATCTAACTAGCCAATTTTGGTAAGCCTAAGGGACACAAAGATTGCAACCTAAATCCGATAGTGCTGGAAAAAAGTGAGGAAGGGGCATGGGGGTACCGACTCAAGATTAGAGTCTCTCTGAGATTTCTACGCTGCAATTGTTTGTTGTTATAATGTTTAAGTGGCAATGTAAAGACTTTTTGTACAAATTATGCAGATTGAGGTCCATGCTGGTGCTATGCTGATTACATATAACAAGTTATTTGGCATGTTGCGGGTCATGGCTGCAGCCAACGACCATGGGCAAAAATGTATGCAACTCTCTTTGTTCCTTGTGTTTGCACGGGAACTGGACATCGATCTGCTCCGTACCGGATTCCGTGGGCATGGCCCACCGACTCTGCGATGTCCTCCTTCTCCTCTTGCTTGCGCCATGTCCTTCTCCTACCACCTCGCACACACACATCTCCTTGTGCTCACACTTCGTCCTTCTTCTACCCCCTCATGCACACACGTGCAACACACGCACACGACCCCAATAAAAAAGAACAGACACACAGAGACACAACTCGACCCATGGCACTCATATGGTGCGGGCTGGCAACATTAAACGCCATGACTGTTGTCACATGGTTATTCGACACGCCGCGACCATTGATCATGGTGCACATCACTGGTCAAACGCCAGCTATCCATTTCCACGTGCTAGCTGGCCAGCACATTGTCACGGGCTCAAAAAAAAAAAAGCCATGATCAGGCCCAATTTTGCCATATTCACGGTCAGGTGGTACCATGTGGGTTGAGGTGTCTTATGTGTTTTGGGTGATACTATGTGGGCGGGGTCATACCATGTGGGGTGAGTCATACCTTGTGGACAGGGCAGCACCATGTGGGATGTCGACTGGGTGGCAGTATATGGTGTGGGTCATCCTATGTGAACTGGGTTGTACTGTGGAGTAAGCAGGTGGGGTGACACTATGCGTGGTGGGTCGCATCATGTAGACTCCGTGGTACTAAGTGGCCCAAGTGATACCATGTGGGTAGGGGGGGGACCAAATGGGGCAGGTCATAGTACGTGGACTGGATGGCACTGTGGGCTGGTCGGTACAAAGTGGGGCAGGTCATAATATGTGGACTGTATGGCACTGTGGGCTGACCGGTACCGTGTGGGACATGTGGGCGATGAAATGTGGGTTGGGTGGTACTTACGACATAGTCACAAAAATCAGGACTTCCTCTACAAAGCCTTGAACAAGATTGCAGCGAGATTCATCCAGGTATGCCCGCACTTGCAGCAGGTTTGGACCGGATTGCAGTCACGGTTTTCTTTTTTTCCTGCTATGGTCATAATTGGAGCCAAATGAGTGTCAGAGTGTATACATATGCCTTTTCTTTTCTTTGGAAGAGGGGCGTTGGGGGAAGAAATAGTATTATTATATTGCAAACCTCCAAAAGGAGGCTGGAAATCCCTCCGGCTTGTGTTGGAAACCAGGTCCAACGTCCTTTCCATGATGCTATTCCAAAAAAGCCACAAATTGGAAGGAAAAAAACACCAAGAAAGGAAGGATCAGAGCTAATCAATAAGCAGTCTAACTATCTGCCCGTTAATCTTTGGTCATGCATGGTCAATGGCATTCTCAATCTTCGTTGAAACTAATTCTGAAGTGGAGGTGTTTCATGATTTTTGAAGTTATTTGAAATCGAGTTTCGAAGTTTTAAAAAGTGTTCAAATGCTGAATGCCCCTACTTTGGATAATGTTGAATAAATCCTCAAAATGTTCGGCCCCCATATTTGAGTGCTAAACATTCTGAAGAGTTTGAAGCGATGAATCTACTGACAATGTTTAAGTACACCCCCCTGTCCGAGTGTGTAGCCTGAAAATTTTGAACCCCCATCCCCCTGCCACCCCCAACTCCGCCTCCCCCTGTTTTGTTCCTTTAAGGGGGATGTACTTCAACATTTTCAGTTGATTCACCACTTTAAAACCTTCTGAATGTTCAACATTTGGCCCCCCTATTAAAGTGTGCATGAACGTTGATCATTCTGAAGACTTTGAAGTGGTGAATCTACTAAAACTATTGAACTACACCCCTTTTGTCCAACTGGGTAGGAACGCTGAAGATTCTAAAAATTTTGGAGTGGTGGAGACGCTGAAAATTCTGACACTGTCTAGGGCTTCGCTCAACAACTCCTTCCATGTTGGGGCTTCGCTCAACATTTCCTTCCAGACTTTTGGGATGCAACTGATGACAAATTGTAAGTTCTCGTCTCGTCGGTGGCATCCCTCGAGCCGGAAGGCAAGTTCCTCTCCTGTCAACTAGTCATTTTCTCCTCGCCCCACACATGGCTCACTTTCCAAACTAACCATCTCCTTCCTCTTGGCTTAAGGGAGAGTGGGTGATTGCTTTCATGTGCAAGGAAGATGAGCATTAGCGAACTTCAGCAATCAAACAGCATCATACATATGAGCCCAGATAGTCTTGACCTCGAACCACAGCAGACTGGCATCACGAGATACACCAAAAAGAACACACCAAGAGTTCAAAATTGACAATGCTGAAGAAGTCCCATCATCATCAACTACGAACCAGAGTTGATATCCTATTGGCGCTCGGCGCCCAGACTACAGGTGGCAGATCCTATCTAACCTATACTATGAAGCAGAATGATGACATCAACAGCGTTCCCGAAGTACGAGCATATGGCGACCAATGTCGCACGCTTCAGCACCAGGTATGTCTCTCGTAACACTCTCAACCCCGATCCACACCGCACAGATGCCACTAGCACCCCAAGGACCACCCTGCGCTTCACCTAGCATACAGCAGCGCAGCTTGGCTATGGCTGCGTGCTCYCTCCTACTYGCCCGTGAGAGCRTGAGTGCCAGCCAGCCAGCGSATTGCGCAGCAGCGCTCACGCAGCATGCAGCCAGCACCCGAATGCCGAATGAGGAGGCAGACCCTTCCCTATATCGAAGTGGCCTGCCTGCGTCCAGTCCAGGAAACTTCCGGTAGGCCCCGGTAGGCACAGGCCCAGTCACGAAGGGAGCAGGCCTGGGGCCTGAAGTGGTTGCATGCGCCCAACTGCTTTCGGCCTATGTTTGGCCTGGTACCCGTATCCAGCCCAGGGCCTGCTTCACATTCGTTTACACAGGCAGCCCAGGGCCTGGATTCATTCAACCAACTGGCGCAATGCAACTGTCTGAATTTCCCCGTTGCGGGGTACCCTGAAGAATGAGGCCCGAAGGGCCTGTCGTGCCTGCCTTCACTTAGGGCGGCCGACCTTGTTGCAGATAGGGCCCCGTGGGGGCTAAGCGGGCGTAGCCTCGCACATGTCTCACCCAAGGATTATTGAACAAGGGTTGCCTCAATACCTCCTCTTTGGACTTGGGTCTACCCACCTTTTTTGGCATGATTTCCCAACATAACTGAAGCAGTGCAGTCCGATAACGTATGGGGGGTCTAACTTCACTTGCGCCAGTCCCTCTTCGTTGGTTCCTCCGACTTGTGTTTGGGCTTCATTCCTTGTTCATCACCCGGAATAGACTAGACATGTTTGTTGGTGTCTATCGGGGCTAAGCGCTTGATACTAGGCCAGTTTGTTCCATCCTAGTCCAGGTCTGGTCAAGAGTTTAACAATCCATTCAACTTGTGGGGCCTTTGTTTCTCGTTTGGGGTCAATGATACCTAATCCTCCTTTGACTGGTTTCCTTGTGATGTAGTTCCAGACTATCTTTGGTATATTGTTCTCTTTGTTGGGCTCAACATACCACAACTACGCTCTTGCCTTGTGGTTAAGGTCCTTGATAATGTGATCTGACATTGTCTAGATTGAGGCTATGTACCACATTATTGAGAAAATTGATGTACCTCAACATACCACAACTACGCTCTTACCTTGCGGTTAAGGTTCTTGATAGTATGATCTGACATCCGACATTGTCTAGATTGAGGTATGATCTGCCATCCGACATTGTCTAGATTGAGGATATGTACCACATTATTGAGAAAAGTGATGTACCTCAACATACCACAACTACGCTCTTGCCTTGCGGTTAAGGTCCTTGATAGTATGATCCGACATTGTCCAGATTGAGGTTATGTACCACATCATTGAGAAAATTGATGTACTGATAATCAGCATGCAGCCGTAAATGTGTTCCGCCATCTACCTAGTTTGTTAATTTGGTTGGAGAGTAAGTTATGGGCCATTTCGGAGGTAGAGCCTGTCATCGGTAAGATACAAGATATCGTGTGGGTGTCTCAGATTTCTCCCACATCATGGCAGCCTCCAGACCCTGAAGCTGGGGGATCTCGTCATCAAACAACCACTATCCGATTGTCATTTTCCAATAAACTATATTTTAGATGTTACTTTAAAGGCCTTCATGACTCTTACCAGTGCACTGAAAGACGAATCTGAAGCTCGAATGAGGACCGTCAGGTCGTCTGCAAACATTATTACTGTCGGGAAGTGTAGGTGGTAGGGCGTGCCTACATTAACCTCTGGTAGCCTGTGAATGGAGGGGTCTTTAGGTAGGATTAAGGTTATTGCCTCCATCACAAAGAGGAAAATTGGAGGCGCTAGTAGGTCCCCTTGATGAATTGAACGTAAGATTGGATAGCGGTCCGATAGCAGGTTGTTGGCTTGAACACATCCTATGAGTCTATGACGTCATTACACACAATACTTACCCATTTCATGAAGTTTGGGCCCACTCTCCTTTTCTCCACACTCGCATTGAGGAAGGCCCAATTGACCTGATTATGGGCCTTCTCGAAGTCTTGTTGCGTTTATCATTTTCTCTATAACTTTTTTGGCTGATTTGTCGAGGGTTCATACATTATCAAGGATATACCTTCGAGGGATGAAGCCTGTTTGGTCTATGTGAAAGCAATTGTTTGTCAAATTTAGGATTCGAAAAGCCAAAGATTTGGCCAGGAGGAGGAACGAGTGTGGTGTAGGGACGCGCTACTGGGAGTGCTGCGCCCCGCCCGGGTCGGAACAATGGGTGCTCTGACGCGTGTGGAGGAAGTGTAAGTGGTAGGGTGTGCCTACATTAACCTCTGGTAGCCTGTGGATGGAGGGGTCTTTGAGTAGGAATGAGGTTATTGCCTCCATCAGAGGAAAACTAGAGGCTCTAGTAGGTCCCCTTGATGAATTGAACGTGAGGTTCGATAGCAGTCCGATAGCAGGTTGTTGGCTTGAACACATCCTATGGCGTCATTATACAGGATACATACCCATTTCCTGAAGTTTGGGCCCACTCTCATCTTCTCCATACTCGCATTGAGGAAGGCCCAGTTGACCTGATTATGAGCCTTCTCGAAGTCGAAAAACGGGATTGTTGTGTTCGTCATTTTCTCTCTAACTTTTTTGGCTGCTTTGTTAAGGGTTCGTACATTATCAATGATATACCTTCCATAGATGAAGCCTGTTTGTTCTATGTGAAAGCATTTGTCTGTCAAATCTAGGATTCGAAAAGCCAAAGCTTTGGCCAGGAGGAGGGTAGCGCTGCGCCCCGCCCGAGTTGGAACAATGGGTGCTCTAACGCACATGGAGACGTGAAGCTGGGATGGCGCTTTCACGAGGGCATGGCGGGTCAACATCGTATGTGGCGATTGGCGCTTCTTAGAGAGTTCCATGGATGTGGAGGCATGAAGGGCGAGTGGATCGAGTGGCCGTGTGGAGAGGGGTTGAGGTGTTAGGATGTGTGGGAAGGTGCACGGTGGTGGGGTGCCATGCAGCATGGGGTTCTGTGGGTGTTCTCTCTGGCTTCTGTGTCTATTTTCTGTCTCTTGCTTCTCCGGTTCTTCGTTGTCTTGGGCCGTTGGATTTGGACTGAATTCTCTGAGAAGCTGTGTCAACAGGCTTGACAGGGTCATTCACAACACGACCACGTTCGGGGAGCAATAGGGAGGTGGAGGCGTCCCACTAATATCTTCTGGCTGGTGCACTTTGTCGTAAGGGCTATACCAGCACCAGCTTTGGGGAGAACGAGTGGCTCCTTCTACAGGAAGAGGCAGGGTTGAGTTTGGTCTGGACATTGGTGACTCCAGGAGAAATTCAAGGCGAACTCCCAAAGATGATCTCATGCTTAGGGAAGTCTGATTGGTGGTTGTTGCTTGATTTTGTTTTCAAATCGAAATCTAGTCTACCTCCTGATATCTTCTTGGATGGTGATGAATGGAATCACTGGTGTTTGTCTTATCGATGGATGAACTCTTAGTCTGATTCTTGCTTGATTCTTAAACCACCAGTACTTGGCCCAGCTACCGGCCCGGTCTGCGGAGCCGTGCCGAGGCTTGAACTACCGGTTCTTTGGTTCCCAGGCCTATCCGGAGAAGAAAACGGGAAGAACCAAGGGAAAAAAAAAAAATCAGAAAAAGGAAAAAGTGAACGAGCCGAAGAAAGGATTTTAGTCTTTTATAGAAAAAAGATATAGAAAAGAAGAACAAATAATTTTTTTATGTTGGCACGGGCGAGAGAGAGAGAGAGAGAGAGAGAGAGAGAGAGAGAGAGAGAGAGAGAGAGAGAGAGAGAGAGAGAGAGGACAAGGTGCAAAAATGGGAATGAATTCTCCCGCTATTGCGGGAAGATTCATTGCCATGTTGCACCACACACACACACACACACACGCAGAGAGAGAGAGAGAGAGAGAGAGAGAGAGAGACAGTGTCGACGAGCTGCACGGAGGGCCGCAGAATTCTCGCCGCGTCTCTCTCTCTCTCTCTCTCTCTCTCTCTCTCTCTCTCTCTCTCTCTTGCACGCACACGGTTAGAAGGCGCAACATGGGAACGAATCTACCCGCGAAAGCGGGAGAATTCGTTCTCGTTTTCATGTCTCGATGGAGTGCCCCCCCCCCCCCCCCACACACACACACAGAGAGAGAGAGAGAGAGAGAGAGAACGAACCTTTCAACAGTGCAACATTGGAGTGAATCTCCCCACTTTCATGGGCAGATCCATTTCAATTTGAAAACTTCGAACGGTGCGAATGGTGGGGGCAAGAGAGAGAGAGAGAGAGAGGCGGCGAGAAAGCTGCGGCCCTCCGTGCAGCTCGCCGATACTCTCTCTCTCTCTCTCGCGCGCGCGCAGGAACAAATCTTCCCGCAATAGCGGGAGGATTCATTCCCCTGTTTGCACCTCTCTCTCTCTCTCTCACGGCAAAAGAAAAAAGAACAGTTTATTTTCTTTCTGTTTTTGCGTTTCCTTTTTTTTTTTCTTCTGTGGATGTGACGTCGCAAAATCTGCGTTGCCCGGGCTCGTAGGGCCGACCGGGCGTTTGCGTGGCCGACCCCCTAAGGTTGTGGCGCGTTAACGTCAAACGCCCGCGGCTGATGTATGGGCCAAGTAGTGGTGGTTTAGTTTGTATTTCTCTCTCCTTTTCTCAAAATTCATGGTCAAGTTTACAATTGATTGCCATGTTCATATATTCATGATTCGTAAAAGAAATTTCTTCACAATATCTCTGCACTCATATAATCATCTAAGTTACAATCATCTAAGCTAGTCCTCTGATACATCTGGTCAATCTTCTGAGTGTTTTTTCAATCCTTTGGATCGAAAATCAGAGTCGTAAGTCTGTTTGGAACTTTGGACATCAAAAATTGCTCTCCTAATCTTGTTTTCCAACTTCTGTTGCATAACTCAATATTTTGGGCTTCTGCTGTCATAATCTGCGACTTCAAATGGTGGTACCCTATTTTTTGTCTTAGTTTTGCTTTTCCTGAAACGATTTCCGTGCATGCGTATTGATCTTTCTAATGGAGTTGAAAACCCCAAATGCACAAGTGCTGGAATTTCACCCTGCCGAAGAGCTATACTCTAGGAGTTATATTATAGTACATTGTTTTGCATTGGTCGTGCGGGATATACTTGGATTTGGGTGGTGTTTTTTTTTTCTCTCCAACTTACCTCTCCATGTTGGGGTCACATAGGTAGGGGTGAGTGCCTTTGGGCTGAGTGGAGTTAGTAGTTGGAGGGATCCGATGCGTTCGACTGGCGAGTGGGTTAGTTTAGGACCAAAATAGGGCACAACAACAACGGAGATGGTGGCTCCGCTGTGATAAGTCTTGCCGGAATGGGGAGTAGAGGGAGTTTTTATGTGGTCAGGGTGTGTCGAGCATGACCAGTGCATGAAGGGAGCCGAATATTTCAAAACCATGGTTCCGGTGGTGTTGTTCAGCGGATCGTCGAACAACGGGTTATCACGGTCGTATCCATGAGTTTATGGTTTGGCTGATGCCAGAACAATGCTCGCCGGATTGGGGTTTGGTTGCGCTGCCCTGTAACCCGAGTTACGTGGGGGTTAGAAGCCTGACAGAGAGATTTGGGGAACTGCCGAGGGTGGAAGGCAGTCCAGGGGCTTATAGTGAGCTGTAACTGGGACGACGCGGCTCGGAGTTGGGGTGGGTTGCACCGCCTTGTAACCCAGTGTTGGCGGTGTGAGGCCTGGCAGAGCTTGGTATCTAGGATAGAACAGTTGAGGCAGTTGTAGGTGGGTCAGTTGAATAACACTAGGGTAACCTGGTTTTGGTTATATCAGCTCCCATATAATCCGATTGGTTCCCTTTCTTCATTAGTAAGTTTGCTGTTCCCGGTGGTCTTGAGAATGTTTTAGGATTTTGGGGACTTCTTGCAACTCACTTCAGACTGCTTTGATGATGTTATATTCATGGATCTGCGGTTGTTCTATGCGAGAACGACGCTGGCCAATGCTGGGGTGTTGCCCTGTAACCTGTTGAAAGCAGGAGTGTGAGGCCTGGTAGAGAGATCTGGGGATGCTTTGGGGCAGGCATTCTAAGGGACAACCATGGGTTGCTGTCGGGACGAGGCTGGCCGCAGCTGGGGCGAGTCGTGTTGCCTTGTAACCTAGCAAGGTGGGGCTGTGAGGCCTAGAAGAGCTCGACAAGGATTAAGACAGTGTTAGAGAATTTTAGAGGGTTTTGTTAGGGATTCCAAGGATTCTGAGCATTCGAAGGACTTTTGTGGCTTTCATTGTTGACTTATAATTGCTGCCAGAGTAGCCTAGCAATAGGTCGACAATTATCCATGTTTTTTTTCAAAACTTTCCTTAAGCCACCACTACCTTTCCCAGCAAACACAATGTCCATCTAGTAGCCTACTCCGGAAAACACGTGGCTCGGGGCAGGGTTGGAGGCCAGACGAATGTATCTGGCTACTATGTCGGAAAAGGGATTGCAGATCGTTTTCCTTTTCTTTTTGTTTTGAAATCCTTGTAGTGCCCTGCCAGCCAGGCAGGGCGTGTATCACGGGTGGCATGTAATTGTCTCACTGCTGTAGCATCATGTATCTGCC
>BFEA01000079.1:1003987-1014631 GCA_003427395.1 Chara braunii
TTGCACAGCTGGGCTGCCTGGGAAAACAAGGTGACCCAGGCGGCCCGGCTGGTAGCCTAGGCCTGGAGGCAACTTCAGGGTCACCCCAAAAATAGGCTCGGAGGCAGTGATGGTAACCAAAAAAAAAAAAAAACAGGGGTGGCAACATGCATGCAACTGTGAAATGGAGGATAGGCAGGTGCCTGCCTCAACACTGAGAGCTGCAACACTATAACACTATGCTGCCCTTCACTTCCCTCCCCTCCCCCCCCCTGGTACCTCTCATTCTTATCTCCAAGCCCACATCTGAAACAAACACTAATCCTCACGAGAATGACCCAACCATCATGAATTAAATTTGAGAGAAAGCAAATATGCCACTATAATGCAGTGCCATACACCTCCTTTTGCCTCTTAATTCTAGTTTGACACCAGCCCACTCCCTCCCATTTGTTTGGTGGTTCCTATTCCTCAAAACCAGAGCCTTGCAGCTGCAAAGGGAAAAGGTTTTTCTCACATGCTCTCAGCAAATAGAACAATCAATGGAATGAGTGAAGAGAAAAGACATGTTCTCACCACCAGAGTGCTGGGCGCAATGCTGGAATCAGCAGACGACTCCTGATGATCCTTCTCTCCTCTTTCTTCAAGCTCCATATCCTTACTGAACATCATTCCCTCGTTCACGCTTTCCATCAGACTTTCCTGTGTTGAATCAGCGTCTTTTTCCTCTACAACTGTCCGAACTTCACCTCCCTGCTGCCTCTCCAATACTTGCTCTTCACCCGCAACAACATCCAGCACAGTGCTGTGCACAGACTCCTCATCAATGGTGCTTGATGGTGGGTGCATATTTTTATCCGTCTCTAGTTTGGTCCCTCCAGCTCCCTGCTGTTCGTCAAGCAAACCGGCACCATCTGTCACATCCAAGACGGCACCCTCTGCAGCAACAACATTTGCCATGGTGGCCTCCACAGAGGCAGCTTCTGAATGGGTAAGCTGTTTTGCAATGACAAAGTCCGGTTCAATAGCCTCTGGGACACACTCAATGCTGGGGTTGTCCTGAGATTGGCAAGAATGATCAACCATAGATCCATCCGCAGTTCTCTGAACCTGATCAAGTAGAAGTTCCTCAACCTCAAGGTCAGGAACAGCAGGCGCACATACAGGACTCAGCGCCAATGTGATCTGCTGGCCAGCCGCCGGCCGAATCTCTGTGTGAGAGTCGACAACTCCCAAATCATCGTAGTTTTTTATTGTGGTCCCATCATTGTCCTCTGTCCTCAAGCATTCATTGAAAGAGAGAGAAACCTCCTCGTTCTGCTCAAGCATCTCATCATTATCCACACTTTGTCCATCATCCACAGGCGTGAAGACATCGTTTGACTGTGTCTCAAAAACTGATTCAGACATGGAGGCCCCCCAATGATTTTCTTCTGAGCCTCTGAACATTGGATGTGGAGGTGAAGAAACTCTAATGCCCGACACTATTTGCTTGGCCATAACCCCAGGTTCAACCTCTTTTCCATCATCTTTATTGATCGCCTGGTCTTTCTCAGAAAGAATGTCCATGTTGAAATCTGAGACCTCAGGTGTCGGGAGGACATCCTCAGGTCCATCCCTCAACATATTCCCATCCGTATCTCCTTGGTCTTGAGTTAGCACATTAGATTCAACTTCAGTTACAGAAGATGGTATCGTCTGCCTCTCCATTTGTGCGCGTGTCACTGCGTTGCTGTCTGGTCCTTCCCCCGTGACCATATGCTTGGACTCACTGCCAGCACCGACACCCATTGGATGTCGATCCATAGGGTGCGGCTTATGAAAAAACCCTGTTGGCTTCAGTTTCTGACATTAAGCAAGCCAAGGAAAGCACAAACATACAGGCCCTCCCAGACATCAGCACATGTGCATGGAGAAAATAAAGTCAATGCTGCTTCACACCTCTTCTAGCCCTCCAACCCCTCTATCCACTTCTTTTTTGTCCGTTCATTTATTTGTCAGGTGAAGGTATACACTTCCTGGCTCAACACAAATCTTGCTAAGAGACTATCAGCACCATAGCTACGGTTGTCGAGGAGGAAGAGGGTGGCCATGGCTGTAGGATAGGGGAGAGAGAGAGAGTTGTGAGTACGTTCAGAGAGAGTGCGAGCAATCCAAGAGTTGAGAGGAGAGCGAGTGAGGTCGACAGGCAGAAGTGGAGAGAGAGAGAGAGAGAGAGAGAGAGAGAGAGAGAGAGAGAGAGAGAGAGGTTACCTGTGGGATGTTGTTGGCAATAGTGGCCATAACGGCTTGGAAAGATGACTGTACAATGGGAACATTTAACTTCACTCTCCCTCTCCTTCATGCATTCACTCTCTCTACCTCGCTCTCGCTCTCAGTTCTTCGGGCTCTCTCTCTCTCTCTCTCTCTCTCAACCTTGGATCACTCTCTTCTTGAATATGCTCGCCTAGCTCTACTTCGCCTCCCCTTCCTCTTCTTGTGGCTATGGCCGTCGCTGTCTTCTTCAACTACCCTATCTACTGCGATCACCCTCTGCACCCAACCTGACTGCCCAGCCCGATAGTTGCATAAGGGCTACAACAGAGCTTACGCAACATGCGAACTGACAAGTGACCCGCACTGCACTGTAGCGACAATAAATAGCAGCTGAAATGGATCAGTGTCGGCTCCAAACAGGTACCGGTCGTTTTGTGTATATTTTTCCAACCATCCCGATTTACGTCGTGTATTAACAGATGATGGTTTTGAGGGTCATCCGTTACGAAAAGGCATTCCCTTAGAGCATGACTATCAACACTGGCACGGAGCCTACCACGGAAAAATTGATGTTGAGAAACTCAGTACTTCCCAGGGTACTTGTACCGACGTCTGAGCCCTGTGGACCTCGTACTTTGGTGAATTAGGGGTGCCAGTAGAGGTTTCCCCTTTACGGGCTCCTTTTGGATTTTATCCAAGTTCTAAGATTGTGTTTTCTACGACGCATTTTTTAACTTTTTCTTTTTTCTTCTTTCATAGTAACTTTTGGTGGTACCTGGCCTGCGGCGGCGCTGGCCACACGGTTGAGTACGAACGGTAAAAAAATTTCAGAATTCCTAGGCGTAGTCGAGTAGTATATAGTGATTGAAATGAGGAGTTATTCTCCTCTCGAGCTGAGCAGCAAGGACAGAAGGTTCGAGCGCCGGTGTGTTTTTCCTGGCGACGGAAGGTGTAATTTTTGCTGTGATAGTGAAGTCCGAAGTTGCCTTTCATCATTGTTGTAATTACATAAGAACTGTGAGATCGACCTCGCTGCAAGCTTGGGTATGATCTTACAGTGCCGTCGGTATTCTGAGCATTTTTTCTCATTTTATTCGTACTTACTCGTACTTTTTCGACATCTGCATTTGATGGTATGTGGTTCCACTTATCATGTCGACAAGGACAGCAGAGGGACCGGTTTCAGCGACAATCGTATGAGCTCACGACACTAATGTTGATGGCATGTTCGATGGTATATGGACTAGGGGGCACGTATGAGTGGTCGGACCTATCGCGCAACTGATCAGGGGTGATGGTTGAGCGTTGGTGAGTGTGACACGCATCTGATGCACGCTTGGCTGTGCACGTCAGTTTGACGGACATAGGCGGCTTAGGACTGTTGCAATCACTGGTCGATCGACTTACGCTGCTTATCGGAGAGCATACATCCAAAATACGAATTACGCTACGGTGGTAGGGGTGACTCAAGGTTAATACTAATCAAATCGGCGCAAAGCTGCAAACGCGGATAGGCGATGTGACTATATGCGCCAGTTGGGTGCTAGAGTGGCTATGAGAATGGATTTGAGGTCGGGAGATTAGTATCTCCTGGCATGGATGGGATTGATAGGGTGACGCGAATTGTGTGTTAATCCTGACGTAGATGGAATTATAATTTTATTTTGCTGATTATTTTGCGATCGTTAGATCACCGGCGCGCAAACGACACGTGTAAGTTACAGCGGTGTCACACGTGGTAACGCTCGTTGTGGTAGATCAGGTTCACGTAGGACTGTCTGTGGAGAAGCAGTTACGTATGCGGGCCCAGGTCAAGGAGAGGCAGAGGACGCTGGTCGAATTGTGGGAGATTCTGGATGGAGAATGCTCCTCCTCCTCCCCACCTGGCGTAATGCCAGGTGCTGCGTACCAAGCACCGACTGCACCCTTCCAAGCACCTAGTGGGTTCTACCAATAACCGTATCCAGCAGCGTTACACCAATTCGGATTTCCACCTGTTCAACAGGGGTACGTTGCGGCACCTCCTCCCCAGCAGTGGAACGGACAAGCAGGAGCACCTACTGGGAATCCTGGGCAGTATAATCAAGGCTACAGTCGGGGTAATGGCGGTAACTACCAGCAACGTGCTTACTTCACAAGAGAGCAAGCCGGTTTCTTGGACAAACTGAAACTAAAGGAGGCAGTAGACGAAGCAAGGAAGAACCTAGAGGAAATACCAAGGCTGAAAAGGATACAAGGGGAAGGTGAAAAGAAGAAAGAGAAGGGACAAAGCGAGCCAAAGGAGCATGGGAAGACGCCAAGTGCTTGGGAAAAGGGAAAGGCAAAGGTGACTGAGGATGGGAAGGAGGATAGCATGAAAAAATGGGTAGCCGAGAATTTCGGGAATTCTCTGCGAATCTTGACTGAGAAGCTCGATGATGTGGACAAGAAATCTAAACTGAAAGAGGGAGAGCTAGAAGAATTGAAAATGTTGAGGATGGAGAAGGAACTGAGAGAGTTGTGGGAAAGCTCCAGCAGTGAAAAACGGAAAAGGGAACGTGCTTCACCAGCTCATCCACGACCTAGCAAGGCTAGATCAATATCTAATCATCTGAAGAGGGGAAGTAGAGGAAAGAAGCCAGTTGAAGTCTCATCTGATGAAAGTGCGAAAGAGAAGGATGCAGTAGTACAAAATCTCGAAGGGAAGCTGGAGGATTCAGCAGGCAACCTGAAGGAGGTTGCGCAACTAAAAGACCTACTAGAAATCCTGGCGACGAAAGGGAGGGAAGCCAGCAGCAGTAACACGGAAACCAAGCAAACGGAAGATGACATGAGAGAGAAGGTGAATGCTCCCTTAGAGGAAGAGGAGCAAGAGGAAGAAGAAGAAGGAGAAGCAGAAGGTGGAAAAATCGCCAGGAAAGATGACTGTACAATGGGCTATACTTTAAGGATAGGGTCATCTACTACGACGCAATGCACTACACTGAAGTGCAGGAATTATGTAAGAAGTGTGGGGTTACCTATAAGAGGAAGGAAGGAGGAGTTTGGGAACTCGCACGCCTGAATTTGAAGTAATGATGAAGATGGAGAGGACCGAAGACAAGAAGAAAGCGGAACCCAAAGAAAGTGAGGAGGAAACCCAAGTATCAGACAGCAGCTCCAACTCTGATTCGGAGAAGAGGTCTGAGGATGAAGATGACATTGCGGGAAACTAGATGGGACTAACAAGAGATCAATTCTGAGGCTGTATAAGAGACCGACAAAGCTTCTTGAGAGACATGGCTCGCTGATCGCAGTTGAAATTGAACACACGCAGAAGTTACTCGTATTATCTCTTAGCCTGAGGGGTGATATCAAATGGGGAAAGGCATATGTGCAGTACTGGTTAGGATTGAAACCATGCAAGAGAAATCGGATCTTTAATGCTAACTCTTGTGTGTACTTGCTGATATCCCCATTTTTTAAGCTAACATACGTTGGGAAAACTGAAAGGATGCTCAAAACAAGATGGAGGGAACATATGTATATAGTGAAGGCCCAACTAAACAAAAATTGCACAGGTGGTTGCAGAAGGTTGGTCCAGCGAACTACGTTGCTCTTCCTGTGTGGTTTGGCAGCAAAATGCTTTAACAAGCATGGAATCCTTTATAATGCTAACAACCCCGGCTTGAATGTGAAAAAAAAACAAAGAATTCTACAAGAAGAAAACCAAGAAAGCAGGCGAAAGGGAAGGATGTACAATGTGGGCTCAAGAATGTCATCTTGTTTGAATGCGAAAAGCTTGGAATAGAAGGGTAGCCGAGTCTTTTGAGAATTCTCAAGAAAGCAACAAATGTGAAGGATCTAACCATTGTAAATAATAAAGGACAGCACTGGCTGAAAGCCTGGGGACTGGTAAAATTGCTCTTTGGGTCTAGTATTGTCGAAATGCTTGGAAGGAAATTTCTGCTGAGAGATGCGAAGCCATTCATCCAGCAAGGTGGGGAATGAAAGATTGTAAATCTAAAGAAAACCAAAAATCGCAAAGAAATGGCGAAAGCCGAAGTCATTAATCTTCTGAGAGCTCTTTGGAAGAGAAGATCCTTGTATAAAAAAGTCTGGATGAACTAATTAACCTGAATGCTGGCATTAAACTACTTAACATAGTAAGAGGAAGGCAAATTATAAGAAGGGTAATCACTAGAGTTACCAAGAAACGGTTTGGTATTAACCCAAGGCACAGGATCACTGTGAAATTACCGTTTTGTGAGACAAAGGGAAGTGCACAGTAAATTAAAAAAATGGCCGCATGAAAAGATTGTACCGACGAACTTGTCTAACTTGTTTGTTGGTAGGATGAGAACAGTCTGGCAGAAAAGGAAGTCTGTTGGAGATATCCTACATAACCACCAGCGCTTTGCAAGAGGAAGTGGATGGTCCTACACTTGCAAAGCCTTTGACCTGCCACGTTGCGACGGGCACGTCCTGGGCACGTCCAAGTTAGACTTGAGGAAGTCGAGGGGATCAAGGATTTTGTATGTAATGCAAAGAATATTCCATTTCCTGGGAGCTTGCTCACAGGGAGAGAAGTGAATTCAGCCTGCACATGATTCTGAGACCGCTAAAGGAGATGCACTGTATATTTCAGATAAATTGGAGACACTACGGCACGAGGGCAAAGAATTTGGAGGGATTCGATACGAATATGTGCTGGGATTGAAGCAAGCCTTCAACGGACTTGTGTTTTCTCCACTGGACAGAAACCCAGGGGCGACACTATTGGAATGCCCTGTGCTGTATGAAAGAGCTATGAAAATGATGTACAATGACAATGATGGATACAAGAAAGTGGATGAAGCACGGGAAAATGTTTTGAGAACAATAAAGAGGAAATATGAAGATAACAAAATGACGAAGTTCGGTAAATGGGACCAGAAAGGAGGCTGCAACAGGCCTATATCCTATCAAAGGACAAAGATCCGAGCAAGAAAACGCCAATCGTGCCTTCATTTCTGAGCCCCATCAGAAGTGCAATGGGATTTCTTTCGCAGAGTCTGAATTTTATGATAAAAAGACTGAGGGTAAGGCACTTCAACATTGACGGAGCAAAAAGGAATGATTGCAAAAATCAATAAGCGAAGTAACAACGAGTGGGGGGGCAGTTGCCGAATCATTGCAAGAACGTACGACGTAAAGGAAATGTTCCACCAAACTGCCTCATTGTGAGATTATCAAGGCAGTAAGATGAATTGTGCAGCACTTTCGAGACCAAGGACACTATTGGTTTCGACTGAAGACCAGGGGAAGGAAAGCCATTTTTGGTAAATTGCATGGCGAATCTGGTTGGAAATCTTTCCTGATGTCTGAACTAGTTGTCCTAACCGAATTCCAGCTCAATCACACTTTTTTATATTCAATGTCACAGCTAATGCAACAGAATGTTGGTATCCCAATGGGAGGGAGAGCGAGTCCAGCCTTGGCCAACATACTGTGTATGTTTGCGGAACACCAATTCATCACATCCCTTGGGTGTGATGCACCTTGCATTGAAGGTGGAAGGTTTATTAATGACCTGTTACTGATTGGGTGGTATGACACACAAAAACACAGAAGGAAGATTTGGAGAACATAATGGACAGGATTGATCAATGCTACCCAACTGATCTGGTTCTTGAGAGGACAGACGGAGGAAATGGGATGCTGGAGTATTTGGAGACACGATTGATTGTAACAGACAGACCAGCCTGGATATACATGCTGCATAAATTCAAGAATCTGAAGACAACATGGACGGGGGAAACTGGGAGATTCAAAACTCTGAGGGATTTTGAGTCATATGCGCCCAGTATGCAGAAATTCGCAGCAGTGTACAACACCATCTGCAGAGTGATAGATAATGCAAATACCAAGGCCACGACCTGGTGGAGCCTCGTAACTTTGAGGAAAGAAGTGGGGATAATTGGCTACCGAATGGAAGTTTTCGAAGCAGGTGTCAAGAGAGCAGCAAGAAGAGAGGATACTTTGTTTTGGTCAGAAATGGCCATGCACTTATTAAAGTGGAACACAAAACAGTGGGATGGGAGGGTGGGATCTCACTGGCCCTGAGAGCATGACTATCAACATTGGCATGGAGCCTACCACGGAAAAATTGATGTTGAGAAACTCGGTACTTCCCAGGGTACTTGTACCGACATCTGAGCGCTGTGAACCACCTACTTTGGTGAATTAGGGGTGCCAGTAGAGGTTTCCCCTCTACGGGCTCCCCTTGGATTTTATCCAAGTTCTAAGAATGTGTTTTTTACGGCACATTTTTTAACTTTTTCTTTGTTCTTCTTTCGTAGTGATTTTTGGTGGTACCTGGCCTGCGGCGGCGCTGCCCACGCGTTTCAGTACAAATGGTAAAAAAAATTCAGAATTACCAGGCGTAGCTAAGTAGTATATAGTGATTGAAATGAGGAGTTTTTCTCCTCTCGAGCTGAGCAGCAAGGACAGAAGGTTTGAGCGCCGGTGTGTTTTTCCCGGTGACGGAAGGTGTACTTTTTGCTGTGATGGTAAGGCCCGAAGTCGCCTTTCATCATTGTTGTAATTCCCTTAGGCTGCAGTTTGCCAGTTCCGGAATCTACCGACTTTCTGAACCCTACGGACCTACGACAATTCAGCCTCTAGGCCTTACCGGACTCCTATGGACCACAGACTGGGACCTACTGGGACCAACTGGTGGGACTCCTGGACAAAGACTCAGGACTCTGGGACCAAGACTTGGCACATGCAGACAGTGTGAAATCCTTTCAGTGCACTTGAGATTCTCAAACCACTGCAGCTGGAAAACTTTATTGCATGAATTATAATCATTCATTATCGTACATTGCATGCACAAACATGCTCCTGAAGGGTGTAATCACTGTAATCGTGTAATGCCATAGAGCTTCATTCTGCTGTATTATGCCTGCAACAAATGGTGGAACAGGAAAGTCAATCACCACACAGAACTTACCAGCTTCATATTCAAGTAGCTGACTCCATCAGAGGCGCTGGAGCTTGGACTGTCACTTGGGGTGACCTGAGGGGTACTTTTCTTCTTCTTCGGAATTGAAATAGGTGACGCTGTGCGAACTCCTCCAAACGCTGCTGCCAGCTGCATTGCAGAAACTCCAGTCTTTTGTCCTTTCAGATCTTTAGATGTGTCATCTCTGAACTCGGAAGCATGAAAATGATCCGTTGGGGCAAGGCCATCAGGTCCACTAACATGCGTACTCTGCTCAGTCGGGCCAGAAGTTAATCCACTTTTCAGTTCTGAAAAAGTCCTTTTTACACCAACAGCCTCCTGTTCAGAGACCATCCTTGAATCCAACTCACCCTTCACCATAGATCCCCCCTTCTTATAAGGAGGGGAGCCACTTTTCAGTTCTGGAAATGTTCTTCTAATGCTTGTAGCATTCAAATCAGGGATTGGCTTCAAGCTGAGACCTCCCTTCATGTCAAATACTCTCTTAGTGTCAGCTCTCGTTTTAGGATCCGAAATCATACTTTTACTGTCTTCCCTTGTCTTCAACTCCCTTTCAGGTAACCTTGGGGGCTTACTTGCCGCAGACACTGTTCCAACCAGTCCCTTAGTTGTTGTGGACAAATCGTAACCATCAAGAAACAGAGGTGGGATCTCTGACCATGGGTCTGGACTCCCTTTTACTGCTGACGGCCGTATGCATCCTGGTATGATGTGCCTACCACCAACTGATCCAGGTGTACCAGGAATGCTCCCTCTGGACCCAATGGAATGTGGTGTTAGTGGTTCCTCCCCTTGGGAACTTACACTGATAAGAGATGTTCCACTTTCACTCCTCCAAATGCCAGGACCAATCTCAGGCTCATCCTCAATCCCTTCATAGATATCAACAAGTGATGGCTCTGGTCGCCTTGCTGGTTGTGCTGTCAATGTGCTTAGAATTTCCTCAACTTTGGCACTTGGAAAGTTAACCTCCTCATCCATGACGTTATCGAGGTCATATTCCTGAAACACGGGCAACATGGCCAAAGCACATGGAGCACCTCAAAGCAGTTATTTACTTATTCTTGTTCCAGATATATTGTTGCATATATATAAACTACAAGAGTCCACTTTGTAAAACAAATGATAAAAACTACAGACGACAGACATCAAGAGCACACTGACGACAAACATGAAGAGCACACTGGAACCGTTCTTGTGATCATTTCTTCTTTTAGCTCCCCCTTTATTCTGGCCCCTCACATACAAGGCTTGCCATGTTGACGAACTTGAGCACAAGCTGCCCGCATCCCCGTGTGCCATAACAGCCCACTTGCACACTCTGAACAAGAGGCAACATAAAGGGAGAGGGGCTAAACAGAGAGAATAGATGGAAAAAAAATACAAAGCAAAGGAATACCAATAGAATACCTTTTTTTAAGTTTTTTTTTTTTTTTTTTTTTTTT
>BFEA01000079.1:1032818-1049172 GCA_003427395.1 Chara braunii
AGTGAAGGGGGTATTTGGGGTTGGTATGGGGGTGTTCGTGGGGTTACTAGGGGTTCTGAACACAAAAAAATTAAGAAAAAATATATATATATATATTGTCACTTAACTATATTTTTTATTTTTATTTTTTCGAGGTGCCGACAATCCCCGACCAGTAGGTGCCGACCAGTCAAGGGTCACCAACCGTCGGGGATTGCAACACGCTGCTGTAGGGCATAAAACAGTCCTGTGGCTGCCCACAGGAAGTTGTCTTGTCTGCAGGGGGCATAGGAGAGGATATTGTTGTTTGGAACAGAGGAACAGCAACAACCTGTGGAGCAGGCACAAAGAGAACTGGGCAAATGAAAGAGAAGCTGCTGATCCCAGAATGAGGGCTGATGTGCATCAATGATACACAATACAAGGAGTCATGGTGTGGCAAACTGGAGACGAGTGTGTCCCTGACAGTGAAGGTGAAACAATGGGAGCAACAGGAAAAGACGAGTCTGTTTGCAAGGGAGACCGTGCAGGAGACGGGAGTAACGAGGGGGAACAAAGCTGTCAGCGTCCAAGCACAGATTGATGTGGCACTACCCCACTTGGGGCCTTCCAGATGCTGCGCCTACGAAGAAGATGAAGATGGCGCCCACCATAGCCAGGTAAGTACCTCTGGCTGCTATCCTCCGTGCTCACCTTCTTCCTCTTCCTCCTACACCCCGGAGTTGGGAAAAAAGGATGTGAGTGTCGGTGAGACTGAACGGCAGCAGAGGAGTCTGAGAAACCGCGGCTGTGGAAACTGCGAAAACTGCAGCAGTAGCTTAGGGCACACTCAAGTAGCGGTAGTGCCGGGTACCAGTAGCACTTTGAGTAGTGGCAGGCCGAGCAGAAGAAGACAAAAAGTTAGTACCTTCAGGGGTAGAGGTCCGATGAGTAGAGTCTAGGGCATGTAGCAGTATAGATATCAGGTCTGCAATGATGTTTCCCTCCGAAAGGAAGGTGGTACCAGTTGCATTGAGGCCATGCGGTGTTGCATACTGGTGAAAACTCCACCAAGTATGGGCAGAACCAAAGATCAACCAATATAGGATGAGCATGTATACAGCTGATGTCTGAGAAATGGACTGACTCACATAGCTGAACTTACCCAGACATCACTCAACACACAAGCAATCGTGAGATGGTGGGGTCTGAAGCCAATCATAGACGATGCTTCAGGCCCCGTACAACCATACACAGATGAATGGTGGGAGGAGAGACGATGGAGGTGGGAGGTATAGGCAACGCCAGATGTCACCGAGCTAGAATCCAGAAGGTCACTGATAAAATGTCACCGAACAAATCAGAATGTGGTGGACCATAAGTCACCAATGTCGGAGGTACAGCATCCTAATGTAACCAGTGTCCGATCTGTGATGCCGCCTGGTATCCAGCCCAACTATCTCCAATGTCTCGAACCCGGTAAGTATCACAGCCTCCCACCACCGAAGTCCAATCACTGATCTCTGTCCAACTCGTACCAAGTCTCCAGTCTGAAGAAGAAGGAGAAGAAGAAGGAGAAGAAGAAGGAGAAGAAGAAGAATAAGTCGCAAGGAGAGGAAGAAGAAGTCGGAAGAAGAAGAAGAAGAAAAAGAGAGGGGCAGAGCATGGGCGGAGATGCGAGTAGCGCCAGGCCCTACCTGATGGGACAAGGTGGCGCCTTGGCTGCTGCGGGAGACGGCTCTGCTGCTGGGAGCTATGGCGCTCGTAGCTGCTGGTCAGGTAAGTCCCCCTCCTCGCTCTTCCCTACTGCAGTGCGATAAACTTAGCGCTGCAGTTCCCGGTGTTGCGCTGAACCCAAAATACCGCAGCGCGGTTGCTCCTCAATGCCGCTGCTCCAACCTGCAGGAATGGCCACTGGACCGGCCTAAGTACCGTCCGGTGGCCGGTCGGCCTCAATGCTGCCCAGCGCACCGTGATCTGGATCGTCAAGATTGACGACTCAGATCAGATCTGCGAGTGGCAGCCTCAAGAGCGCCGCCAGGCCCAACGGTAATGTCGTTTGGGCCTAGACCTGGTCTGCTGCAGGGAACCAACAGGTGGCCTCAATGCGGCCTACCGGGAGGAGGGTCTGGCCTTTGGCTGGGCCGGCCTAAGTACCCCTTACCCTAGCGATCGGGTTCGAAAGGGACCCGTGTGACATCAGTATGTAACACACTCCCCCCCTTAAAAGACCGAGCAACCTGCGAGGGCGAAGTTGTCTGTTCGATACCTGGGTGGTCCTTGGCGAGTCGCCGGTTCTCGTAGTCGGAGAAGATGAGTGGTGCAGATGCCTGTAAGTCTGCACGGGAGATCCAACGCGTGTCATCAAGGGGCACTTGAATGTGACTTGGTATTGCATTCGCTTGTTGCCATACTTGCGATGCGTGATGACACGGTCAACTTCCTGATGTCCGTCCATAGAGGGCGGTGTCGGTGCGGCTACCCTTACAAGGGTGTCCGCCCTGGTTTTTGCAAGCGACAGAAAATAGGTTTGGTTTAAAGTTTAAGTGTATTGTGCTAGTTGCGGTCGTGTCTGTGACTACGTTGACTGGATGGTTGACTAGAGTAAAGAGTGTGTGGGCGCGCAGGTTTAAGGCGCGCGTGATTCTTTTCCGTTGTTGATCATAAAGTCGGCCGGACATCGGTCGTCTTGTCTAATAGTATTACTAATATTTTATTTAAATTTGATTGAGCGAGAATTAGGGGATAACTCTCTGTCGATTGGTACGTTTGACTGAGACACGTGTGCGTGCGGAGGACGACCTCGACGGCAGCGACGAAGGCGACAGTGTGGCTGCGGTAGGTCTCGGCACACGAAGTGGCGGGAGTGGCGGTCATGGTACGGCTTTGGTAAGTCGGCATAGGCACTGGGAGCCGCGCAGCCGGTTTGTTGGCCCAAAGCGCCGCCCGCAATGCCTTACATGGCACTCTGCGGATGTGGGTCTCAGGCTTGGGCTTAGCCTTATAGGTTACAACATTGGACTAACATTACGAAGGTTCGGGGATCGAGGCCGGCGGGCGTCAACGCAGCGGCAGCAGAGCGAGGGAGGAGGAGGCTCGTCATCTTTCCGCCATTTGGGGACCGTATTGGGGGGTCCAAGAGTCGAGCTCGGGGTTTTGATGTCAGGCGTTTTCAAAAATGAAGTTAGTTCGTATGTTAAATTAGTAGAGTAGGAGATTAACATTCGCATGTATCGGCCCATGCCTCAGGGAAAGGTTCATTATCGTCTGGCCTATTTTTGAAGAGGAGTCAGATGGGGGGGGGGGCTTCCGCGAGCTGCGACTCGGACGGTGATGTTAGATTCGGAGATAAGTTAGTAATATGGGAGATTAGTAGAGAAAGTGGGCCGCGAGGAGGAGTGGAACAGTAGGTATGAAAGAGGGTGGGTGAACCTACCCGGGATCTGGGGGAAGGCTCATTCGACTTTATTTAAGCTATCGACGGGGTAGCTTGAGGCCAGATACGGGATTGGGGGCTAACCTGTCAAGCGGAGTGCCGGGCAGGGGGCGTGGCTGACCTTGCTTATCTTACGGGGGCTAACGCGAAGTCAGCCGACGACAAAAGCCTGCCAACAGGCGAAGGCATCCCTCGTCATAGCCGTCTCGGCGCCCATGCTAGGAAGAAGGTGCCCACTCCCGCACCGTAGAGGGAGGTTCGTTTGATCCTGCTCACTTCGCCGCTGGACAAAGGGGAAGGCTTGCAGCAGAGTTGCAGACTTACCGGCTCCGCACGTACTCGACCGGGTTGGACCGCGGGGCTCATCTGTAGGCTGGGGCATGGGGTAGACTGTTACCTGGCAATGACGGGAGGGTTGTTCCCTGGTCGTGGCTACGGTTGCTACTGCGAAGCCATGGGTTGTCGCTGGCGGGCGTTCGATCCCTGTTACTTCGGGCACAACTGCGAAATTGAGATTGCCCTTAAGAAGGCTGATTTTACGCTTTGCCTTCGAGGAGCTCACTACTGTGAAGCGGTGCTATCTTTCATCGGGTTTTTGCGCAGGGCAGTTGTAGGGGCATACTAGCACTGCTGCTGCAGGGCCAAGATCGTGGTGCCTGTCGTTTTTCTTCCGAGCTGCTGCTACACATACGCCAGGACGTTCGTTGCTCTGGCCACTTGCAGTCACTAGGATCCGGTACTGCAGTCCAGGGCCATGAACAGATATGCTAGTATGGGCGGCCGCTACAGATTTCGCCAAGCGAGCTGCCCAACTACTGCATGCCCCACGACTTGCCTCAGCAACGGTTCCAATAGTGGCAGACACAATGTTTACTAGCAGGCTACTTCCGGCTTGATGATCCGCTACTGCGCATTCTGTTGTGCGCCCTCAACTGGGGTATCTGCTATTTCAATTGCTGAGCCACGCTGTGTTATAGAGCACGCAGGGTCTACGGCAGAAGCGGTTGCTGTATGCGAAGTCTTCCTATACTACCCCTTTACACACTCTGGATTTCCTTGGGTGCTAGGCAGTGTTTTGGCTGCAGTTGGCTGCTGCTAACTGCTGCTGTGGCTATTGACCACCACTGTGAACTGCTACAGCTAGTAGCGGAGGACTGAGCGCGGACTGTTTCGGCTGATGACGGCTACAAACTGTTGTTGGGGATGTGCAGATTGTGGTCGTGTGGACCTAATGTCTTACTGCTGGCCACTGCTGTATGTTGCTGTTGTACGACCGCGATTGAGCTAAGGAGAGACGCTGGGACTTGAGGAGGCAATCAGACTGGACTAATAGAGGGTTAGCACTGCGATCCGAGAGGTTTTTCAGGGGGTTGATTCCGGCAAATTGGCTTCAGAGAGTTGACCAGGCTGACACGTTGGCCGCCATTGTGGGGCCCTCAGGAGTATCAAGATTACGAGGCCCTCTCCAATGAGTTTGAGAGCACCCCTCTTGTATCTGAGAGTCTCAAACCTCCTTCTTCTATCCTTCTTACTCTAGGTCTGGTCCTGATCTGAGGGGAAGACGGTGGGCGGGATTGCAACCCGTAGGACCGCATCAAGACTCTGTGGGGAGTCAACCCACCGATTGTGGGAGCTCTGCCGGAACTCAGGAGAAGTTCTGGAGGCAGGGAACTAACAGGTAATCATTACTTTCCCCTCTATAAACCCAGATATAACCCCTATCTGTATCTCCCACTGCATCGCTGATGGAGTATATGGTGTGCAGCCTTACTTTGACCTTGGTCTGACTTTCAGGACACTGAATCAGATCAAATAAAGGAATGTGTGTGCAATTCAATTTCAACTTTATCGATTGTATGAAGTCAGATTGTTAAAAGGAACTGTATCTGGGGAAAGGTAGGATGGAGGGTTTTTTCTGCTTGATGGTTGACTGGGTCATTAAGGTTGGGAGGTCCCCATAAGTTAGGGGAGACCCAGTTCTTTGTTTATTTTGGTATGCATGAAGCGTCAGACCCTTCTATAAGTCTAGGGGGTCTGATTGCTCTGGAGGCTGGGATGTCCCCATAAGTTTAGGGAGACCCAGTGTTATGGCTTGCACGAAGGGTCAGGTTGTTCTGTAAGTTCAGGTGGCCTGACTGCTCTGATCTGTGAGGGTTTTGATTGCGCTTGATTTTCAGGGACTCAGGGCGCTCGATAAGTTTTGGTGCCTTGGGTTGCCTTGTTTTCACTAGGGTTTCATCTGTTTCTTTGGTTTCTGAAACGAGGAGATCTGAGCTATTCTATAAGTTTAGGTGGCTCGGCCTCTTCCTGCTCTTTATTTTGAAGAAATAACCTTGGCAAAGGGGCAGATCCTTCAGTAAGTTCAGGGGATCTGTCTCAGTGCCGCACACATGATGATTCAGAGAGAAAAGAAATTAGCAGAGAGTTAGATCCTTCTGTAAGTTCAGGGGGTCTCGCTCAAAGCCTCGCACATGCTAGAACCCAATGATTATAACTTGGTTATACTTTACTATTATTTTATCTAAGAACGAGCTAATCAGACTGTTCTATAAGTTTAAGTGGTCTGATTATAGCCGTATCACAACTTGTAGAGAATATAACTAAGAATTGAACTGATGGTAAACTGGGGCAAGCTGAACTTAAGTTAGTTCAGTCATATGCTGCCTTAGAAGACAAAAGAGAAGACAGGTATATATAACTTGGATATCTTAAACACACCAGTTCAGGGCGACTAGAATGGTCTAGTCATGCGCCCAAAGAAGAGAGAAGTAGTTCTGCCCTCTGTTTTGTGTATACTTCTCGACTAAGTTAGACACATTCCATAAGTTTGGGTGGCCTGACTTTATACCTTATATAAGCTGGGTATAAAGGGTTATATCACTGAAAGATCATGAACTATTGTTTGTTTAGGTTGACTTGGGATGGTGAGAGTACTTACCTTTGTGGTTTGACTTGCATGTGACTAAGTGAGGCCACTACTTAGTCTGAGTTTCAGTTTGATAGGTAGTTGCTTTAGTCGTTCACCATGTGCTAAAGCTATAGGAGTTAGTTTCAATTCCTGCATTTTCTGAGCTAAGTTTTTTTTACTTAGATCAATTCTCGCATTTTCTGGGATCATTTTTTGTACTTGGCTTTGTATAAATCTTGGCAAGCTACTTTCTCTACGGAAAGCGCTGCCGAAATTTCCTCAAATCCAAATTCAACTTGTCTTTTCTTTATATCTGACGTAGTAAAAATCTGGAAAGTCTCCTTTTCTAAAGGGAGTGCTGCCCAAATTTTTGCTAGTCCAGGGAGTTAGAAAAAATTGGACTTTGAGAAGTCAAAGTTATTTTCAAATTCTGAACTTAGCCTTGTATAAATTTTGGAATAACACTTTTCTAAAGGGAGTGCTGTCAAAATTTCTGCAAAACTAAGGAGTTAGTTAAATCTTGTCTAAGTTGAACCTAAAGAGTTAGTTAAATCTTGTCTAGGTTGAACTTAAGTTGTTTTCTGAGTTCATATCTGACTTAATATAAATTTGGGAAGTCTCCCTTTCTAAAGGGAATGCTGCCCAAATTTCTACCAATTCAGGGAGTTAGACAGATTTTGACTTTCCAGAGTTAGAGATTATTTCTGCTTTCATAAATGGACTTATATAAATTCTGGAAAGACACTTTTCGTACGGGAAACGCTGCCGAAATTTTCTTAGTTTAAAGGAGATAACTTATATTTTGACAGGTGGCGATTCTGGCGATCTACCCTGAATAAGGGAGATTTTGCAGTTGGTCTACCTTTGCTTAGGCTCTGGCTTAGAGGAAGACTTAGGCTTAGCTTAGGGAGATTTTGAGTGAGGATGTGTTATGGAGTTGTATTCTCCATACACTTATTATCTTAGCTTGGGGATTGGCTTGTCGTATGTTACAGGTCTTCTTGATCGTTTGATTAAAGATCCGGACTAGATTCAGCTTGATCCGTTGAGGGTCATCTTCTGTTATCATTGATAACAGACCGGTTGCCGATTCGTCGGTTTACGATTCAACTCCAATTCACTCCTGTCACTCAACCTAAAGGTTTTAGCCTTGTGATTGAACTGTTTTGTTGTGTTTTCACCCAGGCTTTATTGAATGACCATCCAACAAAAGTACTGAGTATTTATTTAAGAGTTGCACGAGTGAGGCTTGCATGGCTAAAGTGAGGGGTATAAGTGCAAGGAATGGTTGAAGTTGATCCCGTGTAGCGCGTGGACTTCTGAATGAATCTTCGATGTGGTTGCAGGTATGGTTGTGGTTCGGCTTCTGGATGTGATTGCCTACGATTACATACATATATGGCTGAGAGGAGCCCCACTGTGACTGTGAGAAGTGATCGTCCTATATAACTAACCCTTATATACTTATATATGCCAGAGCATTGGTGAGGCCTATCGCGATTGTGCATAAGGGTTAACCAGATCATATCTTGAGAGAAAAGGGGGACTCCCTTTTTACCCTTGCTTTTTAGAGTTGTATGGTTGAACGTTGTAGTCCGTGGCAGCCGTCAAAGACAAACCCCTTGACTTTCGCCCAGGCCTGGAGTAAGGCTCATCTCCAGGGCAATAAGAAGTGACTGCCACCACATGTATGGACCTCTGTACCACCCATTGTGCACAGAGTGCAGAAGAGGGTGTGTGGTCTTCAACCGCGCTTGGTGGTTGTCCAGCGTCGAGAGATTAACCCTTAAGGCGCGTGTCAGCCGACACTTGAGTGTCGAATGCGACCCTCGCAATCAACGAGGACCGCATGAGTATGGGTACTACATGGTACGCCATCGTTGTGACTGCTTGCGTATGTTTGCATTGCTAGTCGATATGAGTAGTCCCTGCGTTCGCGCGGTTTTATACCAAGTCTCATGCGCGATGCCTGTCCGATTTCCGCATTGGAAAGTTATGGGTTGGCTACCGAGGGGCTAGGAGCGTTGTCGCGTTGTTCGTATTGGGTCGTGTCGTGTGCGTGTGCGTGTTTTATTTTTTTTGTGTTTCTTAGAGTGGTGTGCGCATGGTACGTGGGATGCATCCTACTCGACCGGCGACGAACCACGCTTGGGACCTCAGCCCCCCAAGATGCCGGTTCGCGTGCGGGTCCAATAGAGGTGTATTACCGCGCGTACCCCCTATGCTACAGCGAACGAGAAACGCCCTCGGTTGGTCCACCTCTGTGACTGCAACTGATTAGCTCTCGTACTGTGGACTGGTAGCTCGRCGGGGATACGCCCACCGAAGGGAGGTGACAACTCCCGTAAGGAGTAGGTAAGTCGTGCCTCGCGTAGGCCCTATCCTGTCGTAGGGGCTCGCGAGAGGTATGGCTGGCGCACTTGGCCGGAGCCGCTTGCGGAAGCTCCACATGTATATTTGCGACGAAGGATTTAAACCAACTCCTGCGTGACGCGGCCGAGAGGGTCCCGCGCTGCCCTGGTGCGGTGCCGGACCGATGCGCCCGACAGCGGATCCTGTGATCGTCTGCCCGGAAACTCATCCTCGGAAGGTGGTGTATACACGACCAGCTTTGACGCATGCAAAACCGGGTGCACGCGGAGGTGCGGTGGGATGGCAATCACAAAGGAAGGGCCAGCAGGGTCGTCGCCTGCTGCAGAAATTACCGTCCATGGTCCACACCATTTCGGGAGGAGTTTCCCCGAGACGTCTCACTCCAGCGCGAATTCCTCAGTGAGGACTCAAACAAGGTCTCCCTCACGGAAAGGACATGGGAGTCGGTGTCAGTTAGCTTGCTGCTGCATGCGGATTTGAGCCTTTTGCATGTCCGCGCGGGCTTTGATTAGCAAGGCCCGCTACTTCCGAATGGAAGCGGGAGGGCAAGCGACGTTGATGTCGGCAGCCCGTGGTAAAAGAAGATCGGCAAAGACTCCGGCTTTCTCTCCACCATGATGCAACTCAAATGGAGTGATGCAGATTGCCGGGTGCACCGAAGTGTTATAGGCAAACTCGATGTCGGGAAGCCGGTCAACCCAACTCGATGTCAGGAAGTCGGTCAACCCAATCTTTCTTGTCAGGACGGATGAGTGTACGTAATATCATTTGAGCGGTCTGATGCGCTCGTTCCTACTGTCCATCCGTCTGCGGGTGTCGTGCGGAACTCGGCTTCATAGTCGAACCCGACTCCGTCATGAGGGAAGTCCAAAAGGCTGACATGAAGGGAGTGTCTCTGTCGCTCACAATGTCTTCAGGAACACCGTGGCATGTAATCCGGCCGGTGTGCAAGAGTCATGAACTCAGGGGCTGTGGCACGGTACTTGCATGGAAGAAAACGAGCGTACTTGCTCAAACGGTCAACGACCGTGAGGATGCCGTCATGACCGAGGCGATCGCGGGGAAACGGGCCTGTAACATCCATAGCAACGGAGAGGCATGGTGCCCAAGGGATTGGCATCGGTTTCAGTTCGCCATAAGGGACCTGAGATCTACCTTTGTTACGACGGCAAACTGCGCATGACTCAATGTACCTCGTGACGTTATGAAGAACGTCAGGGCAGAGAAAATGCTTGCGGAGGCGGGCCAATGTGAGGGTCACACCGAGGTGTGCCGACAGTCGTGCATTGTGGAATTCGCCGAGAAGACGAGTCCGTAGGATGCGATTTTGGGGCACCACTAACAAGTCCTTTCCTCTCGTGTGGAGTAGGAACCCGACGGAGTTACGATAGTGACCAGCCGACGAGTGATCCGACGAAAGCTCCGTGTAGAGCGTGGAGTATGTCGGGTCGGACTTGTAGCCATCGACGAGGTGTTGTTGCAGATCGTCGTCGAGCTGGAACGTCATAGTCACGAGGGCACAAAAATCGGGCCGTCGTGAGAGGGCGTCCGTTGCTCGGTTGGGGGGGCCGGGAATGTGGCATGGGTCGAAGTCGAACTGGTCGATGTAATACATCCATCGACCGATCGTGCTAGTGACCGTGTCCAGGTTTTGTAGTAGGTCAACGGATTATTATCTGTGTTCCATTTAAAACGCCGGCGACCGAGATGAAAGTGGCGCCACCGTTTGAGAATGGTGACGAACTCGAGTAGCTCTTTCTTCCTAGCGTCGTCGAGAGGCACCTTTTGGGAGAAGTACTCGACCGGGTGCCAACCGTCCGGGTGGCATTGTTCTAACACCGCACCAATACCATATCCAGAAGTGTCTGTAGTCACTTGGGTGGGTAGGGTGGGATCATAGATATGAAGGGCCGATGCGTCTTGCATTGCGGCCTTCAACGTACTGAACGTGCCACGAGCTGCGTCGTCGAACTCGAATGGTACCTTCGGGGCCTGAAGTCTCGACAAAGGAGCTGCCACTTTGGAGTAAGACTTGACGAAGCGCTGATAGTATCCAGCCAAACCCATGAAAGAGCGTACATCCGTCGTGCAACGGGGTTCCGGCCAATCCACGATGGCTTGGATCTTCTCCGCTAAGGGACGAATGCCTTTCCGCGTCACATAATGGTTTAAGTACTCAAGCTCTTGTTTGGCGAATTCGCACTTGTCGCGGTTTGCTTTGTACTTCGCTGCTCGCAAACGATTCAACACCGCAGGAAGGTGTACGACGTGCTCGTCAAGCGTCCTACTATAGACCAAGATATCATCGAGGTAGATGAGGACGGTTCGATCGAGCAAGTCTCGGAACTTCGTTGTCATGGCTGCTTCGAAGGTTGTCGGGACATTGGTGAGTCCAAATGGCATCACGACCCACTCAAAATGCCCATACCACGTTTTGAAGGCGGTCTTGTACCGGTCTTGAGGCTGGATTTCGATCTGGTGGTAACCCGACTTCAAGTCCAACTTTGAGAAGTACGTCCCACCGCCCAATCGTTCCAGGAGATCATCAATCTGAGGGAGAGGGCCGACGTTATTTACGTTCTGTACGTTAAGTTTTCTATAATCGATGCACAACCGTAGGTCCTTGTTCTTCTTCCGAACGAAGAGAACCGGTGCACCGTATGGCGAACAACTAGGGTGAATCCAGCCTTTGTCGATAACGAGTTGTGCACGAAGCACCTCGAGTTCCTCTTCGCTCATGCAGTAAATGCATCCACGCGGAGGGACGACACCCGTCTCCAGAGTAACCCTGTGACGTATGGGCCGATCCGAAACCGTTCCGGTGGGAGCCTCGAAGACGTCTCCATATCCATCTAAGAGGTGAGTAATATGTGGGTCCGGCGGCAACGCGGCTGGTCCGTCCGTCGAGGGGAGGGCATGTAGGAACACAACTCCCATCTCCTCTATGTTATTATGAGCTATGGCGTCAACCTTGCGTCGGAAACCACGTGACAAGCAATCGAAATGTGAGTCGCGACCGTACACGGGACTAACACTCCGTTCCAATCACGTGAACGGTTCGGTTATGAAAGTTTACCGGATGATCGGCGCTACGCAACCAAGACATGCCTACAATCATGTCGAACTTGGTGTCGAGAATGTCAAAAGACACCGGCTCCCACGCAAGGGGCGCAAAGTACACCGAAACGCCGTCAACACATCGGTCAATTGACTTTTGTGTGCGGTCGTCCGCAAGTGTGACTTGCGTAGGTTGCGTCTTCCTTCGAACGCGGGGGCCGAGGCCTGCGCGCACCATAAAGGCTTGGCTCATAAAGTTGCGAGACGCTCCGCAATCAATCAAGGCACTGCAGGTGGCCTTTCCGATTTGAATGCAAATATAAAGCAAAGCAGCGTCGGTCTCGACGTACCTTTGGGTGGCGTACTCCATAGGTCGCAAAACCATTTTTTTTCCTACCCATATCCGACCCAGCTCAAGCCTTGATGTATCATAGCTAGTCGGACCCATGTAAACACTATTAGTTTTACCCAGACCCAGCCCACCCACGCTAATTTAATTTTTTTTCTACCCGTACCCAGCCCACCCAGGGTGATTTAAAAATTGTCTACCCATACCCAGCCACACCCAAGCCAAAATCCCCTTCACCCGCATCCAGCCGCACCCGAACCTGGTATCCATCCACTTGTGCCCAGTCGTACCTGTGCCCAAAATTTTCCACCCAGGCTTAGTCTTCCCTTTTATCTTTATTTCAAACTTAGGCCTTGCATGTCGGATTCCTTAGCTTCCAACCACAGATTTCCACTTCAAATTTTGGTGTCGGTAATGGGCCAGTGGCTGGGGGTACTCACATTGATACTTTCTTGTCTACATTTGGCCTCGACTACAGCCACATTTCGATGGATCTGACCGCAATTATGGCCAGAGCCTATTACTAAATGTTGTATTCCCTAGGACGAAACGATTGGGGCCAGGCCAAATTAATAGTACAGTCTGGCACTAGTACTACCTCGGCCCTAAGACAAATAACAGACGGCCAAAGACAAATTTATACTAGGGGCGCACCCCACTAGTACCACTATTTCCCAGTGAAGAAAAAGGGTCAGGCCTGGGCCTAATACTACCTAGGCTTGCCAAATATGCATAGTATGCCTACAGGGCTCGGGTCACCCGCTCGAAACCTCTACCGAGCCGTACCCGGAACCAAGGCAAACCTTAGCCCGGCCGTAACCGTACAGGCACCATGTCAACACCCAGCCCCACCCACCCTACAGTTTCCTGGCCCAGCCATATCCACCCCTCAGATTTCCAAGCCCAACTGCCCCGGTGCATACTAATCATGTCATACCTGCACCCGTCCAGAACTGTTATTTACGGCTGGGTACATTCGGGTCGGGTCACGGCCACCCAATGTCAACCTCTGGCGTACTCGAGGTCAATCTTCGCAAGATGGGAGTGGAGATCGACAACCGCTACTCCATCGTCCGTCAACGGAGCTGGTACTGCAGCGTGCAAGTAGGAGCGTAGATTTGCCATCAAGGCATTACAATGCGGCTTTGGCAAGGATCCGGTCGAGGGTAGAGGCATCCAAGAGAAGTCCTCTCTCGTGAGCGGGTCGAGGTCCTCAAGCCTTGACCACGCCGTCGAGTCCTCGAAAATAAGTGGCGAACTAACCGGTTCTCTTGCCAACGGTGTACAAGCTACGCATACGTTTTCTAAGCGTTGGTCCAATGGTGGCACCTGCTGGGCGGCATAATCCTCGTATGTATCACGAGAATGAGCGACTAACGCATGCTCCCCGACAGTGATATCGGTTGCTAGCAAGGCAACCGGTTTCGGTGGTGTGTGGAGAGGCATCGCCCCTCTCCGTGCGCAACTCAGTTTCCCGAGTTAGCTGGACGGGGTACCTTTGCCTTGCCCTTGTCCGGGCACTGTGCCGTAGGGTGGTTTAAACTGTTGCACCAAAAACAATACCCATACCGTTGTTGAAGTTCGAAAACTTCCTTGGTGATGTTGTATGGCTTCCATGGTTGCTCCCCAGTCTCCATCGCTGTTATCCCTTGTGTCGCCTTGTTCTTACGAACCCTTTTTGGACGTTTCGGTGGGAGCGCTGCGACAACTCCTCCATCAGTCGAGGAGGCTGCTGCCGCGTGGAGATCAGGTGATCCGTCAGCGATCACCGCATTGTTATGCGCCGGCCGTTGGTCGCCTTGCTTAGCCACATATTGCGGCTGGGACTGCCTTTCGTTGGCGTCCTTGTCATCCGTTTGGATGACCAGCTTAGCACGGTCAAGAATGCCCTGAAATGAGGCATAGTTGTACTCGTTACCGAGTGCCGACCGCAGTCCTGCGCACTATCAGGAAAACAATTCGGATAGCAGGTTTGGGAAACTTGAGTCGCACCCTGGAGTGGTTACTATCTTCTGCCACTTAATTGTCCAGTCTCGTGTTGACATGTTCCCTTGCGAGCTGGTGTAGACCTCGTTCATAGCCGCCTTAACCACATTCCGGACCATGAACCGAGTGTGCCACGCTTGGTCGAGCTGCTCCCACGTGATGTGCTTGTGCAGGTCGGCAATGGTGGTTCCTAGATTGGTCGCCAGATGGTTCATGAATGCATGTGCTCCTCCAATAAGTTGGAGGTAGAGTGCTGTCATCATCAGGTGATCTGGTACTTGGTGGCAGGCTGCTTCGGTGATGAAGGAATGCCACCATGCCAAAGCGTCTGTCTTGTTGTAATCGTCAAACTTCCCGATGTTGAAGCGTGGCATCTTGTACATTTGCGAGGCGGCTTCCAGTCGTTCCTGCAGTTTGGTTATGTCCGTCTTGATGGCGGCCACCGTGCTGCTGATCGATGCCAGACTGGTAAAGTCGCCCAGGTCGCCGATGATGGTGACGGCATGGTCGATGCGCTCGCCGAGCTGCTTTGCTATGTCTGTCGTGAAGCCTGGCGCTGCTGAGGGCTTAGCCTCAATGCTATTGACGCATGTGATAGTGGATGCCAACAGCTGCTGCTGTTGTTGCTGATGTTGTGTTGCTGCGCGGATGGCGGCTGTCAAGGTTGAAGACTCTTGCTGCTGAGTCTGCCTTAGCTGTCGTCCCGTGTGCGTGTTCACAATCTGCATCGTGTTGTTCCACATTACCGCCCTCATCATACTCAGCATCAAGTTAGCCAGGTTCCTCCTTGCTGCCTCCGTCTGTGTCGGATCCGCCTGCTCGCCCGTAGGCACAAAGATCATGCCTTGTAGTGCTGTCCACTGGCTCTCAGTCTGAATCAGAGCCTCAGTGCTGGCGGCATTCCGCTTGTCTCGAGCCATTGCGTCAGCCTCAGCAATCCGCTGAGCTTGGGCTGCCGCTTCTTGGGCAAGCCGCTGATGTTCTGCTTCTGCTGCCTCTTGCTGTGCCTTTGCTGTGGGCTACGGCATCCGTGAACGCCTGCACCCGCTGAAGGTAAGCTGCCAAAGTCTCGTGGTCTCCTTGGACCGGACAGGCGGGAAGGATCCCTGCGGTGCCCGGTACTGCAGTTGTTGCATTGGTACTGGATGCCGCTGGAGTCGTTCGCCTGCTGCGTCGTTGTTGCTGATACTTCGGCCGTGGAGGTAACACAGAGTGGCTACGAACTGCGAGCCTGGCAATGCGTCGTGGCAGTGCCCCGGTGTCCTGTTCCGTCGACATCAGCACGGGCTGATGCGGTACTTGGAGACCTCGGTGTCGCAGAGTACGGGGAGGGCAGGGAGGGTGGGAACAGGGGTAGAACAGATCAAGCAATCCACATACAGTCCCCTGTCCCAACGTGGACTGGACTCCTAATCAAAAGAGAAAAGAAAAAAATGATCTTTCCCCCCCCCCCCCAACAATTTAATTCAACATGATAAATAAAATAATAAGGGATAATGAATAATAAATAATCATCAATCAATAAATGTTAATAATTATCAATAACGAATTTTGAATTGTCGGTAGATTACGTGTCCGTTGAGATCACCTATGGTCCGGGAGTTCACCGTTGTTAGTGAACTTCCAGGAATTCCGAACTCTGCCAACTGAAAAAAATAATTTCAGCTAATTAGGAAAAGGAAAAAAGCTCGAATTTTTGAAAAAACGTGAAATTTCGGGAATTTCACCCTAACAGAGTCCGGTTTTCAGAAGGACGAAGTCCGCATTCGGAAATTCAACAATTAGGGAAAAGAAAAATTTCGCGAAAATTTCGGACCTCAACCCTAATTTTCCACGATTTCGCAGAATTTCCGGTTTATGGTTCCAGAAAAATGTGAATATTCCCCCAATGTGGCAAACCAAAAACTTTTATCGCAACTCTAATTCAAGACCAATTAAAACAGAATACTGAATTAAAACAGAATACCGAAAAAAGAATTTTGCAACTTGAATTTTGATAGTAATGCAGAACTGATTTGGAAAAATAATTAATGCTAATTGAGCAATCGATTCGCTAATCCGAATTACCTTGTGAGCAGATCCACTTAATTGGTCTGCTCCGATACCAAACTGTTGCATACTGGTGAATACTCCACCAAGTGTGGGCAGAACCAAAGATCAACCAATATAGAATGAGCATGTACACAGCGGAAGTCTGAGAAATGGACTGACTCACATAGCTGAACTTACCCAGACATCACTCAACACACAAGCAATCGTGAGATGGTGGGGTCTGAAGCCAATCATA
>BFEA01000079.1:1077765-1097006 GCA_003427395.1 Chara braunii
TGGCAGTAGAAGGGGAGCCCACCTGAGAGCACAAGAACCATGCGGAGATGTCGGGGGGGTGCCTTACATGTTTGGTCCTCAGCATGGGAGCTCCAGTGATGAACATTCTTGGAGTCGCCATCAGTGGGAGCGGCGTTGATGACAAGGGGGAAATGAGTGGAATATGCTAATGTATACTAGTACTAGGGCAAGGTGATCTCATCAGCCAGTCAATTGACGAAGAGACCAGGATTGTTTGTTCATTTCATTATTAGTGACCAGGATTGTTTGTTCATTTCATTATTAGTGTTGTTGATTGGTGGAGGGACATCAATATTGCCAAAAGTTCGGAACATGTGCCATCAGTGCTCTGTCACTTCTGCTCATTGCTTTGATGCTGGGTCAATACTGTCATGGACCAAAATGTCCTGGTTGTGTGTTAAAAATTTCACTGTATCCTTACAACTGCATCTGGTGTTAATTATTTATGAATGAGACGAGGACATTGAGTGTGATGATTCCAGGTGGAGATTCGAGGTGGAGCTTCTAAGAAGAGCTAATGATTATGTTCTGTTACTCCTTGTTGAATTTGTCTACTCATGGTCAAAGCTCTCACATCCACTTCTTCCTTACTCTCTAGTCTTCTGAAATGGCCTTCATGTATTGATCTCTATGTGACTTGGCAACCACGAAGTGAGTTAGGGTTCATGCATCCTTGGTTGATTTGGATTTTACAGGAGCATAAGATGGAGGAAGTTGACGAGGGATTGCATGGCAAAATTATAAAGGGGAGAGCTATATCTTCAATCTTGGCGCAAGAAGCTCCTTTCTCTTCTCCACTTCAAGATATAATTCTGCCCTTCCTTATTCTACCTGCGATGGGACTGAAGTTGAGCAGTTGAGGAACATTCATATTTCAGCAGACCTTACGCATCAGACTCCAATAGACAGATGCAAGAGCTTCATCGAACCCAGTCCGACTTCAGACCCCATATCTTCTTCATGTTTGAGCTGCACTGCACTTCATTGCTATGTTGGTCAACTGGAACGATGAGAGAAGAGAGGCAGGACTGACGAGAGAGAGAGGATAGTTTGTCAAGCACAAACTAGGGAGATTCTTCGTGACAAGTTCCTCCTTTGTAATTGTACACACTGCAGTGATAGAGAAGAGAGAAATTCATTGAGTTCTTTCTTCCTTTTAGTTATGATGCAATTCAAACATGTCATCTGAATGCAATTTGGAGTAAGGATCACATCTAGAACTCAACAATAGCGAGGCAAACATATAAGCATGCAACCTTCCAAGTTGAAACAATGAGCTGAGCGTGAGACAATAAATGGCCAAAGACTTAAAAATATGCATTGCCATGTATAGATTACGTACCCTCAAGAATGTTGCCGCATTAGACACTGCATAGTATCCCAGACGGGATCCTATTTTATAAAGTGCTGGAGTTGTCTCAGCTCCTTTTGGCAACAGGTTCGAGATGTCAGGCAAGCGAAGCCGTGGTCTCAGAACCTTCATCAGTCGCACACTGCAAGAGCCAAATACGACATGCAATCCACCAGAACTTGTCATGCTTGTGATTGAAGAACTTTGTTTCCCTGCAGGCTGAAGCAGTAAAACTGGATACTTTGTTTCAGACCTTTCCAAAAAGATCTGTAGTATAGTATCCGCATGACCAGCAGTTATGGGTTCCTATTCATCTCTGGACATCAAACTACCAGTGCACGCCCCCTCCTTCAAAACCTGCCGCCGTATACAAGCAGGCCGTGCTTTTTGTGTCCTGGCCTGGCAGGAACCAGTTCGATCTGTTCGGGCACAAAAAAAATAGGTTTGGAAACTTACTGTCGCATACCGAAAAGGTGCAGACCAGAACCAAGAACCGACCTCTCTCAGATAGAGCAATATAGCACAGCAGAAGACTGTAATACCAATAATCAGACCAATCAATGTCGGAATACAGACAGGAAATGCATCATCATCATCACAAAGTGTGCAGGGCCTGGCGCCACACACAGGAAGAATGAGCCAGGCTCAAATCATACATGGATGAAGAGGAGGGAGAGGAGACGAAGAAGAGGGAGAAGGGGAGAGAATGTCGCCAACCCAGATGTCACCATTCTCGATCTCCTAATAGTCCCCCACAATGTCTCGGTCCAAATGTCAAGTCTGAATCCAAATGTCGCCAAATCCCAGTGTCCCAAATCTCTCTCTTTCTCTCTCTCGTAGTCTGATGGCACTGAGAAGACAGAGCGCTGGAGGGTGAGGAGGAGATGGTGGACGAGAGGAAGAAGAAGAGTTTCTCTCTCTCCCTTTGTACCAGAAACTGACCTGCTTAAAGGTGGCTTCTTGATGCAGGTACGGACATGCTGATGATGAAGCTGGAACTATGGTGCCTAAGGTAAGTCTCAGGTGAGTCCTCCGGCCTCCGCCACTCTCCTCTCCCTAGCGCTACCCTGAATCCTAGCAGCGCCCTGCACCAGAAGACTACTCCTATCGTCGACTACTGTAGCCGCAGCATCTCCTGAAGAGTGCCGCTACGAATGCCTGAAGACTGAATGCTGCCTCCTAGGCGGACCAGCTATATATAGCTGGTCCGTGATACATGCCCAGTTGGGCAATGTATGTACAGCCAAGGATCCGCAATGTGATGAGGACTGAGCGGACAATGCAATGTTAGGGAAACATCAACAGGCAATGTACACCGTGATACATACAAAATGGCACAAAATAACGCAGTGGAAGACTTTGAGATAAGTCCTGACGTGACCGGGACTGACGCGACACCCATCACTCATCACACATGTGAGAGAGGAGGGACCACACTCATGGAAGAAAGGTCCCTCCTTTGCACACACACACACATGGGGAGATACCATAGATGAGAGATGGGGGGAGAGGAGAGACGAAGATGGAGGCGAGGCGGAAGACCAAGATCGCAATAGCGAAGTCCAAAAATAGTCCCTTGCCGATGTCCAATCAATGTCAGCCTCAGAAGTGTCGGATCAGATCCTGGGCGCTCTGCCCACCGTAACCGCTGCCTGTATCCTGAACCTGTAACCTCTCTCTCTCTCTCTCTCTCTCTCTCTCTCTCTCTCTCTCTCTCTCTCTCGTATCTAAAGAAGAAGAAGAAGTAGGGAGGAGAGAGATGAGATGGAGGGGAGACGAAGGAAGAAGATGTAGTCTTCCCTACTGTCTCACCTGCAGGAAATGCCGCCGTACACTGACCGTTGTGTTGTCGTCGTCATGTGCACGTCGCGCGCGGAGTCCAAGCTATGGCGCCAGGTAAGTCCGCTGTCTGCAGGTATGGCCTCCTCCCTCTCCTACCTACGCCACTACCTCTATCCCCTAGTGCAGCGCTGAGATGCAGCGCCGGTCCAGCAGCGTGTCGCTCTAGAATTGAGCTACTGGCCGTGTGCCCAGCTATATGTAGCGCTGGGCGAGGCTGGGCCTGCCTGGTGCTGGCCTCAAAACGGCCCAGCCGGTCTGGACCCCTACCGGGCGTCCAGACTGCTGATGCAGCAAGGCGCGAAATCGCGCCTGGCCTCTTTAGGCCCTGCCTCTGGTGTACCCAGTCCCAAGGTCGTGCCTCGGGAACTGCTAGTCCAAAACAGTGCTTGAACAGACAAAAATAGGACAGCGCACACACACCAATAAATAAATAAATAAATAAGTGCGTTGCCTCTCATGTACCTGCGGCCTGAAAGGCCGCTGTGGGCCTCGAGGGCGCGTGCGATACGCGGTCTGGGGGCCCCTCAGCAACCGTCGGGCCCCTCAAATGGGGCCCGTGTGCAGGCGCAGCATGTAACATCCGGCAAGGAGGCTGCTCTCACCAATGCTGAACGGCGCCAGTCCCTAGCGCCCAAAAGTCTGAAGCCTAAGTTGGTGCCCAAATTCGAATCTTCGAATTTGATGTAGGGCCTACTGGGCCTATACCGGGTCTGGCACCAAAATGGCGCCAGGGCCTACCTATGGCCTACCGACCTACGGGGCCTACCTAGGCTGAAACGACACAGGCCTGACGGGCCTCTACCTAAGCTGAACCGACACAGGGCCTGAAAGGCCCCTACCTAACTCCTGTCCTGCCCGGTCGGGCCCTTCGGGGGCCCGTGTGGTGCTCAGTATGCCACACCCCCCCCCCCCCTCCTTGAAAGACCGAGCTTGCCTGCGAGGGCGGAGCTGTCTGTCAGAGGGAGGGACCGAAGTCCAGGTGGGAGGGGCAGGTCGTGAAGCTTCCTTAGCTAGTCTTTGTCGTTTGTAGTGAGTGTAGATCAGTGGTGCGGAAGCTTGCAAGTCTGCGCATGATATCCACCGGGTGTCGTCACAAACGCATGCTTTGAAGGTAACTTTGTACTGTCGGGGCTTGTTGTCGATCCATGGTGACGCGGTCAACTTCCTGATGATCATCCATAGACGGAGGGTCTTGCGATTGTCGGCCCGGGAAATCGTCAATCTTAGCCAGTGTATATGTACCCAGCTTGGAGGCATGGAAAACCGGGTGGACCGGTAGATGTGGCGGAATCTCGACCACAAACGAGGGGCCATCAGGCTCATCGCCCGCGGCTGATGTTACAGTCCAAGGTCCAAACCACTTGGGGAGTAGCTTGAGTGAGATTCTTCCTTGACCGCAAACTCTTCCGCGGAGACCCAAACCAGATCGCCGACGTGGATAGGTCATGGTACGCGATGCCGATTGTCTTGCTGCTGCATGCGAACTTGAGCCTTTTGCATGTTTATCCACGCTTTAGCCAGCAAGTCCCGATACTTCCGAACGGAGGCGGGAGAGCAAGGGGCGTCAATGTCGGCAGTCCGTGGGAGTAGGAGATGAGCGAAGATACGGCCTTTCCGGCCACCGAGGTGCAACTCGAAGGGAGTCACTCCGATCATGGATGCAACGAAGTGTTGTAGGCAAACTCGATGGCGGGGAGGCGGTCAACCCAATCCTTTTGGTTCGGACAGATGAGCGTACGAAGCATCATTTGAGCGGTTTGATGTGCTCGCTCCTTTGCCCGTCCGTTTGTGGATGCCGAGCCGAACTCGGTTTCATTTTGGTGCCGGATTCCCGCAAGAGAAGTCCAAAACGTCGACACGAAGCAAGTGCCGCGATCGCTAACGATGTCTTCCGGAACGTCATGGCTGCAAATCCAGCCGGTATACAAGAGGCGCGCAAGCTCGGGAACCATGGTGTAGTACTTGCAAAGAAGAAATCGCGCATATTTACTCAATCGGTCAATGACCGTGAGGATACCGTCGTACTCGAGGCGGTCGCGGGGAAACGGACCGGTGGCGTCCATAGCAATGGAAAGGCCGGGTTCCCGTGGGATGGGCAACAGGCCCAACTCGCCGTAGGGATTGCGATTGCGGGGCTTGCTTCATCGGCAAACTTCGCAAGAACCGCAATACTGAGTGGCATCGGTAATGAGGTCGGGACACCGAAATCGTTGCCGAAGTCTTGCGATTGTTTTGGTTGACTCCGTTGTTCTCTGTGGTACAGCGGCACCTGTGCTTTTTCATCTATTAGCTCAAAGAGAAGTTTCCACTGGTGCTCCTTTCTTTAATGGTACTATAATACCTTCAAGAACTTTGACAACAGACTCTTGAGAACTCACGAGTTGTTGTACTTCTGAAACAATAGATTCGCTTCTTGCTTCAAAAGGAGCCTTTAAAGTTTCACCAAAAGTTTTTTTGACTAAATAAAACAAAACCCACAAAACTAAAAGCTACTAGAATTTCTTCATTATAAAGTGTCCGGCGAGTTGCGAGTCGTGGTACTCGCCGAGAAGGCGAGTTCGGAGGCGACGATCTTGTGGGATGTATAGTAAGTCCTTGCCTTGTGAGTGGAGAAGCAAGTAGCCGTCGACGATGCGATAATGGCTGGCCGGCGGGTGATCCGATGATAGTTGCACATATAGCGTGGCGTAATCCGGATCAGACTGATAGCCCCAGATGAAATGCCGCTGCAGTTCCTCGTTGAATGCGAAGGGATGATGTGTCATGGCGCAAAGATTGGGTCTTCGTGAGAGTGCATCGGCTGCGCGATTGGAGAGGCCAGCAAGATGTTTCGGTGTGAAGTTGAATTGGTCGATGAAGTACATCCATCGTCCGATAGTGCTGCTCACCATGTCTTGCGTCTTGTAGTAGGTCAACGGGTTGTTGTCGGTGACCCATGTGAACCTACGACGCCCAAGGAGGAAGTGCCGCCATCGCTTGAGAGCCATCACGAACATGAGTAGCTCCTCCTTCCTTGTGTCATCAAGCGAGTTGATGAGAGGCACCATGTGGCTGAAACACTCCACGGGGTCCCAGTCGTCATCGTCATGTTGTCCCAAGACTGCCCCAATGCCATAGTCGGAAGCGTTGGTTGTCACTCTCGTTGGCAAGGTGGGGTCGCAGATGCTAAGGACGGGTGCCATCAACATGGCTGTCTTGAGTGCTTGGAACGACCGGCGTGCTTCGTCGTCGAAACGAATGGCACCTTTGGCGATTATAATCTCGTCAATGGTGCAACAATCCTCGAGTACCCGATAATGAAACGTTGGTAGTAGCCCGCCAAACCCATGAACGAGCGAACGTTTGTGGTGTTGGTGGGCTCTGGCCATACCCGGATGGCCTCAATCTTGTCCGCGAGCAGGCGGATGCCCTGCGGTGTCACAAAATGGCCCAAGTACTCGAGCTCTTGCCGCGTGAAGTCGCATTTGTCGCGGTTGGCCTTGTACTTGACTTGTCGTAACCGCTCCAAAACGGTTCGTAGGTGGTCCACATGCTCGTCCAAGCTCCGGATGTACACCAAGATATCGTCGAGGTAGATGAGCACGAACCTGTCCAGCATGTGGCGGAACTCCGTTGTCATTACCGCTTGGAATGTGGCTGGGGCATTTGTAAGGCCAAAAGGCATAACCAGCCATTCGAAATGCCCATATCGCATCTTAAACGCGGTCTTGTCGCGATCTTCCCGCCGGAACTCAATTTGGTGATATCCCGATTTGAGGTCAAGCTTGGAGAAGAATTGGGCGCCGCCCAGCCATTCGAGAAGGTCGTCGATTCACGAAAGAGGGTCGGCATTCTTCACGGTTTGTACGTTGAGCTTGCAACAGTCAATGCACAACCGCAAGTCCTTGTTCTTCTTCCGGACGAAGAGAACGGGGGCGCCGTAGGGCGAAGAGCTAGGCCGAATCCAACCTTTCTCAAGAAGGTCGTCGAGTTGTGCCCATAGCACACTAACTGTTCCTCGCTCATGCGGCAGATGCAGCCACAGGGAGGTACGAAACCAGCCTAAAGGATAATCTCGTGGCGGATTGGCCGATTTGGTACTACTCCACACGGGGTATCGAAAACATCGTCGTAGGCATTGAGAAGCTCTGATGCGTGGGTCCGTCGACGCGTCCGTCAGTGGTTTATCATAGGGAGGGAGGACATGGAGAAAACACAAGCTTATCTCCTCGACATCGTCCTGTGTGATGGAAGCACGAATGCTTGCGGCGGACACCACATGACAGTTGATCGAAGGGTGAGGTAGAGGAACCGTGCATGGGACTAGTACCTCGTTCCAATCACGAATGTGAATGGTGCGGCAGTAGAAGTTCACCGGGTGGTCCTCGCTTTGCAGCCACGACATGCCCAAAATCATGTGGAACTTGGTGTTCAAAATGTCGAAGGACACGGCCTCGCTTGCATGTGGGGCGAAGTACACGGGGATGAAATCAACACACCGGTCCATTGACTTGTGCCTGTGACCGTCAGCCAACGTGACTTGCGTGGGCTGCGACTTCCTCCGAACACGTGGCCCAAGGCCAGTGGGTACCATGAAATCTTGGCTCATATAGTTGCGAGTCGCTCCTCAATCAATCAAAGCGTTGCAGGTCACTTCTCCAATCTGAATGCGTATGTATAGTGATGGTGCGTCATTGTTGTCGTACCGTTGTGTCTTGAACTCGTGGTCGATCTTCGCAAGGTAGTCGCAAAGGTTGACAACCTCTACTCCGACGTCCATCAACGGAGCTGGTACTGCACTGTGCAAGTACTCCCGCAATTGTGCCATGAGCGCGTTGCAATGTGGTTTCGACAATCGACCGGTCGGGGGAATGGGCATCCATTGGAAGTCCACGATCATCAACGAGTTGAGTTCCTCAAGTCTTGACCATGACGTCGAGTCTCCGATGAAAGTTGGTGGTGAAGCTGCCAAATCAGTTGTCGATGGTCATGAAACCGTGCATGCGATGGAGTCTTGCACGTGGAGTGGCTGGTCCAATGGTGGGACCAAGTGGGCCGTGTAGTACTCGCAAGCATACCGAGGACTTGCGACATCCGCGTTCTCCTCGGATGTGTAGGAGGCCGCTAGCAAGGCGGCCGAATCCGGCGGAGTGAGAGGTGGAGTCGCCTCACCTCCTGTGCAGCTAAGTTTCCCGAGCTGGTTCGAGTTCGAACATCCCCCTTGCCTTGATCTTGGCATTGGGAGGTCTTGAGCTTGGTGTTGTTGCAGCAATAGCAACAGCCAAGGCTGCGCCACTTGTATTCGGCCTCGGTCAAGCTAAACTTGACCCATGGTACTCGCTGTCCGTTTCTGGCCGGTGATGCTGGTTTCGCTTTCCCTTTTCCACGGGATTTGTTGTTGCTTCGCGGCTGGACGACGACCACCTGATCTCCCTCAGTGATGCTAGGGTGGCTGCCGGGTCTTCCACAAGGTTGTTCGGTTGGACTTCAACGATGGGCTGCGAACGCGGACCAAATTTTCCTATTCCACATAGGTTGCCTGTGGCGCGGATTTCTCGTGTGCAGCAGCCCATTTGTTCTCGATGATCTCACGAACCTTGTCGATAATTTAGGCGAAGGTTGTGTACTTTTCGCGATCACCGAGAGCGAGGCTCAAGGCGGCACATGACCGGTTGTAGAACTCACGACGCATGTGCGAAAATGGGAGATCAAGATCGGGTGTTGCCATGATCTTCTGCCATTCCGTAAGCTAGTCGCGTGTCAATGTGTTGCCTTGGGACATGGTGAAGAGGCGGTTGATGGCGACCGCTGGAGCATCATCAACGATAAACCGCTTCTTCCATTCCTTCGTCAGATCTTCCCATGAGATCTTGGTGTACAGGTCGGCGACCTGGACACCGTGGATGGTTGCCATGTGGTTTAGCCAAATCTGGCATCCACCCTTGGAGTTGAGGTACAACACTGATATGTACAAGTAGTCGGGGACCCAATGAATCTGAGTCTTCGTCGTAAAGGACTGCCTTCTCGATCCGGAACGTAGGCATCTTGTACTGCCGCGGTGCACCAGTGCTGCCATCGGTGGCTGGCGGCTGTTGTAGCTGCCGAATCTCGGTCTTCAAGGTTCTGAGCTGCTCGCTAATGTGGCTGGTGCAGCGAAAGTATTGATGTCCCCAAGCATTGCGAGTATGTGGTCGAGTCATTGCTCCAACTGGCGGGCCCAGGCTGCATGGCTGGATTCACCAGCATCGGGTCTTGGTGTTGCTTGCTCCAAGTCCTGTACACGGGCATGAAGTGCCCGTGTGGCATCCTCGTGCAGATCCTTGTGGTTCTGCACTGCCTGTCAGAGATTCTCCAGTTCCTGGTGCTGTTTCTCTAACTCGGACTGCAGTTGGTTACAAGTGTAAACCAACCGGGTCACGAGTTTGGAGAGAAACTCCTTGTGTTGCTCTTCCGATGTTGCGTCGTCATGGCCCTCGGATGGTTCAAAGTGCCAAAACTTCAGCCTGTTGACGCTGAAGGCTTCGTGCCGCTGCAGCAGATCTCGGGCCTGCTTGCGGCGGGCCTGGGCATCTGTGTCAGTTGTGGCCTGAAGCCACTGCTTTTCAGCTGATGTCGTTGCTTCAGCCTCTAGGCGGGCAGCCTCGGCTTCCCCTTGGCGCTGTTCCTCAGCCTCGATCTGCATGAGCTGATCTTGGATCCGCTTGCGGAAATCGGCAATGGACTCGCCGGCGAGTTGGCCCGGCATGCCCAAAACTGAAGCCGGCATGGTGACGTGGCACTGCTGACGTGGCACTGCTGATGTGGCACTGCTGATGCGGCACTGCTGCTGACGAGGCACTAACCAAACGGGGAAAGCAGACAAAGGGTTGGGTGGGAGGGAAACGCAGGCAGGCAATCAAACTGCACTTAACATTCCCCGTCCTAAACAGAAAATAAATAAAAGAAAGAAAAGGATTCCTCCCCCACTTTTTTTTGGAACATCTGTCGATCTGATATCACTGAGGCGTTTTCGGAGGAGTGAACGAGTGAGATCTAGGCAAAGGCCGGCAGAATTTCGAAATTCAAAACAACAACAAATGCGATTTTGGAAAGCGAAATGTCATGCAAATAGAATGGAGGTTCGAATTTAGAAAAAAAATAAATCGAAGTAAAAAAAATGACGAACTTCCTCCTAATTACCCTAAGATGCCCTAACCCTAAATTGCCAACTGAAATGCTGAACCTCGTAGTTTCCCGAAAATTTCGTGAATACGGTAATTTCAGAATTTCGGATTTCGCAGAATCGCGAGATTTACGGAATCGCGGATTTCGCGGAATGGAGAAATTTGAGTGATTCCGGATTTCGCGGAATCACGAGATTTGCGGAATTCCGGATTTCGTGGAATCACAAAAGTTGTTCAGACAAACAAAATTGCAGTAAGTTGACGAATTCCTACTTGGTTAACCAACCAATCAATCAATCAACCAAGCTGGCTCCTTGATTGGACAGATCCTCTGATGGAGAGGTCTGCTCTGATACCAAACTGTCACATACCGAAAAGGTGCAGACCAGAACCAAGAACCGACCTCTCTCAGATAGAGCAATATAGCACAGTGGAAGACTGTAATACCAATAATCAGGCCAATCAATGTCGGAATACAGACAGGACATACATCATCATCATCACAAGGTGTGCAGGGCCTGGCGCCACACACACGGAGAATGCGCCAGGCTCAGATCATACATGGATGAAGAGGAGGCAGAAGAGACGAAGAAGAGGGAGAAGGGGAGAGAATGTCGTCAATCCAGATGTCGCCATTATCGATCCCCAAATAGTCCCCCACGATGTCTCAGTCCAAATGTCAAGTCTGAATCCAAATGTCGCAAAATCCCAGTGTCACAAATCTCTCTCTTTCTCTCTCTCTCGTAGTCTAATGGCACTGAGAAGACAGAGCGCTGGAGGGTGAGGAGGAGATGGTGGACGAGAGGAAGAAGAAGAGTCTCTCTCTCTCCCTTTGTACCAGATACTGACCTGCTTAAAGGTGGCACCTTGATGCAGGCACGGACATGCTGATGACGAAGCTGGAGCTATGGCGCCTCAGGCAAGTCTCAGGTGAGTCCCCCGGCCTCCTCCACTCTCCTCTCTCTAGCGCTACCCTGAATCCTAGCAGCGCCCTGCGCTGGACGACTACTCCTATCGTCGTCTACTGTAGCCGCAGCATCTCCTGAAGAGTGCCTCTACAAATGCCTGAAGACTGAATGCTGCCTCCTAGGTGGACCAGCTATATATAGCGCTGGTCCGGCTGGGAGGCTGCTCTCACCAATGCCGCCCAAAAGTCTGACACCTAAGTTGGCGCCCAAATTTGAATTTCCGAATTTGAAGCAGGGCCTCAAACGGCCTGGGCACCTGCTGGGCCGATACCGGGTCTGCTGCCAAAACAGCGCCAGGGCCTACCTATGGCCTACCGACCTACGGGGCCTCCCTAGGCTGAAACGACACAGGCCTGACGGGCCTCTACCTCAGCTGAACCGACACAAGGCCTGAAGAGCTCCCACCTAACTCCTGTCCTGCCTGGTCGGGCCCTGCGGGGGCCCGTGTGGTGCTCAGTATGCCACACTTACGGTCCACCCAACTGGTGCTTTATGAAGGTGACTGGCGTAGAACTATATACTTCAGCATAAGGCCCACATTTAGCCATGGGGAAAGAGGCAAGCCACAGAAGCCACCATTGGTCCAGGTTAGGAGCTAGCTTTTCAAAATGAAAGACACGATAGTCAGGGTGCAAAGAGTTCAAATGGATAAACATAAGCCTGCACATAGAAGCTAAATCTTTTTTTTTTTTTTTTTTTTTTTTTTTTTTCACCAAACAGGGCCTTATGGTCCTGGCTCCTTCTATTCTGGGGAGCGTCAGTCCGGTTCCTATTCCACCGGCAAGTCAAAATAAGCATTACATCAAGAAAGACTCACACACGCTTCCTTCCGTCAGGCCGAGGATCCCTGATCAGCATTGATTGCTCCACTGCGGTGGAGGATTGACTGTCAGCTTGCCCCATCCCCCTCTTTCCTATCAGACCTAAGGTTTAGGTCTGCCAGATAGCTCCATTGTCCCTAGAAAGAGCTCATCCGATAGCCTTGCTGGCCTGTATCTTCCCCACACATCTCCCTGTCCCTTTTGAAAGATCTATGATAAACCCTAGACCCTAAACCTTCGCCTTCGAGGCATGATATCCCCTTTCCCATTTTATCTGTTCTCCCTTTTAAGACATCCCGAAAATCCTTAACCCTACCCCCTCAAACTATGAACCGGTGTTATATCAACCCTTTRGGMCCGCCCTTTCCCCTTGTTCTGATCTTGTGGTGCCGTCRCTCCAACTCTGTGCTGTCAAACTATAGCTGTGGCAGTTTATGCTTATTGAGATCCCGTGGAAGCCTGATCTGGCTGTGTTTTGCCCGTCCATAGTTATCTGTTCTCGATAGCCTCTCTCTAAGTTTGAGATGTGCCAAACATTCCAATATATGCTGTCGTGTCATGTTCCAAAGTGTGATTGATACAACTGCCTTTAACCTCTGTTGGAAGCTCCTTTCTGGCACTGAATCATTCCAGTAGATACAGTCCTCACGGCTCTCAGCCGGCCTGCCTTATATCTAACCAATTCTTGTACAGCCTCCGTCTCCCGTTCTTACGCTGTTCCTTGCCTTCTGCCTAGGCTTGCTTGATACCATTTCCTCTTCAAGATTCTGGTCCGGAGGTGCCTTGCCCTTGCACCGTTAGGCCCTGCCCAATACTGCTTCCCGAGTTGGAGTTGTGCCAGTCCTTCCAGTAGATGCGGTCGTCTTGTAGATCAGCAACTTTCCCTCCTATCAACCATATCCTGCTGAACTTCAGTCTTGCCTGCTTCCGCTGTTCCTCATCTTCTGACCATGATAGTTTGATTTTCCGCCAACGGCATAGGATTTCCACCTGTATCATTGCTTTCGTCTCCAGCCAAATCATCTCACTTGCGTTGGACACTCCTTCGATCATTCTGCTGCATCTTTCCTTCCATATGACCCATAGTGTCACCTTCCTGATGAGTCCATACCAAATCTTTTCCGCTTTTCGGAGTTGTTCAGGGATGTTAGTCAGAAGGAGAAGTTGGATGGGTTGTTCAGGGAAGGGGGTCGGGAAAAGGGAATCCCATAGGGTCGAGGCTCTTGCCCAAAATTCTGTCGCCTCCMTACAGTGTATTAAACAATGAACTATATCCTCTACAGCCCCTTCCRTACATACTTTGCATTGCTCGGAACTATCGGGGTCTGAACCCTTCCGCYTCACGTGTAGCCACTGGTTAACTGGTAATGCTGCATATATAATCAGCCATTGGAGACTCTTGATTTTAATTGGTCTGATTGTTTTATAAATCTTCCATGGAATCTGTGTGATCTTGTCTGCTTCTTGTCCTATCAACTTCTGCCACCTGGCCTTGATCACTGGTTCTGGGTCTTTTGTTTTTAGCAGTAGTTCGTACCCAAATTTGACCGTGTAATCCTGAATGAGGGTGAGTCTCTTTATATCCGCCCCCCTTTCCGGTTTCCATGGCCATTCCATCGGATCGAACTCCAGGTTGTGTACGGCCGTATCGATTCTGAAGATGGACTTCGGCCATGTGCCTAACCCTTACTTCTCTGAGCAGGAAGTAATCCATGACTGTTGTTTCCACATTGTTGTTCTTAATCATTGTCCACCCCTTCATGGAGTAGTCAATTGGGAAAGAAGTGAACACCGCTTGAGTGACTGATCCTGGGAGTAGGTGTGAGAATTGGAAGGCCCTGGAGGGGGGGGGTTCCTGCACTTTGATCCCCCATTCACCACTTTTCCATGGCTCCCCTTGTTTTAGTATATCTTTCCAATCCTAAAAAACAAGATTAATAATGTACTGCAGGTTGGGTCATCTTCTATGGCATCCCTTCAAGCGTTCAGTTAACTCCTATTCAGAGACCCAGTCCTTTTCTTCGTTCCACAAGTGGCTGATTGTCCAAACTCCATTCCTTACCCATGACTGCCATTTGTAGTCTAAGAACAGGGGTTCGTCACTTTCTCCCTTCAACCATTCGTTGCCAAAGAGAGGCTGTCTCAGTACCTCGTCCTTAGATCTTGGTCTGTTGATCTTTTTTGGCATTATTTCCCTCCAAATCCGGATTAGAGATGCCCAGTACGGCGTTTGACGGTTGTCTATAGCCCTTTCTACTTCCCTCCTGGGTCTTCGTCTCACCCTTTCAAGGACCATTCCTTATTCATTACCCAGAATAGCCCTGTCATGTTATTTGGCGATGCCACTGGAGCCAAGGCCCTTATGCTATCCAGGGCCAGTTTGTTCCAAGTCGTTTCTAGTTTAGTCAACAATCGGACTATCCATTTTACTTGAAGAGCTCTTGTTTCACACCTCGGGTCGATGATCCTAGTCCCGCTTCTATTGGTTTTCTTGTGATATATTGCCAGGCTATCTTTGGGATACATCCTTCCTTGTTGGGGTTGCCCGTCCATAGATACGTCCTGGCCACGCGGTTAAGTTCCTTTAGTGATTCGTCCGGAATTGTCCAGACCGACGCAATGTACCACATCATGGAGAAGACAGACGTGTTAAGTACCAATGCCCGACCGATCAGTGAGGTGAATGTGTTTCCCCATCTTCCCAATTTGTTTAATTGTTTAGCTAACATGTTCTGGGCCATCTCAGGTACCAGACCCTCCCGTGACATGAGGATGCCTAGGTAACGGGTAGGTGTTTCCGGCGTGTCCCAGGGCATGGCAGCCTCTGGTCCTTGCAGGTTGGGAATTTGTTCATCTGACAGCCACCAGCCTATGGTCTTCTTCCAGTTAATCTTCATTTATGATGCCAGTCTGAATGCTTCCATTGCCCTAGACAGTGCTTTAAAAGACGAGTCCGAAGCTCTAATCAGTACTGTCATGTCATCTGCAAACAAAATAACTGTCGGGAACTTGAGATGGTGAGACATCCCTACATTGACCTCTGGGAGTCTATGTATGGAGGGGTCTTTCCTTAGGAAGGAAGCAATGGCCTCCATCACAAATAGGAAGATCGATGGGGCTAGCGGGTCCCCTTGCCTGACTGATCGTGATATTGGGTAACTGTCAGACTGAAATTCGTTAATCTGTACACAGCCTGAGGCATTATTATATAATACCTGGATCCATTTCCTAAAAATTGGTCCCACCCCCATGCGTTCCATACATGCATCCATAAAAGACCAATTGACTTGATCATAGGCTTTTTCAAAGTCGAAGAAGAGTATAGTTGTATTTATCCTCCTTTCTCTGACTTTGTTTGCAGCTTCGTTTAGAGTTAACACATTATCCAATATGTATCGTCCAGGGATAAAGCCCATCTGATCAATGTGGAAGCATTTATCAGTTATTTTTGTTATTCTGGCGGCCAGGGCCTTGGCCAGGATTTTGTATGGGAGGGTTAGCAGTGAGATAGGTCTATAGTTCCTAATGTCTTCTTTGTCCCCCTTCTTATACAGTAGTGTTACTACGCTACTACTCAACAAGCTGCCTAAAACCCCTTTCTCATAGCTGTCTTTGTAGAAGTTCAAGAGGTCCCCTCCGAGGTTTGGCCAAAATTTTTCCCAGAATTCTCTCGTCATCTCGTCAATAACTGGTGCTTTATCATTGTTCATGCTCTTAAGAGCTTGGTTTAGCTCTTCCAACGATAAGGGCTTGTCCAACTCATCTTATTGTTCTGACGATATCGTTGTATTGTAACATCCTTTGTCTCGTTTCCAATGTGTTACTCGGCGTCGGTGTTTGGGTTTTAGTCTGATGTAGGTCTTGGTAAAATTCTTTAGCAATTCCCAAAATCCCCTCGCTGGTTTCCTCCGACGCCTCTGGGTTTCTAAGGGTTTTTAATTTCTCTATTGTGGCCGCTCTTGTATTCGCTTTGATTCGGGCAAAGAAGTGTTTCGACATTGATTCGTTGAGATCATATTCGCACATCCTAGCTCTTATTTGCATGCCCTTTAACTCCCACCACCTCAACATCGCTAGCTCTTCCCTTGCTTTTTCAAATATGCCCGTAGTGCTAAGGACGGGTTATCTCTCAAGTTGTATTCTGCTATCTTCAAGGCCTTCTCCAAGCTTTGCTTTCTCTGCTTCCTTATGGAGGCCAGTTTTCTTGACATGCTGGCTGCAGCCTCCGCTAGTAGCGAGTAACTCTCTACGAACCATTCCCACCGGTCATGAGTGGGGAGGCGGGTCATACCCCTCTTTCCAAAATTCCTGTATCCCTTCTTGGAAAGTTTGACTCAGTAGGAGTGAGTTGTTCAGTTTGTGAAAGCTGGCCCCTTTCTTAACTTGTTGCTCAAAGCATATCGTGAGTTCAATGGGTTTGTGGTCCAGTCCTCGGTAAGGTGCTAAAGGCAAGATTGTCGCCTCTTTCACCGCTCCCATCATTGTGGCTGATATCAGGAAGTAGTCTATTCGTGAGAAGGCTGTGTGCTGGGCATGGCTTTTCTTAATCAATGAGAATGCTCTCGCCGTCGGGTGGAAGATTCTAAAGGGGTCTACTGGGTCGTGGTCCACCATTAATCTCCGGACCGGTACTGCCTCTTGAGAGTTATAAGTGTTGGAGGATCTGGATATGCGGTCTCTTGCTGAGTCTAAGGTTGCATTCCAGTCTCCCGCCACTATACACAACGTCAGCGGTGGAATCTTTGTCCCCAACTCTGACAGGAAAGACGTTCTATCAGCTTCGTTATTTGGGGCTTAGATATTGAGGAGGAGGAATTCTTCATCTTTCCATTTAAAATGCGTTGAACACCATATCTGCCTTCATTGGAATCCGCTTCCTTGTTCATAACACTTCCTGCCTTGTATATGCGTGAAGAGCTGGGGATTAGGATAGTTGTACCTTTAGTATTCGAAACATTGTCCGCCGACCATATTTCATCTTTGACCCCTCCCAGCTTCCTTGACACGAATCTTTTGATTCTGCTGTGTTCTGTTGAGAATGATAAATGAGTTTCTCGCAACATTATTATATCTGCTGGCGTTCTGTTTTTAACTGTTAAACCTTGGACTATGTCATTCCATTTTTCTTCTTTGTCTATGACATTACCCAAGCCATTCACATTCCATGATCGAATGATGATTCCTTGGTCTTTCCAGTCCCTCTGACATTCCCTCTCATTGGCCCTCTTCCTGAACCCTTCCATCCTCTGGGATCCACTGAATAAAACTGGGTTATCAGCAGTTTGTTGAAAAATCTACAAAGGCGCGCCCCCCCCCGAGTCCATGTCCAAAAGTCCCTCCCCCCCTTGGGGGTCTGCCGTGAGCTGGCCTACACTAGCCGTCTTACCCGTCTCCTGTCTGGGGATCTCAAGCAACTCTTCACTATCCTCATTGTCTGGATCCATCGCATCCACCTGGTCTTCATCCTCCTTCTCGTCATCACAGTGTCATTCCTGGTCCTCCCCCTCAGATTCGTCACTCCTATAAAACCTCTCCCAGTCCACTGGGTATGCCCTCGCATCTAAGTCACCATCGCCCTCCAACATTCATGTGGCAACTAACTGAGCCAGTGAAACTGCTGCCAGTTCAGCCGGCAAGCTCGACCCCGCCAAGACACTATAGGGCACAGCTTTGATCGTTCTCCACGGCCTCCATCTCATCCCTGAACTCATATTTGCTTTGTTTGACAGCTTGACGATCATTGGTGAGAATGCCTAAGGTGAATGTCTACCATGCTTTGAGTGCTGTGAAGTAGATCCCTCGTGTTCTGGCTGAGGAAGTGCATCCTCCTGATCTAGGTTGCTTGGCATGGAGTCATAGACCCCCAATGGATACTTCGTGGACATGTTTTCGCGGAGTGCGGTAGCCACATTTTGCCCTTCCTCAAAGCATGGGATCTGAAAGGACACATCTATTGCAATTTGCCATTCCTCCAGTTTTTCTACATACCTTGCAGCAATCAATGGGCGGATGTTCATCAATGTTAGTCTTGACGACTTGGCTGTCTCTACTACCAGCGGAGCCTGATCCCTGGCAATGTGTGTGATCGTAGTGAATTCTGCTGAATATTCCTCGTTCAGTTTGTTCAGCTTCTCTGTTTGCGCAATTACCACTGCCGCTTCCTTTTCCAGTTGTGTGGGCACTGATTCTTCCTCAGAATCGGACTGGGTCATATTCGGGTTCTTCTTCTTCTGATTTTGCCCTGATCTCCACTTCTTTGGGCGCAGATCTTGGAAGTCGTCCTTCGACTCTGGAGCTGTTCTATCTCTGTCTTTCACTCCTTGTTCCCTTGCTCTCTTCTTTTCTGCGTATCTGAATGTTGTGTATTCCGATAATTCTTCCGCCTTCACTTTCCTGAGAACGTCAAATTGGTTGCTTAATTTCCCTACTTCGCCCATTCCCTTCTTACCATTCTTCTGATGTCTTTCTGCATGCTTGAGACAGGCTGCCCGAATGTCAAAAGCATGTTCCCATAGAAGCTAAATCTGAGTAGCGAGAAAAAGAAGAGTGACTACAGGGAAGAAGATTTGTCCGCTGGAGTTGTGTTCTTTTCATCTCATTCACTGCAGCACCATTGCTCTCCTATTCTTCCTGCAAGAAAACTCTCCATAACATTGGTGATGCTTGGTGCATCAAATTTCTCCATCAGCATTACTACCACAAGAAAAGTGTACCTGCTCTGCACTTCCGGTTGTCATTCATGGAAGCGGCAATGGTCATGCCCGTAAATGAAGCGCCACTGACCACAGATAGTAAACAGCATACAAGAGGTAACATAGATATGTTTTGAGTCACTCTTCGCTAGCCGCATAGATTGCCAACTCGGCACCTTCAACATAAGGTAGGCAGACCTGAAGAATTATTTGAAAACTAAATGCACTTTTCCCCAATCCTGCCCAGATATGTTTGCAACTATTCAGCCCGACCCTATGCATAGGTAAGTATTCAAACCCCACTCTGGCCTCGCGTTCCTCTCTCTCTCTCTCTCTCTCTCTCTCTCTCTCTCTCTCTCTCTCTCTCTCTCTCTCTCTCTCTCTCTCTCTCTCTCTCTCTCTCT
>BFEA01000079.1:1104533-1117351 GCA_003427395.1 Chara braunii
TCAAATGCACCAAGAATCCGTCCAAATAAAAGCAATACAATGAACTCGTGAGCCGAAGTTCAAGCCCTCAGGCCACACCAGCATAGCATTCAATGTAGCTCCTCTCTGTTTGGCGCCCAACACCCAGCCTATCCTACTTGTCCTATCTATCCTACCTACGTTCATGCAATAGGCTATATTTCGTCAAAGGTTTGTCAGAGGTTCGTCAAGTTGTTAGAAGTTGTCAGAAGTTTTTTTGTAGCCAAGGCCTGGTAATGGCTCTGGCATCTCATTTTTCTCCTATTAAAACCTAACAGGACATCTTGTGGAGCTTTTGGGGACCTGCTTTGAAGTAAGGGGCCAGGGGCATCAAATGATTCTTTACAAGGACGGAGAGGGGGAGGAAATAGGGTTGCTCGATGGGTACCGGCTAGAGGGGCCTCTTATCAGACGCGATCGGCGTCAGGTAGTTTAAGCTGGCTGATTGGTACCGGCTGCTGAGAGGGAACCCTGGCGCGATTGGCGTTGGGTAGTGCTCGTTCACCACCTCGACGACGGAGACTGGGATTCTTGTGGGGGCAAAGAATGTCAGGGTGATGATGGTGCTCGACCCCCGCGGAGAAGAGGCTCTCTGAAGTTCTTCATGACGACGGAGTTGGGAAGGACTGAGGTGATTGGGAAGGAGGAAGTTGGTAGTGGATGCGATTGGCGCTGAAATTTCGGCGGGTACCGGCCACTGGCCGCTAACTTCACCCGGATCAGTGGAGGCAGGATTGTTCTGCAGGGCTATTTTTCCAAAAAGAGGTTGAGTGGGTTTAATATATGGTTGGATATCAAGCGTCCTACTAGTGAGGGGGCTAGCTTGTAGGATGGAAATAGGGCACAGCAGCAATGGAGATGGTGGCTCTGCTGCAGCAAGTCTTGCTGGAGTAAGGTAAAGAGGATATGATGGGGGGTTCTCTGAGTTGTTTTCTGAATTTTGCCTATTTTGAAGCTTCCGTAGTGATTTTCTCAGTACATCAAACTCTTCTTAGCCCCTGGATCCTAAATTTTCAAAAATTTTTCAAAATTCTATGTCAACTTTCATATGGGACGCTGGGCCCGGTTCCCAGCACGTGCTGCTCCCCACAAAAAAATTGGAGCCTTTTTCCCAAAAAAAAAAAAAAAAAAAAAAAAAAAAAAAAACAGGCTCACTTCGACTTCGAAGACCACTGTCGTCAACACCGATGTCGATCTCCCACATAAACCAGGTATGTATCCTCACCTCCCCTCATCACCCCTATGTCACCCACTTTTGCGCCTCCTCCCAAAGACCTCTTGTCGCCCTCATCTGCCTCGCGCCCTGCACACCGGCTATGGCCGCTAGCGTCGTGCTGCCCCTGCAGCGCCCTCTCCTCTCAGCGCGCCCGCGCGCCCCAGCCCAAGCTAGCGCATGCAAACACTCGCTTGCTAGCGCAGCAGCGTGTCTGCAATGCCAGCATTGGCCAGAATGCCCAACTCTTGCTAGCCTCCTCCCTATATGGGAGAGGTTACTGCTGCTGGACTGTGTGAGCCTGGCCGTGGAAGTTTCTAGTAGCTTCCAGTCGAGCTCTAGTGTCTGCGCCCAGGCCTCCTTTGATAGTTACGGGCCTGGGCCCTTTTTTTGTTGGGCATGCCCAGAACTTTCCAAGCTTTGAATGTTTGCTGCATTTGCACTGGCCCACGGGGCAGATACGACGACAATGCTGCTTTCTTGTTGACCCGTGGCCATTTCGCGAGTGTCGGCCTCTCAATGTGTGTGCCCAGGGCACAACCACCCAGGCCCTGGGCTCAACTGAATGGCGCAGTTGCTTCTTCCGAAAGAGCTCAGGGTAAGGCCCAGGTTGCTCTTCAACCAATTGTCTCGCAGCAACTGTCTGAGACCCGTATTGGAAAATGCTGAGATAAGGGCCTCTCGTGGACATTTAGGCCCGCCTTCACTTAGGGCGGGCACGACGCTTGCTAGGGGCCACACTAAGAACATATGCATGTTGTCTAAGGGCTCTGAGGACACATTCCTCACATTCCATCCTCCATAGCTTCAAATGTCCGCTGAGATGCGTCTATACAGGTGCCTTCCCCTTCAACTTTCTTTCATAATTTGCCACAATCTGAGGTGTTGTTTCAATAAGTTCCTCTCTGGTGAACCATCGATCTTCGTTTGGATCCATTTGATGCTTGAATTTGACCCTATATTCCTTCTTGGGTTTTGGTGGTCATCCTCTGCCCACAGGCTTAGGAACAGGCGTGTCTCTGTGCTCCAAAATGTCGTCGACGCCCACGTGGCCATCCATGGTTGGGGGCAACATAGATCTCCTTGATGGGAATTGTTGTGTCTCAGCAAAAGGTGCAAGCTTTGAGGCGTGAAACACAAGGTTAGTGTGCAGGTGATCAGGGATTCGAATCACATGCGAGGGACCATCTTTTTCACTACCCACAATATCCCAGACTTCCCAAGGAACAAAGTATCGAGGCATTAGTTTCCTAGAGATGCTAAATTCCTGCCCTAACTCACTAGACTCAACCCAGACACGTTCCCCTACCTGAAATGTGGACTGTCGGCGATGCTTGTTCTCAGAAGCAATTATTGCTTCCCGAGATTTCTTATGTGTTCGACAGCTATCTGCAGCAACTTCTCGTACTGGACATCACTTGTGAAACAGACATCTCTGTCACTAACGATAGTCTTTGGCAGTCCAAAGCCACGCACCCATTTATCCATGAATAACTTGATTTGCTCAGCCCTTATGGTCTCTGGCATGGCAATCGGTGTGGCGAACTAAGTAAACCTATCAACTATGGCGAAGATATGCCTCTTCCCACTCTTGCTGGTCACGAGGTTATCCATGAAGTCCATGGAAACACTTTGTCCCGGACCAGCAGGAATGGGTAGGGGCTTGAGTAACCCAAGCGGAGCTTGAGTTCGCGACTTGTCCCGCTGACAGACTTTACAAGTTTGAACGTACTGTTTGGCTTCGTCTAGCATTCCAGGCCACCAAAATCGTTGTACCAGATTCGCACTAGTCTTCTTATAGATTGAGTGTCCCATTGCATCGGGACATTCTCCTAAATATAAACTACACCAAATCTCACTAGCTGGAACAACCAATCTCTTAAACCCTACCTTCTCAAGGAAGAGTAACCCATCCACCATCACAAACTCATCAAATGTGGCCTTGTCTTGGGCCTCAAGTTTGCAATGATGTCCATCGTGACAACATCTTCCTTGTAGGCTTCCACCATCGATCGACTTACATCTTCAGATAAGCCAAACTCGGTAATTAGCGCACCTAGGTAGTCTGCCCTTCATAACATCGCATCAGCAACCTTGTTATACTCTCCCTTTAGATAGTCTCGCTTGAAGTCATACTGATCTATTACCTCAATCCAGCGTTTGAGTGCATTAGAGAGAACAGGTTGTGTCTTGATCCACTTGAGCGTCTGATGGTCGGTTCTCAAATAGAAGAACCTTCCCAACAGATGGGGTCTCCAGTGGACAAGTGCCTTATAGAGGGCGTAGAGTTCCCTTTCATAGGTGGATTTCGCTAACTTCTTAGAAGGCATTTTTTTACTCGTGTACTCGACTGACCTCAACTTTTTCCCTTCCTGCTGAGCCATCACTGCGCCAATGCCATATTGGCTTGCGTCAGTGGTCACAACAAATGGCCTCTCAGGATCGGGAACCCTGAGAACTTCATGGTGCGTGAGAGCATGCTTCAATCTCTTGAAAGCAGCTTCACACTCGTCAGTCCATTCCCATGGATTGTCAAGGCGAGTTAGATCAGTCACAGGGCTGGCCATCGTACTACAGTTCTTTACAAAGTTGCGGTAGTAGCCACACAACCCTAAGAAAGATCTGCCCTCGGTCACAGACTGAGGTCGTGGCCAGTCACGAACGCTAGCCACCTTGGCATCTTCATGCCTTATCCCATCTGCGGATATCTCATGACCCAAGTACAAGATTTTAGTGCGACCAAACTCGCATTTCTTTGAGGTAATAGTATACTTGTGTTGTCGCAAGAGTGAAAGTACAATATCTAAGTATGTCGTCGAGATACACGACGATAAACTTATCTAAGTAGTCGTGGGATATCCTATTCATGGCGTGTTGGAATGTTTCGGGCGCATTGCAAAGGTCGAAGGGCACGACCACAAACTCGTACAGACCGTACCTGGTCTGAAATGCGATTTTGTGCTGGTCCTTTGGTCTAATGGGAATTTGATGGTAGTCGGACTTCAAGTCTATCTTAGTGAAATACTTACATCCCTGCACCCTATCCAAAAGGCCATCGATGCGTCGTAGAGGCTCTGCGTTCTTCACAGTGATGACATTCAGGCCTCTATAATCAATGCACATCCTCAGTGTCCCCCCTTTCTTCAGGACAAATAGGACTGGTGAGTCGAAGGGGGAGGTACTAGGCCATATCCAACCCTTCTCTGTGAGCTCTTTTAGTTGTCGCCTGAGTTCGTCCAATTCGGTCGGTGCCATCCTATAGATCCTTCGATACCTTGCTTCCCGAAACTATCTCTATGGCATGGACAACCTCCGTTTCTACAACTCCTGAAGGCTCCTCAAACAGATCAAAGTATTTTGCAACGACATTTTTTATCTTTGTGGGTGTTTTCACGACCTCCCCTTTCTCAGAGACAAAAAATAAGTACGTACCCTCCTTTTGGTTTTGTTTTCAATTATTATAAAAGGTTGATGCACACATACACTCGTAAGTGTCTATCAGACTGCTGGTTTTATACTTCTCTAGCCTGACTGTCCTCCCTTCTAGTAGTACATGCTTTCACACTTTTCGGTGCCAGTCAAACTGGGGATTTGCAACCTCAAGGTAGTACATACATAACAATATCTCAAATGGCAAGCCGTCGCTAACTAGGAACGAGATCCTATAATTAAGTTCCCCACCTCCATAGAAGAGAAGGTTAACAACAGTCGTGTTTTGCATCACCACTTCAAGACACCCTTCACCACTTCAGGATGCAGCCTGCCTAAACAGGTGGTTTTCCGAGTCTTCGGACCTTTCACCACTTCAGGACACCGTTCACCACTTCAGGATGCAGCCTGCCTAAACAGATGGTTTTCAGGGTCTTCGAACCTTTGACCACTTCAGGACCTTTCAGGATTTTCGGACTGCCCAAACCTCTCATTTCACCACTTCTGGATGCAGCCTGCCTAAACAGGTGGTTTTCAGGGTCTTCATACCTTTCACCACTTCAGAACCATTCGGGATTTTCAGACTGCCCAAAACTCTCACTTCAGAATTTTCATTCCTGAATTTTCAGCTACCCGTTAACCGCTTGTGCCATAGAAGAAGATGCAGACCATGTCTTTAGCACAGTCATCTACAACCATGCGCTGCTTATCTACCTAAGCGTTGCACCCGGTCCCCTAGGCGCAGTCCCTCAACGCAGTCACGACTTATGAAGTTTAGTGTGGAGCCAATGTCTACAAAGGCACCACATTTGCGTCCACCTACACCAACTTCCACAACGAAGTGCTCCCCTCCAGGACCTCTACTAAGTGACACCCAAGACTCGCGAGGGTCCCTTGCCGAACACTTACTTTACAAGTCCCCTCAGACACATCCAATGAATAGAGTATTGTTGGGTCAGGATGCGTTTGTGGGGTGACTAAAAAGTCAATAGCTTCGACCAACTCTTGGAAGTGGGGAGGGTACATCACCCACTTCATCATGAGTAGAAGCAGCTATAACTTCTACAAGCCCAATGTGTTTCCTGAGTTGGAGCTCGTAGAAGCCCCACCTCAGGAGAAGGAATTCCCAAAACCACCTTTGGGAGCTATCTTTTGCGTCACCTTCGCATTCTTGCACCTGAACTGTTCATGGCCGTACTCGCCGCAGTTGATGCAAGCACCTCGCGAACAGCGATCTCTCCACACATCTTGTTCCAGACCCGCCCTCACCCAAGTTGGTATCTTGGTTGAGTTTTGGGTTTTCCCCCGACTCTCTGATTGACCGCCCTTGCCGCGGCTGCCTGCCTTAACCTTTACACGAGAGGCAAGGTTGCTACCCTCAGCACTATCCTCGTCCTCTATCTCTACGTCGTCTACTAAGCCGGAGTAATCATCTTCCTCAGTCTGATTCCCTTCAGAACCAACCATCATCAATCAGCTACCTTTCTTTTTCCACTCTTCTGGACTTTTCTTCTTTCTTCAATTGGTAGGTGTTTGTTGGGTTCCTCCTGGCCTAGCCCCTAATCATAAGGCCTTCTTGCTAAACGAGGCCAAAGTGTGATATTTGATGCTGGCCTCGCTGACCAGCAAGTGCTTAACGTAGGTGGGAAGACATCTAAGATACATGGCCATGAGGACCGGCAGATCATAGCACACGTCGGGACGACAATGACACGCTCCACGACAGAGGTAATCTCACGTGCGGACTTGTACTTCTTATTATCAAGCCGGCTCAACACGTCGGTGGCCTGCTGGGCCTGTTGTGGGTTGTGCCATCGCATTTCTACCAATTCCATGAAACTCTCAAGAGTATGGGTCTTAGCCCAGTCATTCATGCACTTGTCGAACCCTTTCAAGGCTACTAGTCCATCTAGACATCGCGTTATCGAACCCTCCACATACGAGGCGACAATGATCACCTCTTCCCCTATCAGCGTCCTCCTTGCCTTGACCCACATTGGAACCATTCTCAACCAAGTGTCAAGAGCCTCATCCTTCTTATCACCTGAGAAGGTTGAGGGTGGCTTCAATGGAGTCTTGGGTACCAAGGCTGCTGTTGTCCCACTGGTGGGACCGACTGTTGTGTAGCACCAGCCATTGTTCCAAAAGATGAAGAAGCAACAGTTTGTGTTGTCGCTGCTGACGTACCGCTTGGTGAACAGCTAAACTGAGATATAGTAGGACTAGTCATCACCGGTGAGGAAACCGACGATGCGAAAACTGGAGGCAAAAAACTGGGCCCACCTGTTGGAGATGGGAAAGCTCTTCCCAATCCCCGCATGGCGCTCGGTATCTGGTCAAGAGTGTCATGGATAGCATCCACTTTGCTGTCCATGTATGCATGCATGGACATGAGACCTGCCTTGAGAATTTGTGTGTTGTCATACAGACACCTGTCTTGAGAATTTGTGTGTTGTTATCAATGACAGTGTCATCCAACCCTTCTACAACAACTTTGACTGCCTTCCTATTCTCTAGTCTAACTTTCCTAGTTCTAATCTCATTCTCTCTTTCATTAGCTTCTCTAAGTTCCTTCTCTAACCGTAAGCGGATGGCCTCTCTCGTGCGTGAAGGTGGCGAGTTGTTCCCCGCCATCTGACTAGAAATAGATCCTACTGTACTGGACGGGGACTGAGAGCTGGTCGGCATTCCTAACGTCTGCTGACCAAAAGAGGTCGCTGCAAAGGTCGCCGCGGATGTAGCCATAGCTATTGCACTAGCTTCTGCTACTGTTAACGCCCGTTCTGCGGGTGCTGCTGCCTCTCTCGCAGTCTCTAGATGTCGGGACCTTGCTTCGGCCCTAATCCTTCTCTCGTCACCAGGAAGCAGAACCTGAAACACTACAGGTATACTCAGTGTATCACTTCGTGTTTGTCTTCTATTGTCAACTGCGCCTTCACCACTACCTGATCCACTCGTCAGCTAAGCATACACAGTTTGCACTACTGCCCTCACTGGAGCCTACCGCAGCATGTGTCTGACCGAGTTGAAAAATAAATAAAAATAAAATAATATTCCGCAAGTCACCTAAGCTATTGTTCAAGAGGTATCAACAACATTCACACAAACTATACACATGATCTCTCCCTACCTTGATTAGTTTCACTCACAACAACTTCGACCAAAATTGGCTATGGTAGAACAATACAATACTAATCTTAGGTTGTCTGTTAGGTGTTAGCAGTCTGTCACCAACTAATCAAAAACAAAAATAAATCATGTGAGTAGACGTATGCACTATGGGTATGTTTGCGACTCACAGTTGAGGGTCAATTGGAATCTCACTCCCTTGTATCCAACTTGCCTGTCCGCATAATCGAGCAGCGGTGTCTAAGGCGTGCATTAACGGCCCACCCCTGTGCCCAGGGAATATGCTTATGACCAGTACTGCCCTTTCTTTATCCTCGCGTGCAACGAGCCTTACATCTGACTGATCTGGCTGATCAAGAGGCAGTTTAAGGAGCCAGTGGACAGTTCAGAACCCCATCCTAAATGTTTATAGACGGTCTGGTAAGCGTCTGCATAGGACTGATCAGTCCGCACACCCCTCTATCAGAGCAGCAAAGAGCCTTAAAGGACAAAGCAGCATGGCCTGCGTGTACTACTCCCATGGGTTGGCATGGTGACCATGACCAGGGCCCTTCAGAGGCACCGCCCTCTCCTGCTAGATGCGCCACCCGGAAGAATGTTGTCTCTCGAGGTAGGGTGCTCACAACTCCTCACGAAGAGAGGACACTCACGGTTGGACTCATTTCCTCACGGTCAGAAGAGATTGAGAGGGTAGGTAAGGTAAGGGAACAGCATACATGGAGATAGCTGACCCCAACCACAAATTTCTCACCAATTGAGCTAATGTGCATTTCGATGACCGGTCGTAGCTTCCGTACCACCCACAACCCAATGTAGTGCCACCTCAGCCAAAATGCCACATCAGCACGCTCTCATCATCATACGTACATCCGTTATCGCCACAGCCTTCCAGCAACGCACCACTCTACCCGCGTGTCACTCTAACAAGCCAGCACCAATATATTCTCACTGCACAAAAGCATCATCAGCGCACCAAGTAACAATGTCACCGGCGCCAGATAGGCGATCTTGAACCAGCTCTGATACCAAATTGCAAGGAATATGAGCGAGAGTGATATACAAAACACCAAGTTGCAAAATCATGCAGAAGTCCAGATATTCATGTAACAAGCAGAGAGCTCAAATGCACCAAGAATCCATCCAAATGAGAGCAATACAATGAACTCGTGAGCCAATGTTCAAGTCCTCAGGCCACACCAAAACAGTATTCAATGCCGCTCCTCTCTGTCTGGCGCCGAGCGCCCAGCCTATCCTACTTGTCCTATCTATCCTACCTACGCTCATGCAACAGGCTCACCTCGACTTCAACGGCAAATGTACATGTCGTCAACACCGATGCCGATCTCCCACATACAGCAGGTATGTATCCTCGTCTTCCCGCATCACCCCCCTGTCACCCACTTTTGCGCCTCCTCCCGAAGACCTCCTGTCGCCCTCATCTGCCTCGCGCCGTCCAGCCCGGCTATGGCCTCTAGCGCCCTGCTGCCCTTGCAGCGCCCTCGCCTCTTAGCACCCGCACGCACCCCAATCCGAAGCTGGCGCATGCAGACACTCTCTTGCTCGCCCAGCAACGTCTCCGCAATGCCAGCACTGGCCAGAATGCCCAACTCTGGCCAGCCTCCCCACTATATGGGAGAGGTTGCTGCTGCTGGACTGTGTGGGCCTGGCCGTGGAAGTTTCCAGTAGCTTCCGGTCGGGCCCTAGTGTCTGCGCCCAGGCCTGCTTTGACAGCTACGGGCCGGGGCCCTTTTTTGTTGGGCACGCCCAGAACTTTCCAGGCTTCGAATGTTTGCTGCATTTGCACTGGCCCACAGGGTAGATACGACGACAATGCTGCTTTCTCGTTCACCCATGGCCACTTTGTGAAGTGTCGGCCTCTCAATGTGTGTGCCCAGGGCACAACCACCCGGGCGCTGGGCTCAACTGCCCGGCTCAGTTGCTTCTTTTGGAAGACCCCAGTGTAAGGCCCAGGTTGCTCTTCAACCAACTGTCTCGCAGCAACTGTCTGAGACCCGTATTGGAAAATGCTGAGATAAGGGCCTCTCATGGATATTTAGGCCCGCCTTCACTTAGGGCGGGCACCAGGCGTGCTGGGGGCCACACTCAGAACATATGCATGTTGTCTAAGGGTCCCTGAGGACACATTCCTCACAATAACATGTGTGGGTGGGTAGATGGGTGAATGGGGGCCCATGTGCACGCAGGTGAGTGAGTGAGTGAGTGGCACACGCACAGGTGGGTGGGTTGGTGGGTGGGTTGGTGGGTGGGTTGGTGGGTGGGTATGCATGTTGTCTAAGGGTCCCTGAGGACACATTCCTCACAATAACATGTGTGGGTGGGTGGATGGGTGAACGGGGGCCCACGTGCACGCAAATGGGTCCTCCCACCCCTTGAAAAGTTTCCACTACCTGAGACAAAAAGCTGATGCGCAGAATCAAAATTTCCTTCTCCCCACACCCTGAGACATTTCGACCCTGTGACGCTTCCACGTCCACGCCCACTCAAACATTGAAACTTCTGTACACGCGCCCACACCCTGCAAAAATTGAAATCGAAGATTCTACATATGCGCGCCCCCACTTGAAAATCGAAGCTGCACGCGCCCACTCCAAAACCGAAGCTTCTACGCATGCACCAACACAATATTTCTCTGACACCTCTGACACGGTTTCTCTGACACCTCTGACACGGTTTCTCTGACACCTGAAATCGAAACTTCTACGCGCACGCACATGCCCACACGATTTTCTCTGACACTGTTTTTCTGACACCTCTAACGACCTGACATGAATTATTGTCTGACGACCTGACACAAACTATCGCACGGTCCACATTCCATCTGCACATTTCTTTTTTATATATGGCTTCCACACTAAAACCTGTGTGACGTTTCCAAGGCCAGATGTCAACATCAGCTAACGTTTCAGCGGCAAATCTCAACCGCCAGTTTCCACCATCGGATGGTGGGAAAGGGCCACGATGGCCAGGGTGAGGCCCTGCGGCTGAAAACGATTAGTAGTTTGTAGTAGATACATGTATATTTGTTACCAACATGTATGTTATGTGCATGTGTGTGAGCGTGCGTGCATGTACGTGTATTTATTATAGTAATGTATATGTTGTCGGATGGTATGCATGTTTGCTTAGTGTTGTAAATTGTCACCACAAACAGCCCCTTTTCCAAAGGAGTAGATTTAAAATTGAAGCAGTTTTACCTCTAGCAGACAATGAAGCACAGTGAAGCACAGTAAAGACGAGTGAATCCAAAATTAAAACAGGTTTACCTCTTTAGTATAACATGAAGCACAATAAATCCGTTATATTGCCTTTTCCCTGTACAGTCCTTTCCTCGCAAGCTTTACTTTTGCTTCCTCTGGGGTACCCCTTTTTATTTCTTCTTGGCAGCTCCCCTTTTACTGTGCCTCTAACTACAAGGCTTGCCACGTTGATTGCAGTGGAGCGCAAGCTGCCCACATACCTGTGTGCCATAACGGCCACCTTGCATGCTATGAAAGGAGGCAGAGGAAAGGGGACGGTATACGCCTGCTAATTGTTCCTCATAACTTCAGGTTATATTTTGTCTGTTCTCTTAATGATGTTCATCCGTATGCATTTGCTAGTAGTACACAAGAGGAGGGAGGGAGGAAGGAGTAGAGGGTGAAGCTCTACAGGAAGCGAGGGGCGGGGGAGGGAAAAGGGGAAGAGGAGGGAAGTGGAGGGACAAGGAAGAGAATAGAGGAAAGACCAAATTCATTGGGTTCTCAATACTCACCACTGGGGTAGACTACGGGCCGGTCAACTTTTGGGTTGCTTTGAATAGAGGGGTAAGCGGCCACCCGTACAGACCGGACAGGACCGGTTTGAGTGTTGACTGTGAAAGCACCTCGTTCAATTCTAGATTCTGCAGGATGTACACACGAATATTAGGGTCCATGTCTGGCATGTAGTTCTGTGGAGCGGGCTGTTGCAGTCGTCTTCCCATAGAAATGCCATAGACAGGACTTCTATGCTCATGTCAGGCACAATGCTATCATCCTCTGGGCATGGGCGTGTTTATCCATGTGTTACCATGTTCCCTATACACAGCTCCACCAAAAAAATAGCCACGACTCTGCCAGACTGTTTCCCAGGACTTTCACTAACTCGTAAGGAAGTCGAACCCCAACAATCTGCCCATGATATATTTGACTGATGGATAAGGACTCACCTCGTCACCCAGAGATACATACCCCTGAGAGAACTGCTCGACTTTATTCACACCAACCCTGCAATCCTTGCAAACTGTCAATCCAACACCCTGATACGCATGGCAGTCAGTCTGAGAAACTACTTTGTCACAGCCATAAAAAACACTCTACACACCCACTCAACCAGAGATATGCATTGGCATGACCGCTACCGGTAGTACGGTCCTGACCCTAGCCACATCGGTGCACCTGACTTGACAGCTTCGCCGTGTTGTGTGTTGGCATGCTCGCCATACACACCTTCGAAGGCTGCATGCGACGTATGGACAAGGACCCCCCACTTCCCCCAGAGTTAGCAATACCACTGAGAAAAGTGGTCGACTTTACTCACAATGACCCTGCAAACCTAACAGACTGACGGTCCAAATCCATGACAAGAATGGAAGTCTGATAACCGCTAGTGCGGTCCCAACCTTTGCCGCATCAAACCGCCTGAGCGGAGACCACAGCCATGTTGGCTGTCATGTTCACTAACACAACTCAACAGGAAAAAAACAGGCCACGGTTGTGCCAGCACAGCACGTCACTTTGTATATGTTGCACGCTCATGGTGCGAAGTACACTCGCGTACTACACAAAGCACATATGACGGCCTATTCAGCCAAAACATGGCTTTTTTTTTCCTTTTCCTTTTCATGTGGGTCGGGGGTGCTTACGCACACAGTGAGTCCGCCCTAACGAATCGAACAGGGCAGATACTTCCCTGCTTGGCCATCCCCACGCCTCTCTCTCTCTCTCTCTCTCTCTCTCTCTCTCTCTCTCTCTCTCTCTCTCTCTCTCTC
>BFEA01000079.1:1145711-1166842 GCA_003427395.1 Chara braunii
TTCTCCCTCCTTTTTTTTTTTTTTTTTTTTTTTTTTTTTTTCCTAATATGTCAAGTATCAACTAGTTGTTGAGGTTTTTTTCTAGGCCCTACATCTTCATCTAGGTCTAGATCATGCCTAAAGTGCAGTCCGTTATTTCTTGGGCTGCAACTGTGGCACCCCAATGTTCATGGGAGCCTCATTTTGCCTTCGTTTTCTTCAAACTGTGGCCCCTCCTACTCCGATTTTTTCCCGGAGGCTTGTTTTTCACATGAAGTCTTTCAAGGCTCCATGTTCTCTAGGGTGGTTAGTATGAGATATTCCGAATTGTGGTCCACCTCCTTTTCCTCATTTCTTAGTGTCCTTTTTCCTTCTACGACTCTCCCGCTTGCTCTCACTAATGCTTGCACTTGCACCAGTGGTGCTAATATTATTGGTTGTTTAGATCTTGATCTTGACGGGGCGTCTTGCTTTGAATATTTATTTCTCGTGACACTTCACAGTTCTTTCTTGGGACAACTCAAGTCCTCGACACTTGTCCCGCACTAGTCCCCGACACTTGTCCCATCGGTGGTCCCGCCAACACTTGTCCCAAAATGTCACTATTTTTATTTAGTTTCATACGGTTTCCAACACCTTCAGCCATGATGTCCCGATTTTTCTTGGCATTTCTCATTTCTCTGTAGCCCCATTTTCTGCCTCCTCCCGCGTCCCACGTATGTCAGATTTTCTCGGTCGCGAGATCGGAGTTGTCACGAGTGGCCCCAAGCTTGGGGCCTTCTTTTCTGGTGTCGTGTAGTCGTCAAGGCTCTTTCTCTCATGGTCTTTACACTCCTTTGTGGTCCGCTGCATTCCCTTTGGATTTCTTCTTAGTTCCAAGACCTATGGGCCTCGAAATTGAGGCCCTCTTTCTTTTTTTCTAGTCCCTTTTAACATGGTTCCCAATGTTATTCATCCTTCGAGTTGCTCGTGGCCCGGTACCTGCTCGGGTGACCCCTACCCGTCTTCTCTTTGCATCCCTTTGCTTGGTTTATGGCCCTTAGGTTCTTCCCACGCTGTATTCAGATCGCCTCCTTGGCCACACGCTACGCTCCCATGTGCCAGTGTCACGACACTGTTTTCCTTGACGTCGCTGATCCTCTTCTACCTGCGGCGCTTGACCTAAGGGTATTATTTTCTCGGGCGGTCCTAATTCTTTGAGAAGGAGACCGCCTTTTATAATTCCTTGCAACATTTTGTCACCTGTCACTCTATTAGTCTATTACTGGCCCAATGATCCCGGCGGCCTTGGGCATTTTCCAGGGTCGTAGGTGTCGACATTTTTACCTTAACCATTCATTCTTTCTGTCTCTCTTGCTGCCTCATTCCGGATTCCTCTCGCATGCACACTTTAGGCACATATTGTCTCTCAGGGGTCAGGACTCGATTCGGGAACAACAGGTCCCGACACATTCCCCACAATCATTCACGATGTTCTCATCGGGCACAAGTCTGTGGTTAGTAAGGGGCGGAGCGGGTTTAGAGGGGTTGACAAGAGGGGGGGAAGATGAGGTGTGATAGGTGGTTAGTTTGCCAGGGTTTTTCTTGGTCTATTCTCATGCCTTTCCTCTGTTGTACGAAATAATCTATTTTTGGGTCCGTGCAATTCATGTTACTTTCCCAAACTTTGTCACTCTCAATGCATCAGTTAATCTGATTTTCGGACGTGGAGTCTGTGTTTCTTTCCCAAGCTTGACCCTCCTCAATGCATCAATGAATCTGCTTTTCGGATCCTGCAATCTATGAGCTCTATCACGTTTTTCCCTTGCCCCTTGCAGAATCCAATCTCTCCTTCTGGTGTCCCCCTTTTCCTTGGCCTTATGCCTCGCGGCTCAGTTGTCTTTCGAGTGTCGGTTTGTTCTTTTTTTAGGTCTCATTCCGAGTTCGTCTCGCTGACTCATTTTGCTGACTCTTATCAGATTCAGTCTCATTCAATGCCCTTGATCCCTTATCAGGCTTCCCACACTCATTCTCAAGTTTTTTTTTCATTCCATTTTTATGAACATTTTGCTATACCTTTTAAGTTTTAACTGATTTTCATATTATTTCTTGCAATCCCTTAAGCTGTTTGCCAGATTTCTTAAGTCTTTCTCCGACAATCTCTCATAAAATTCCTCTGATCATTCATCCAGACTTTTTTCAATCCCACGCTCAGACAATTTCACATGCAATTCCTCTAAACATCTTTGTCAAACCTTTCTCAAGCTCAAGCTTAAACAATTTCGCATGCAATTCCTCTGGACATCTTCCTAGGCTTTTCTCAAGCTCAGACTCAAACAATTTCGCAAGCAATTCCTCTGGTCTTTTTTTTCAGGTCTTTCTCAAGCCCAAACTTAAACAATCTCGCATGCAATTCCTCTGGACATGTTTGTGAGACCTTTCTCAAACCCAAACTCAAACAATTTTGCATGCAATTTCTTTGCACATCATCGTAAGACATTTCTCAAGTCCAAGCTCAAACAATTTCGCATGCAATTTCTTTGAACATCTTGCCAGACTTTTCTCAAGTTCATAGTCATTTTTGCCCTTTGCCCATTGTTTCTTTCGCACGCTGCTCATTAGGTAGATGACGCGCCTTCCCCCCACTCAAACACGATGTCTCCATCGCGTAACTGGTTCTCACGAGGAGGTACACAGACCTTGTCTGCCAACTAAGTGAACATGTCATTCCATCAACCCCTAAAGAAAATGGTGATAATTTGTTTCCCTGTTGATAACTTACCCCATCCTCCCAGCTTAGTCCGGTTGCTGTTTCTATGGAGATGGACCTCATCATTGAGGTACCACCTCACATCTGACAAGTAGGTCTAGTCCATGCCTCCCAAGACTCCGTCTTACCATAAGTGGTTCCCCCACGAATCGTTCCTCCCGAGTGGATCCGGCCTCTTCCTTTCAAGAGAGTTGAGGCTCTCTATTAGTTTGCGAGTACAATTATAAGGACCCCGCGGTTAGTCCTTGAACAACTTCAATGCTCCGGCGGGGTGGTGTTAATGCCCTGTGGTGGTGGAGGATTCCACCCGGTACCTCATCTGATCTCCCCCGTTGACAATGCCGCTTAACTTAACAAGAGCAACCTTGGTCCATCCCAAACAGACGAGTCGTCCCTCTACGACGTGGTGTGTGGTTGAAGAAGGTCAAAGAGACTTAGAAGAGTAACTCTCGGTCCCTTCTTGTGCACGCTGGACGTTTAGGAACTCAACGTGAGGCGCAATTCGAACCCTCCGACTGTAGCTCATTGTCAGAGTTCGTTCTGGATGTTGAACATCGTTACCGATACCTTCATCCTTTAACCTTTGTCCCTCTTTTATGAGAAACAAGTCGTACTTTGACTTTTCTCTATGAAACAAAGATCATGAGGTAACGACACTCGATGTTCCTCCTCCCGTTAAGATCTCAAACTTAGAAAAAGGTGGAAAAAACTAAAGAACTCGATACGTGGTCGTCATGACTCACGGGTGTCTAGGGTCCCCTGATATGCAATGCATTTCCAATTCTTAGGTAAACGCTCAATCCAAATACTATTTCCAAGTTTTTCTCAAAACTGATTATCATGACTGATACGATGACCTTTTGTCAATTGGGCCATCTCTCATGACCGACACATCGGTCCCTTTTCAATTGTCAATTCCATCTTTTCCAATCGTTCCCCCAAGGCTGCTTCTTATGACCGTCCCGACAGTCTTTCCAATCTATGTTTAATCTTTTTCAATATTTACCTCAAGGCTTATTCTTATGACCGTCTCGACGACTTTTCACATTCATATTCCATATCTTTCAATCTTCACCCCAAGGCTGATTCTTATGACCGTCCCGGCGGCCTTTCCAATCCACATCTTTTTCACTTCCTCCTCCAAGGTTGTTTCTTACGACCGTCCCAATGACCCTTTCAATTCTCAATCCATTTGTTTTCCAACTTCCTTTTCAGGGCTGATTCTCGTAACCAATTTGGCGACCATTTCCTTTCTCATAGCACAATCAAACTCGGTCTAATTCAGTCTTTCTCAAACAATCACGCAAGGGGACCTCAATGCTAATTCTCTATTCCTCTTAAGGTTTCCTCCCCCATGTGGTAGGACACCTTAATGCCAATCTCTTCAAGACCCTTTTTATGGGTCATCCTTTGCTATTCTAAGTCGCACAACCTTTTTGAGGGTCATTCTTTTCTATTTCAATCGAACAACATTTTCAGCGGTTGTACTTTACCATTTCCTTGTTAGCGTCCGAGGGGGTGGGCCTTGAGGACAAGTATCCCATCTCTTACTAGGGGGGTTAGAAGTGACCATCTTATATAGTTTTCTGCGTGCTATTTCTTTCATCATTTCCCATTGCAACTTGCTATGATCAATACTCGTGAATACACCCGCCTTAGCGTCTAGCACTCAGGCAGAGGCTCTCGTCCTTAAGTAGCGCTAGCCCGCCCGGTCATGTAATCATAGACAAGAATGCGGGACCCTTTTTCTGTTTTTACTTTTCCTTACTCTCAGACCTTTTATCTCTTAAGAGTCGACTCGACTTATTTGGATTAGGCTCCTAAGGGAGGAACACCCTTATGCCCCTCTACCCATAGGCTCCTTAGCCTCTCATGATCTCAACTGAAAACCAATACCTCATCTGTATAAAAACCACATCCATAGTCTTTTTCCAAGATACAATCTTTGTCTTTCCCAGAATCCTGCAAAACAATCATCCCAATTGGTTTCTTACCAAAGTCCCTTGTCAACCCTTCCCTCTTAAACATATCAAGGTAGCTCATACAAAAAGTAGTTTATAACTGTTCACTACTTATCTTGCTAAGTCTCGACTAGTCTTTGTCTTTCTCATACTCAACTACCTTATTCACATCTGGTGTCTGCCAAGGTCACCATTACAGTTGCTAGAGACGTTTGTCATACAACTACAGTAACTGTAAAGTAGTCTATAATTGTGCACTTCTTATCTTGCTAAGTCTCAACTAGTCTTTGTCTTGCTCATACTCAACTACCTTATTCATATCCGGTGTCTATCAAGATCACCATTACAGTTGCTAGAGACGTTTGTCATACAACTACAACCCCTGGTTTCCTTTACCCGCACTGGCTTTTTGTCGCTTGGCTTCCAGACGAGCCTCTTTCCACATCTGCTCGTCACGCCTTAGTCCAAATGTCTCGATTTTTCCCCTTTTTCTTCCAAACTCTTGCAGTTCTTCCTCATTGAAGAAGTCCAAAGGTCTGACTTCCTCCCCAGTCCTCATCCTTTTTCATGCCTTAATGATCCAGGTATGTCTGATTACACTAATCCACTGGTTAAACCAATGGTTATATGTTGGTCCAAACTCATCCTCTCACTTGGAGGGTCCTGCCTTTGAGTCATCTTGTGTTGGTTGTCCTTCTTCCCTAGAGCTAGTGATCTCATCCGTTTCATGTCCACTGCTAATTTCAATGACATTTCCTGATTTTTCCATGACCTCGTCCTCGTCCTCCTGTATGGAGTTGTATTCACCTGTAAAGTTCTCGGGATTTAGGTTGTACGGGATACCCGAGTCCCTCTGATATTTCTCCTCATAGTCATCATAATATTCCTCATAGGAACAGGTTGTTTACTTTATCGGCAAGGGTCTGCAGGGAACAAGTGCAATAATCCGAGAGAAAAGCAATGAGGCTTAATCTGTGAGCGGGGCTCAGGGATTTAAGATGTTGTCCACTTTAAAAAGGATTACACTGCCCCTCAACACAATATACTTCTGTCAAAGTTGAGGAGTAAAGTTTAGTACTCTTTTTTTTTTTTTTTTTAATTGTGTCTGAGAGTACTCATTGTTGGCAAACCTCATCTTGATCTTTAATCATTATGGTTAATTAACTAGCTTGCGTATAATATGTATTCATTCAATCTTTATGGGTATTATTGATGTCAATTAATAAGGTAACATATCAGTTTATATGGGTATTTATTATTGCGAACCTTGATATTCATAAGGGTATTGCTATTGTGATATATTACTTTCACTATGTTCCTTTAAGTTAGGTGGCCGTAAACAGTGGAAGGGACAAATTTTAGCACAAGATAACTTGAAGTTAAGGCTTCAAGAGTAGGGATTGCAAAAGGAGGCAGTCCACATAGTAACGAAAGACGTATGTTGGATGTTTGTCTGTGATGGGCAGAACCCTGACAGAGCAAAGACAAATAAGGATGCCTTATGCTAAAGAAGACCCCAATATGCCAGTTGAAAGGGAAAATGGGTTCGAAATATCATTGTCGAGGCGAGTCAAGGAAGGATAATATATCTCTCCCTGGCGGGGCATATTAATAGACGCGGGTATCTTCGAATGGATCGAGTCTGGATTTGATGATAATCAGGACTGTGCAATCGTGAGGATAGCCCTATACACCTCTTCCTTATTATGGGTCAAGCATGGGGTCGAGTTAGCACTTGGGCGTGGAAGCTTGCTCGCGAGACCTTTGAGGATAGTTGAGGGAGCTGCGGCGAAATGGGCAACGGGGAGGGTCCATTAAGGAGAAGAGCGGGTGGTGCCCCTTATAGAGTTTGTGCTTTCTTCAGCCTCGCTACGAGTCGTCCTGCCCGAATTTCTCATAGAGAAGTATTTCGGGGTCGCAACAGAAGCCGCTTTGATGGCGAGAATAGAGGTCGCAACAGAAGCCGCTTTGAGGGTGCAAAAATGGGGGTATACGTGTTACACGTGCGAATTGATATACGGTCTGTACCTAGGCCTAAGGTTTTTACCCCCTAGTCAATGACTCATGAAAATGATCAATGTAGTTTACGCATATCCAAGTTCTCGTGACCCGGATGAAAAAGTTGAAGATTGGGACGAGGTTCGGCCAGCAGTGTGTTGATAGAGAGCGCCCTCGTATTCTTCGAAATGCATCTCTTATAATTTGTTTACGCTTGTGCGAGTGCAATAATCAATGATGGTTGTAGCAACTACTACTGTCTGCATATAGCTGGTTTTATAATCTCTGCTTATATGGGGTGTATAGTGCTCATAGTACCCTAAGTAAGGATAACTAAAGTTTTAAGGTCTTGCTTTGTGAATGAGAAGAGAGTTACGTGTGATTTGAGTATTAACAACATTATTTTGCCCTTATTTATTTTGATTTTTTTTTAATATATAATATGATGATTTATTATTTGTCATGCGTGTCAGGCCGGCATTGAAGTCATGATGGAGAAAGTGGTTTTGCTAAAATTTTGCTCTGGAGGAGTTCGTGCCACACTAAGGTATTGCTGCGCGAGTCGATACACGACTCGATGACCCCAGGCCTTCGAGCCCTGCTGTTTCAAGGAATAAACTTGTCTAACTTCCTCCACGACTATCATGACTTTAGTATCACAAAGATGTAGGACGAGAAAACAATGTTGAGAATGTTGTTATTGTTCGTCTGTAAGGAGTTAAGCAAGGAAGTATATACCCTCATCTTGAAGTCGCAAACCTGGGGTGAGCTGGAGGCTTGTTTAAGATTCAGGTTTTCAGAGATGGAATAAAAGGTCAACGTGGTGGAAGACCTGTGCAACCAGTCGGGGTTGCGTCAACATAAGAGAAGTTAAGTGGTATACAAAGACAAGTAGGAATATTGGAAGAAAGGTTGGCGCGACTATAAAAGGTCAGGAAGGGCAAGCGGCAGGTCTTGGAAGGTATTTCAAGTGAGTCGGCTGATAAGGGTGAAGGAGAGACAAGGAATGGTGATCAAGAGTCGCTCCTCCTCACGAGAACCCCAAGAGGGCAGACTAGTGTTCAAGAAAGAGACAATGGCAAGGAGGTGGTTGAGGTAAAAGAGGAGCAGAAGCCTAGCATAGTTCTTCCTACCGCGCCATCTGATCCAGAGAGGGAGTGTGTTGACAAGGAAGCATCGCCAACTGCAAGTCGAACTAGGCGAACGAGTAGGAGATGGCGAGAGCAGTGGGCAAAGATAGTATGTAATTATTGTGGAAAGGTTGGCCATGTCCCTCGGAGATGCACGATGGCAAGGGATAGTTGTAAAGAGAGTACAACAGCGAGAAAAAAAGATTAACCCTAACCCCTAAGCTTGAGAAACTTTCAGCCAGAGGTTGGTCTTAGATCGTTTGGGTTGTTTTTAATGAGTTCAATTGTATATACATGGACATGGGAGTTAGGATAACAGGCTTACCGACTGTGTAATCTCAACTCCATGTTGGTCGATATGATCTTGGTTGTATATGGTGTGAATTATGAGAGATATACATACTTTTAGTACGTTGTGTATATATGTTGACGTATAAGAGGCTCCAGGTCAGATCAAATAAACACTTCTCATACTCTTGTGTCTATTCAAGGGTAGAATGGCTAAAAGTGTAAATAAGGTATGAGTGCGAGCCTCGTGTGTGTATGGGTCACAGAGGGTAAAGGACAGTCAGGGGTATGGCTTGTAATATAGACTTGAGTGCATTAAGAGATCACGTGAGGATGTGATCTTGTTAGGAGTATTGATCTGACTCCGATTATGATATTCATCTCTTTTAGACATGTACTTTCCTTTGGGAATATCACCCTGGGATTTGAGATGAGGTGATTGTATTTGACGGTTGCGTTTTTTTCAGCCATACCACCGGAGAAAAGGAGTTATGCCCGCCTATATGTTTGTATATGTAAGATACGTTAAATTTGGTAGACTTTAGTTTACATTTTTAGGATTTTATAACCTCGAGGGTTAATATAGTTTTTTTTTTTTTTGTCGGTTGTACTGAGATATAGGAGGGGAATATGCACAATGTTTTGACTTGAGGTCGTCTTAAACTTTTGATCAATTGAGGTCTGGTGTGCCTTGTGTTACTTTCTGAATATTTTGATACGTCTTGGGTTTATTTGCATTTCGCTGAATTGCGGGGTGCGGTTGCACCACGATTGAGACCATTTCAGCTTAGCTCTGGTCAAGGAAGCCATGAATTTTGTGTGATACCTCGGGATATACACGCTATCTGGTTCCATTTTGAGTTGAAATTGTTCAACTCTAAGTATATATATGTGACTCAAGACTACGACTGTTCGTTTTCGAGTTGGGATACCCCATCTCTGAGTGTATATTGGGTTGAAATTCTTGAGACTATCCTTTTGTGTATGACGATCACAATCACTCTCACATGTGTAGATTTATCCTGATGTATGAAGGCTTTGTGTTAGAGACGTATAAAATGCATATCATATGTTTTGTGGATGTAAAATATGTAAATGGTCTACCCTTCGACATACTTGTGCGGTCTACCTATAGACAAACAAGATTGTCTTGTACAGGAGGGAAATTACAGTCTGTTTGGTGAAAAAGTGTAAAAATCCTCAAGGGATTTATAAGTTTTTGAGGCTCGAATGCTTTATTATGCCGAATGTTTATTGTTGAGTTGTTACGAGGACCCATAAGTTGGTCTCTCGGTGCTGAGCGGTTTCATGGTTATTACCTCTCCATGTGGGAAGATGGTTATTTGTTCATTTGGACTCATCTTCAAGTGGAAGATATTTAAAAAGATAGTGTGGAGGTTCATCCTTGAGTGGGAGGATGACTGAATGACCTAATGGTTGAAACTCCTTTAGGTGGAAGGTGGTTAAAATATTTAATGACATGGAAAAAAATCGTGAATGATAAAGTCTAACGAGAAGGACCAAGAAACTGAACTTTTTGACTATTGGTGAAATTTTGGGATGTCGCAAAAATGGTTCATTTGGAAAATGTCTCTAAGATGTGTGGTGTACTTACTCCGATCAAGTTGGGAGGTCACGACCTTGTGAATCTGGCGGTGATTTTGTTTGTGAGTTTGGAAAGGATGGCGTGCTCTCTATGTTGTCCCATAGGGAATTGGTAAATGTCGTTTGAATGTGAGAGACCTTTGCGTAGTCCCGCGGTAGGTCTGTGTTTGTTTTGATACACCGTCAAACTACTTGTTGTTAATCTTAAGGCATATGTGGGTATGCTCAACTCGGGGGTTATTCTTAGCATCACTAGGGCGTAGCCCCTAGTGTTGGTTGCTGGCCAGCGTAACCTGGCAACGGGTTCATCGTCTCACCAAAGGGTAAAGGCTTAGGAGGTGTGGCCGCTTCATAAGATTTTTATTCCCTCGGGATGTCGGAGGGATAAGAGTCGATTCTATTGAGTCTTTTTGGGAGTCTTGATTGAACGTTTATCCTGATAAAGTTTATCTTTGTGTAACCGGCAAGGGCACTACCGCTAAAATAACAACGAGGTGGACCATAGATCTGGCTCGATCAACCAGACTATGTTGGGCCAAGATAGAGACATGATCTTCCTGTACTAGACTATAAGAAGAGTTTGAGATAAGAGTTACATATATGTACATATATATATGTTTTTTATTGTGAGAATTTTTTGAGCGAGGCAAAAAGTGTCTTCAGAACGTCTCAGTTAGGGCCTGCGTCCCTAGTTATGACCTTGCTTGCAAGGCAGAGACTAAATGAGACATCCAATTAGAAACCGGCGTGTCTAGGACAAAGGGGAGAGGACTATTCAAAGAGCCGCTAGAACTTGTGTTGTAGTACATAAGCCCAGTATACCAGCGTCCTAATGTAAGGACAATGGAGACCCAGGTTAGAATCCTGACAGTATATAGTTGTGTCTGACATTTATTGATGGAGCCCTCAAACCGGAGTTTGTCTGCTAATCGGATTGGTTCCTTTCTCGTCAGTATTTTGAGTTATGAATCAACTGATAGTTTTTTTATTCTTTAGACCAACGGGGACATCGCTTAGTATAGTCAGGTAAGCTGTCGATGCGCATACCTTTACAAGCGTATCTGCCCTGTTTTTTGCAAGTGAAAGAAAATAAGTTCGTTTAAAGTTTGAGTACACCGCGTGAGTCACGATTGTGTCCGTTGTTTACGCTAACTAAATGATTGACTACAGTAAAAAGTGTGTGGGTGCGCAGACTTAAGGCGCAAGTGATCTCTCTTCTTGTTGATGATGGTGAAGCAAACGTGGTTGCCGACCAAGTTTTTACCTCTCATTAAAATATGATTAAAAGAATTTTGTTTCATGATTGGCATGCTTGGCCGTGACTGGTGTGTACGTACGGGAGGCGACACCGATGGCGAGGTGCGATGGCAGTGAGCTTAGTGGCGGCCGGGTAGAATTTGACAAACTTATACACGTAGCGGTCACCGTTTACATGGCTTACCGCTAGTATTAGAAATAGCCTTAGGCCTAGCACTATTGGCTACAATATACCCGGGAGAGTTAGGGATCGAGGCTAGTAAGAGACCATGAAGGAGTATTGGAGCTGCAAGGAGAAGCCAAGGGGTTGAGGGCCCAACAAGGCTATCTCCCATGGTTTTCCTGCCCGCGAGGTAGCTCGGCGGGACTAAGGCGGAATTAGCATTCCTCTTTTTCTTCCTCTCACCGTGCGGCTTTGCCTTTAATATTTTTTATTATTATTTTTATCGCTATTATTTATTCTCGTTTTGTTGATTTCTTCAAGTCGGGCGCGACACCGGAACCAGAGGCTCAGCGTACATGTGAGCCGGTGGGTGATAAGCTCACGAGGCGGAGTAGACCAAGGTGGCGTGGACCCTCTGAAGGGTGTACCGCCCACCAGTCGTGCGTTGTGGTAAAAGGTTGAGCACGAGCTTGCCCTTTGGAGCCCAAAAGGGTGAGTTGTCTTTGGGCACAGTCAGGCGGATGGGCCAGGGCGATAGGCTGCAGTGGCTAGTCACTCGGGGCCGCCTCCGCCTCGGTCTTCGAAGTCTCATTCAGGAACCCTCGTCTAGCCCGAGATCTTTGACACGCCACGTCCTCCTGTCCGCCGTAATGATGGGCTGGCCGAACAGTTGAGTGAGGACCGAGTGCTCAGCACCGTCGCAGCTGGGCAAGTCAATTTGGCACGAAAGTAGATAAACACTCTTCAGCAGATTCCGGCTCCCTCGATCGCCGTCAGACTGACTATATCAGTCAGGGAGAGAGCAATGTCCAGGTGAGCATCAGTTCTACACCTGTTGAAGTCGGAGGTGAAAGTTGGAAAAAAGCGGGAGTATAGAACAAATAAAGCAGAGACGAATCTGGTTGGTACTACGTTTTTGTACGTTCGAAGTAGGAGATGGTGAAGCTAAACAAGAGCGAGGAGAACAAGAGAATGAAGTCATCGTCCGCTCCTTGATGGAATTGGGCGAACCAAAGGTCGAGGTTGCGTTTTTGGGGATGGGCAAGTCTAAATCTGAAGTTAATTTTGACGATGAGTTAGTAGATATAGAGTTAGAAAGAAGAAGTGTGCGCAAAAGTATCGTAAGTGAAGGACATGCTAGGAGTCAGATTTTAATATCTCGTCCGATTCCTTACGGAATCGGGCAAAGTAAAGTGGTAGATTAAGGTTTTGGGGCATTGCGAAATGGATGGCAATGTTAGAATGAGGAGAAAATTAGTGTATGAAGAGCTACAGGGGAAAGGTGTTGCGTAGAGGAATGGCAATCACCGATATGGTGAAAGGAGAAAGTTATGTGATAATTACAGAGAATTTTTAGGAAAGTTAGTATATCTTCTTCGTTTCAGCGGAAGATTCATTTCGGTTCTGCTCATTCAATCAGAGCGAGTAGGGAGCGAACTTACTCGGCGCTTTTACTTTCGTTCGTCATTCGAGTGTATCTTCACACGATTTAGAAGAAGGTTCATCCACATTTGCATGTACGCTGAGCAGAGGAATGAAGCTTTTAATCGTGCAATTTTTATTGTTATTGCGGTCGTCACGACCATCGCCGTTCAAGGGGGTACATATCCAACCTTGTATCAGATCAAGAAACACTACCGTTGAGGTCACCTATTGGGCGCAGGGCAAGATCTGTTGTGATAAGGAGTACGTTTCGTTGTAGAGCGACCGAGCCGATTGTACTAGGAGGTCGTGCATGTTTTGGCGGCCATCATCGTGCTCGCCATCCTGGTGATCTACCTTGCAGGTGCCACTGTTGGGACCGTGCCCTTTTGCCTTCTAGTGGGAGTGCGAGCCCCATCGTGTCGGTCATCATGAGTTATGAACAACGGTCAACTACTAGCGGTTATTCCTGTTCGAAGTTCTTGCCTCTCGGACCTCGAGCAGATCCAGCATAGTCTGTAGTCAGATGTAATTGTGAACCAAAGGCAACAGGCGAAACAAGCACAGGGAAGAAAGGAGATCGAGAGATAGTTACCCAAAGGCCCGAGATGTTGTTCATTCTTATCGATCGAAGTAGCGTGGGAAGCGGCAGAGTTTGCAGGCTTATCTGCTGGTTGGAGTGTTGCTCATCACGTTGAGCGGAGCAGCGTGCAGAGAGCCGCAGAGCTTGCGGATCTGCATGTCGACCAACACGCTGCTCACCCTGTGGATCTAAGCAGCAACTGCAGCAAGCCAGCTGCGAAGGGCGAACTTAGTTGTTGACCGACACTATGCTTCAGGAACCTGAGGAGTGTCACGAGCTTACAGACTTACATGTGGCAAATACACTTCGGGTCGCGAGCCCGGCGGAGGGACTAAGTTCTTTGAGCGAGAGAGGGTGGGGGTCTTTGCTACAACTTGGAGAGTCACCGGAGAGTCAACAGTTGGTAGTTTGACTTCAGTCGACCAAGTTGCTGCACGTTTTGGCCGCCATTGCGGGGCCCTCAGCCATCTGAAGGACTTAAGGCTCTCTCACATAAGTCTGAGCGCACCCTTCTTGTATCTAAAAGACTAAACCTTTCTCCTTCTACCCTTCTTATTCTAAGTCTGGCCTATTGGTTTAAAGAGGAAGGCGGCAAGCGGGATTGCAACCCGTAATCCGCGCCAAAGCCTTTGTGGAAGGTTGCCCCACCGATTGCAGGAACTCTGTCGGGACACAGTCAAGGTTCTAGAGGCAGGGAACTGTCAAGTATACCTCCTTCTGTCTGTATGAGCCCACTGCATCTCTGTTTGAATTATCTCCTTTTAATATGTATGTATTCCCCTACGACTTTGCTTCTTTTCAGGACTTAATCAGACTAAATGGAAGGAATGCATGTGCAAAACTCAAGTTTCTGTTTATTTTTTACTGAAAGCATACTAAGGGATGAACTGGGGAGGTGGGACGAAGGCAGTACTGCATGCGTTTGACCGGGTTTTTAAGGTTGGACATTGTGTCTAAGCTGAATGGTTCAGCGCTTTGGTTATTGACATTTTTCTAAGGACCAGCCATTGTTTCTAAGTGGAATGGTCCTGTAACTATGTTTATTTTCATGGGTTTGTGTGGCTTATCTATGAGATCAAGCATTGTTTTTAAGCTAAATGGCTTGGTTTGTCCGTTTCTTTTGGGATTTCTGACTTAGGTTGGGTTAAAAGATCCAACTTCATGCTTTGAGTGATTTTGGATGAAATAAACATTGTTTCTAAGCTTGATGGTTCTGAACATTGTTTCTTAGTTGAATGGTCCGACGTTAAGCCATACCATTAAAAAGAGAAGGGAAAGTAGAGAGTATAATTGGAAGTTATTTCGGTAAGTTGAACATTGTTTCCAAGTTGAACGGCTCAGTCCCCTGCCCATATTTTTCTTTCTTTTTGAAGATAAGTCAGAGAGTTATTAAACTTTTGATATTAAACAGCTCAGGGCGACTAGGCATTGTTTCTAAGCCGAATGGTCTTGTCGTACGCCGAACGAAGAGAAAAGCAGTTGTTCAACATGTTCATGTATATTTTAAGGCATGTTAAGCATTGTTTCTAAGTTGAATGGTTCAGCATCATGCCATGCGTAAGATGGGTATAAGGAATAAATTATCTAAGAGTTTCATGAACTATTTTATGAGGAATTGATTTGGATTTGGTGAGAGTACTTACTTATCGTGTTAGCGACTTGCATGTGGCTGAATATGAGTTGTACTTAGACCGAGTTTCAGTTAGATAGGTAGTTGCTTTAGTTGCTCGCTACGTACCAGAGTTGTAGGAGTTCGTTAAATTTATGCATTTTCTAAGTTTATTTTACTTAGGTCAATTCTCGCATTTTTTGGGATTATTTATTTTACTTGGCTTTCTATAAATTTTGAAAAGCTATTTTCTTTACGGGAAGCGCTGCCAAAATTTTTACAAATCCAAGGAGTTAGTCAAATTCTTGTTTTTCAAAGTCCAACTTTTATCTAAGTTTTGTATCTGGCTTAGTATAAATTTGAAAAACCTTCTTTTCTAGAGGAAGTTCTGCCTGATTTTTTACTAATTCAGGGGGTTACAACAAATTTAACTTTGAAAAGTCGAAATCATTTCATGTTTTGTGTTTAGCGTTGTATAAGTTTTGGAAAGTTACTTTCTCTACGGGCAACGCTGTCGAAATTCCTACAATTCTAAGGGGAGAGTTAAATTTTGTCTTGGCAGGAATTCAAGTCTTACTTCGAGTTTTTATCTAACTTAGTGTAAATCTGGAATGTCTACCTATCAGAAAGAGATGCTGCCCAAACTTCTACTAGTTCAGGGAGTTCGATAAAATTTGACTTTTTAAAGTTATGATTTATTTCAATTTTCATATTCGGATAGATATAAATTGTGAGAATGTTTTTTTCATACAGGAAATGTAGCCAAAATTTTTCTTAGTTTAAGGAGTTGGATTATATTTTGATAGGGAAGATTTTTGCGATCCACTTTGTGTATGAGAGATGTTGTCAAAGATCGTTCCTTTCTTTGGACACTCGCTTAGTGATAGATTGAAACTTAGTTATCGGGAAGATTTTGAGTAAGAATGTAATGTAGGGGTTTATTCTTCATACACTTATAGTGTAGCCTTGGACATTGACTTATTTTGTGTTATAAGTCCTTCTTTGAGCACTTTGATTCATGATTGTGACTAAATTTAGCATGATCTCACGAGGATTATCTTTTGTTATCACTGATAACAAGTCGGTTGCCGATTCGGTGGTTTATGACTCAACTTCAATTCACTATCGTCACTCAGCCTAAAGGCTTTAACACTTGTCGTTTTATTTGTTTCGTAGGGTTTTCGTCCGGACTTAATTGAATGGTCATTTAACAAAGATATTGAGCATTTTATTATGAAAGGTTGGACAAAGGTCGAGGCTTGTGCGGTTAAATGGAGGGATATGAGCACAGAGAGTAGTTGAAGTTTGACCCCTTGTAGTGAATGGACTTTTGGTTGAATCTTTGATGTGATTGCATGTTTGTTTGTGGTTCGGACTTTGGATTAGATTGTTTGCGATCATATATATGTGGTTGAGGGAAGCCGCACTATGATTGATGTGATCGTCTCATGTTTTATAACTCTTTATATCGATATATATTTATATATATATACCTCTTTGTATTTTTTTATTTTTAGATTTCCTTTACCTGGACGTTGAAGTCCGTGGTAGCTGTCAAAGTCAAATCCCTTGACTTTTTTCCATGCAATGAATGATGGAGCTTGTCTCCAGGGCAATAAAGTCTGACTGTCACAACAGGTCGGAACCTGTGTACCACCCACTATGCGCAGGGAAGGGTGTGATTCTCAACCGTGTTGACGGTTGTCTGGCGTCGAGAGATTAACCCCTCAAGGCGCGTGTCACTTGACACTTGAGTGTCGAATGTGATCCTTGAGACCAGTAAGGACCATGTGATTATGGGTACTACATAGTACGTCATCATTGCGACTTCTTGTAATGAATGGCTACTCGATTTGAGTAAGTCTGCATCTGCGCGATATTTATTTTGGTCCTCGTTCGCGATGCCTAATTGATTTATTATGTCAAAAGGTTATGGGTCAGATACCGAAGGGACTATGAGTGTAGTGATTTTTTATGTATTTTGATTAAATGTTTTTAGCGTGGTGTAACGAGTCATAAGAAGGATGCGTCCTAGTCGACCTACAATGAGTTGAGCTTGGGACTTCAGCCCCCCAATGCGTCGGTTCACGTATGGGTCCGATAGGGGAGTGGGACCACACATACCCCCTATGCTACAACGTACAAGAAACGCCCTCAGTTGGACCACTTTTGCAATTGCAGTTGATTAGCTTTCGCGTGTGGTTTTGTAGCTTAGCGGGGATACACCCACCTAAGGGATGGTGACAGCTCCCACGGGTGGAGGTATGTTGTACCTCGCGTGGCCTTATCCTGTCGTAGGGGTTCGCGAGAGGTATGGCTGGCGCACTCGGGCGGAGCGACGACGGAAGCTCCATCGCACGGCGGCAAAGGATAAAGTCCTGCCACAGATCTTGCGTGACACGGCCGGGAGGGTCCCCCTGCGGGACCGATGCGCACGACACCGTACCTGGTTAGGGTCATGGTCGGCTTCGCGCACGCTGGGCCAGAGCAAGTCAAAGTGCACGTAGGGTCATCTAGGCACGAGGATGTGAAGATGAAATGGAAAGGTACAGCGAAGAAAAGAACGAAAGGAAACAAAAAAATGAATGAAGAAGGAGATAAGGAGAAAGGATGAGGAGAATGAAAAAGAAAAAGAAACATATGAAATAAGGAGACACACAAAGTCTTTTTTTATTCTCATCCTATACACCCTTGTTTGTACTACCCTCAGTTGCCTTATGTATGATAAATGTATGGATGTAGATTAGTGGTACATAACGGGTGATAGGATAAGGTTTTTGTGTGAGGAACATCCTATTGATCGTTTTTACATATATACATGTATTAGATTGCTAGATACCCCTGTGTGGATCATCCTATTGTATGTCTAAGTCTAAACCAGTTGGATTAAACAAGTGGCAAGATACTCATGCGTGGGTCATCTTATTGTCAGTCTAGGTCCAAACAAATTAGATTAAACAAGTAGCATGATACTCCTTTGTGGGTCATCCTATTGTTTGTCTAAGTCTAAACCGGTTGGAATATAAAAGTGGCAGGATACCCCTGTGTGGGTCATCCTATTGTCTGTCTAAGTTTAAACCGGTTGGACTAGACAAGTGGTGGGATACTCTTGTGAGGGACATCCTATTACTTGTTTGAAGTCAGTCTACGCGGTATTAATATAGTAGTAGGAGACTCATGTGAGGGTCATCCTATTACTTGTTTGAAGTTAGGCCGCTCAGTGTTTGAGAGGTGGTGGGTGACTCCATTGAGAGTCAAATCTACTACCTGCGTATGCCCACACTAGAAAGAATCGATAGGACGAGAGGAAAATACCAGTATGAATATGTCTTTTACTTGTCTTAGGATAGGTCGATCAGGTTCATAAAGTGAAACTTGAAGGATAAAGATTTCAGTGTGAGTCATCCTACTACTCGATCGAATTCATACTAACTAGTAAGTATGAGATGAAGGCTTCAGTGAGGGTCTTCTTACTACATACTTACTTTTGGTCGAATTTTATTGTAGTCCTCCGTTCGAATTGAAGTTCATTTTGTTGAACTTCATGTAGGATCATGTCGATAGCGAGGTGATGTAGAGATTCCGTTGAAATGTGTGTGATTGCAGATCCTCTTAATCTAGAAGACTCATTATGAGTTTGTACATGACTACATGATGTTGCCTTATGGTAACGAGTTGGTTTGCCAACTCAACTCTCACTTACCGTCGACACCCACATTTTACATCGACCTCTACACTAAACGATTTATGATTTTCGGGTCATTGTCTAAAGAGTCTGTATTTGGTCAAAAAAGGTCCTTGAATGACTATAATCAGATGAGTCTTGAAGGGGATGTTTGTCGGAGAGGATTGAAAGTGTAAGTGTACTATGGATGAACGTGAAAACAAATGGTTGACTATGTTAGGGTTGTGAAATGCATTTGGTTTTGTTTTAATGTAAGTAAAACGACAAACCATATGTCATTCACGAAACTCGCATTGACAAACTTATGCTTATCTGAGCCCAAACTCTGACACTTCATCGACACTTAACCTCTGTACATTTAGTTTGGATATCCAACCTTAACTCTTTCTCGATGTCAAACACATTATAATAAATGACAAGGTCAAGATCCTTATTCATATCATGTTTTTTGAAAGATCACGAGTCTAACTTTATTTTTTGTGCATGTTTGAAAAGTCATGAGCCTACTGTTATTTATGATGCCTCCTTTAAAGGCCAAGAGCCTATATTCCTTCTCTTCCAAATGTTAAAGCTCGTTCGTTCTGATGTTTGTCTTTGTTTGTGGAAAAGTGTAAAGATATCTCATTGCCTATAATTTCTAACATTTGAAACTTAATCGTTGTAATACGTACACCGATTGAAAATGGTTTATCTAAAATAAATAACTTATGTGTTAATGGCAGTAGATTAGAATATTGTATGTGCGAAAGATCCTCAGTCGAGTCGACCTGAATCATAAGTTGGTCTAAGAGATCAACGTCCAGATGCCCGATACATATATGAGTCAGTCTTAGGTGTTCTACCTAATGTATGTTTATGCTATAGCGACCGAGTGAACACCCTCGGCTGACATACCTCTGCGATTGCAAAAAAAAACCTTCGCATGTGGGTCGGTAGCTTAGCAGGGATACACCTACCTAAGGGTGGTGACAGCCTCTCATGTAGAGTTGAGTTGTACCTTACGAAGCTCTGTCATGTCGCAGGGAGGTATAGCTGACACGCACGGTCGAAGTGGTATTTTCGCTGAGTCAATGCAATACCTTAAGCATGTGTGACACGACCATGAGTTTTATTATTGTCGCAGAGTGTGGAACCGTCGTGCCTGACAGGTGGCACCGTTTCGAGAAAAGGTTAACAACAGTCGTATTTTTCATCACCACTTCAGAACACCCTTCACCACTTCAAGATGCAGCATGCCTAAACAAGTGGTTTTCAGGGTCTTCGGACCTTTCACCACTTCAGGACCATTCAGGTATGAAAATCTTGAAGGATATTGAAGTGGTGAAAGCTCCGAAGACCCTGAAAACCACCTGTTTAGGCAGGCTGCATCCTCAAGTGGTGAAGGGTGGTTTTCATGGTCTTCGGACCTTTCACCACTTCAGGACCATTCAGGATTTTCAGAATGCCAAAAACTCTCACTTTACCCATTTCAAGACACCCTTCACCACTTCAGGATGCAGCCTGCCTAAACATGTGGTTTTCAGGGTCTTCGGACCTTTCACCACTTCAGGACCATTCAGGATTTTCAGACTGCCAAAAACTCTCACTTCAGAATTTTCATTCCTGAATTTTCAGCTACCCGATAACCGCTTGTGGCCGTTGCTGGGGATCTCGCTTTCCAGTCGAGGTCCTCAAAGAACGAACTCGGGTATGGTAAGACGGTGATCACAACAAAACGACATTCTTTAGATAAGCTAATATAGTTTGTGAAATATTTGTTGAATTACCTTGGCTAGACGCTAAGAAAGTTACATGTAGGGGTGTGAAGTCACGCGGACAATACGAACCGATATCGGATTACGCAGAATTTCGCCTACCTACCAATGTCCTTAAAAAAATAATTATGGTATATGATAGTTAGACGTTTGTGTCAAAAAGACAACTAGTGAATATGATACTTTTATGGAGAAGTTAGAAGTTAGGTTAGTAAACGATATGAGGGAAGTGTTTATGTATGCTATATTTTTCCTTCAGTTTACATACTCAAGACATTTGTCTATGTAAACGCGTTTGTTTACTTAAGTTGTTGGGAGGTTAATGACTACACTAACCCTCTTAAGTTCTCAAGGGTCAAGCGGAGATGGATGCGTGACTAATTGTTCGATTTATATTTAGCTAATGTACAGTAACTTAGTCAACCTTGCTTTCACATTTCTTTCCTTGTCTATATCTTTACTGTTATATCTAAGTTGTAGGGTTATGTTGAACTTTCGTTTATTGTTCAGTTGAACTATCTATTCAAGTACGTTACTTATTATCTTAGAAAGTAAAGAATTTTCTACGTCCTTGGTTTTATGTCGATAATAGGGGCAACGAGATAACATGTGCATTGTAAAGCTAATGGGTCCTTGTACATTAACTTTTCGCTCTTGGTTCTTTATAAGGATAGGTACGAGTAGTTTAATTATCTTTCCTTGAAACCAGTTTCTCATGCGAAATAAGAAACACTCGGTCATATGTTTATTTTACGCTTTTAAGACCAATGTGATAAACTAATGGCAAATGAGTTAGTAGCAAAAAGTGGAGTTCGGGATGCAAAGGTGAAAGGAGAAAACCCTTAATACGAGGATGGCATGAAAGTAATCCAGACATGGCATCCGATGCGTCATAAGAAGTGTTGTCACTCGGGGATCCCCGGGGCCCAAGCCGGGGTGGGGGTTTCA
>BFEA01000079.1:1172372-1184872 GCA_003427395.1 Chara braunii
AAAAAAAAAAAAAAAAAAAAGGTTTGCATTGCAACACTGATTGTTCGGATCATTGGTATTTAAGCCTTCTGCTGTGCTATTTCATACTATGTGAGAGAGGTCGGTTCTTGTTCTGGTCTGCACCGTTACGGCATGCGATAGTGTGTGTGTGTGTGTGTGTGTGTGTGTGTGTGTGTGTGTGTGTGTTTTTGTGTGTGTGTGTGTGTGTGTGTGTGTGTGTGTGTGTGTGTGTGTGTGTGTGATACATGCCCAGTTGGGCAATGTATGTACAAATAAGGATCCGCAAGGTGATGAAAAGGACTGAATGGACAATGAAGTGTGAAATCTCAACAAGCAGTTTACATCTGCATACATACAAAATGGCACTTTGTATCGCAGTGGAAGACTTGGATATAAGTCCCGACCTGACCGGGACTGACACGACATTCCATCATACTTCACACATCTGAGAGAAGGAGGAGATACCAAACTCTTGCATACAGGGGATTAGACGAAGATGAGGGAAAAAATGGGAATGTCGTCAGACAAGTGTCCCTGGTATCGATCCCAAATAGTCCCTCGTCAATGTCTCGATCCCAAAGTCGAGTCTGTATCCCAATGTCGTCAACATCCCCAAAGTCACCAATCTCTCTCCCTCTCGTAGTCTTCAGATACTGAGAAGTCAGGTAGCGAGAGGGTGAGGGAGAGATGGTGGACTTTGAAGAGGAAGAAGAAGAACTCTCTCTCTCTCTCTCTCGTAGTCTGCAGATACTGAGAAGTATGTATGTGTGTGTGTGTAGAAACATGCAGTGGCTGCAGCATCGGGCCTTCCACAACACCTTCCACCCCCTTCCCCACCCCCGGCACCTTTTTCCATTGTTTTTTTTTTTTTGCTCCGAAAGGCCTCAAAATTGTTTTGGGAGGTCCCCTGGATGTGCGCAGCCTCCCTTTTTTTTTTTTTTTTTTTTTTTGCTTTCCAAATTTGAAAAAAATGAGTTGTCCGGGATCCCGGACAACTCCACACAGGATGTCCGGCCAGGACAACTGGTCATCGGACAACTGGTAGCCTAAAGTATTATACATACATTTGTATAATGTATTGTTGATTTTACTATTAATAACCTATTATTTTAATCATTAAAGGCATAACCTTGAGAGTCAGTACAACGGTGACCTAAATTAAGTTTTTACTCAAAGTCATGAAACTATTTTGGACCCTCGAGTTATTGATAACAGAGATATGTCTTAAAAAACGTCACTCATTCCTCTAAGGGGTTAGTCTGAGAAAAGGCTGTGAGATTCAAAAGATGGGGCTCGTTCAGAATGCTTGATTTTATGAAAAGCTATATTTTGCATCGGTGATGTTGTGAAAATAAAAAATTGCTCGTTTGACTTATTTTGAAAGATCCCCGAAACGTGTGTCTGACCAAGCTACGATCGAGACGTGGAAGACACGACCACTGAGTGACAACCTGACGATGTCTCTCGTTCATCCACTACATGGCAACCTGATGATGATGAAAATTTGTTTTTTTTTGTGGTTTTATGAATTGTTTTTTGTGTATATTCAAATGCACATTGTTCATCCTATAAAGTGGCAACTTGACAAGATAATTTTTTTTTGTCAATGATCTATGAATTATTTTAATGTATATTGAAATGAATAGCGTTCATCCACTCCAGGAGGTCAATCAGAGGAACTAAAATTACCAAGTCTATGGTGGAAAATTGACATCATTGGGACATAAATCCCATCGTAGACTAATGACTAAGTATAACCAGGCAGCGGACCTTCTGGTTTTGGCTTAGAGTTAAAACCTGAAGGGCGACCGTCATATTAAGGGAATCAACTCAGCTGGTTACCAGAGGCGTCGAGAGTCAGATATAGAAGTTGGGTAAGACCGAGGATAGGAGGATTTACCCAATATTGCGTACGTGAACCGTTTTTAATATAACAACACGGTGGACTGCAGATGAAGGTCTGATCAATCGGACTATGGTGGATTTAGATCAGGACCGCCGATCCCCTCACATTAGACTTCGGGTGAGACGATAATATGGTTTCGGTTAAGACTCGCATCCAAACGGGTAGATTTTATGACCTCACGGACAACCAATGAGGATCTGGGAAGAAAGTTTAAAGATGTGGAAAATATGACCGTTGTCTCTCTTGATAATTTCTAGTATTGTAGTACAGATCCAGTACCCCCACCATTGGTTCATTGAGTTTAGTATGAGAGTTTCTGTACGTGGAAGACCCTAGTTAAAATCACGACAATGACATAATATATAAAGGAAGGCAATACGAATCTTGATTACATCTCAATCCAGAGACTCGGATATGGTTATCCACTTATCAAAGATGTGCTTTATTTTGAAAAATGAATTTACTTTTTCTTTCGAAAGGAAAGAGAAATACAGACATTGTTTAGTATTGTATCATATGTCCAGTGATGTTATCGATCATGTGATATTTTATTAGTTGATTTGATTACAGGAAACAATCTAAGGAAAAATTATATTAACGATCGTGATGTCAGTTAATGGAGTATGGGAGTACTGTCGGACCAAATTCTCTTACAAGGATATTTGATTATGTTTTTGTAGTCAACACAGCGACGACATCGACTACCTAGACAGGGCAGGTCTGAAGTAAAAGGTCTGCGCATTTTTACACGACACTCTTAGACACCTTCCTCAACTATTGAGACCGAGGTTTGTCAATAAATAAATTTTCGTTAGTATGTGTGCGCATTATTGTGATGCGCGCTAAGTTGGTTAGAGTCGGTAATAATGACCCTCATCCACAAAAATCGAGGGTTCGGTTTAATAGAATCTGGCCTACACGCCATCTTGGTAGTGGAAAGTTGTCAAGCCTAAAAAGAAAACGTATAAGGCGCGTGCCTTGGCAGGATGCACGGTAAACGTTACGAGCGTGAAAATGTTATAAACCCCCCGACTACAAAAGTTGAGGGGTTGATTGAGTCAATATATTGTATCAAGTGTGCCCTATGACACGTGTTGAAACTTAAGTGTCGATAGGTTTTTTTAGTCTGATTAAATCAACATAGACCTTGTTCATTCGGTCGGGGCAACCATAAAAGCCTAAACGACTACTACAGCTGAACTAAATGAACAACTTAGCCTAACCCCCCTCTAAAACGAGGGGTGGGTTCATACCACTAGTGGGGTTATGACCTACCGGCTACCACTCTACTTATACCTGGATTGCTCCTCTTCTACTCGAAGCAGGAGCTAGCCCAGTAGGTTTCAGAACGAATTTCCAAACAGCAGACATATGGAACGAACCCAATTAGGCTTTGTGCTACCTCCTTTTCGGTAAGTAGCTAGTTATAGCCCTGCGAGGACCGACTCGAACCCCCGACCTTACTGTTGATAGTTGTTACAGCGAGGACCCCTGTCGTAGCAGGGGCTTGACAGTTGCCACAACAAGATGAATCAGTAGTTAGATTTGGTTATAATTTATTTTATTTTTTTTTATCATGTTTTTATTTATTCGTATTAAACTTACCTTACAAACCTGCACCAACTCATAGGGCAGGTTAGTTTTCGAAAAACCCTTCCACATACTTGCGGAAAATCCATATGGCCGCCGTGGCTGGTCGACATGGCTGGGGGTGGAGAGGTTTCACCCCGCCTTCAGACCGTCGAGGGCATGCTCCTAGGCGTAGGGAAGGAACGCGCGACTAGCTGAGGTCGTGGGGGAAGCAAGATCTTCGATTGCAGATGAAGGAGGAAGCTGACCGCGCTAAAAAGGAAGAACGAGCATGAAGGAAGGAAGGTGGTCGCGTAGGAAAAGGAGGCGTGCGAGGAGGAGACAACATGTAGTCTTATATAGACTCATAATGAGTCTTCTTGATTAAGATGACCAACAATCACACACAGGTCAACAAGGTCTCAACATTCCCTCGCTATTGACATGACCCTACATGACGTTCAACAGAGGCCTATAATAAAGTCCGACCAAATGTAAGTATGTAGTAAGAAGACCATCACTGAAGTCTTCATCTTATACTTACTGGTTAGTATATATTCTGTCGAGCAGTATGATGACTCACACCGAAGTCTCTATCTTGCCGCTTTATGAACCCGATTGACCTATCTTAAAACAAGAAAAGGACATATTCATACCGACAGAGTTGCCAGGACGAACGTACGGAGGCCCCTAAGCTGACCCCCGAACATTCGGGCGTTTGGGTCCCCGTACGAGGCCCGAACTCGAATGGGTTCGGACCCCGCAAAAAAATATTTTGGTACCTAAAAATTATTATTTTTTTCTGATTGTTTTTTTTTATGAGTTTTCTGTTATATAAGCTACCTATCTCTCAATTTTAAATTCATTCTGTGAAGCCAAACAATAATGAAAAATCGGCAAAGATGGTGGTGTCAAAACTTGCTTTCCCACTTACTAATTTGTTTTTTTTTCTCTTTTCACTTTTTGTTTTCCCTTTATTTTGAGGCCTGAAAAAAAATATTATTTTTTCAAACTTTATTTGTAGGTTCTCTATGATGTAAGATACATATGTAAAAAATTTCATGGCATTTGATAAAGCCAAAAAAAAATAAAAAATCGCCAAAGATGGTGGTGTCAAAAACTTCCTCGCCCACGCAATCATTTCATTCTCGTTTTATTTTTTCTTATTTATTTAATATTATTTATTTTTTGTATTTGATTTTTATTTCAAATTTGGTAAGACATTTGGATGTACTTTTGAGGCAAATGTTGTTTAGTTTATTCTTCTGCATGACATAGTTTGTTTTCAGAATTTTTGGAAACTTTTTTTTTTTTTTTTTTTTTTTTTCGCGTTCGGCAGAACGTTCGAACGCATCGAGAGGGGTTCCCAAACGTTTGGGCGTTCGGGTTCGGGCGTACGGCCCGTCCCGAAGGCCGGCAACCCTGCATACTGATATTTTTCTCTCTTTCAATCAACTCTTTCTAGTCTGGGCATACACATGTAATAGATTTGCCTCGCAATGGAGTCGTTTACCACCTCGCGAACACTACGCAACATCATTTCAAACAAGTTATAGGATGACACTCACAAGAGCCTCCTACTACTTTTTGAATATTGTGCAGATTGACTTCAAACAAATAATAGGATGCCCCTCACATTAGTATCCCACCATTTGTCTAGTCTTAGACTCAGACAGACAATAGGATGGTTCACACAAGGGTAACTTGCCACTTGTTTAATCCAACCGACTTAGACTTAGAGTGACAATAGGATGATCCACATGGGGATATTCTGCCACTTGTTTAATCCAATTAATTAGACTAAGACAAACAATATGATGACCCATATAGCGTTATCATGCCACTTGTGCAATCCAACTGGTTTAGACTTAGACAAAAAATAGGATGACCCAAAGAGAGGTAGACTAAGACGTGTATATATGTACAAACGAGCAATATGACGTTCCTCAAACAAGAGTTTTATCCTATCACCCGTTATGTACCACTAATCTACATCCATACATTTATCAGACCTAAAGCAACTAAGGGTAGTACAAACAAGGGTGTATAGGATGAAAATGAGAAATAACTTCGTCTGTCTTCTTATTTTGTATCTTTATTCTCCTTTCTCATTCTCCTCATCCTTTCTCCTTATCTCCTTCTCCATTCTCTTTTTTGTTTCTTTCCTTCTTTTCTTATCTTTATCGCTTTATTCAATCTTTATGCTCTCCCGCTTAGATAACACTGTGTGCACTTGGACTTGTTTTAGGCCAGCATGTGCAAAGTTGACCATGACTCTAGCTAGGTACGGGGTTCGCATGCATACATCTGATTGTGTTAGCAATCAGATAAGAACAAATGGTATAGGTAATGAAATAATAACAACAAATAATAACAATAATATTAATAACAATAATAAAAATAAAATAATAATAATAATAATAATACAAAGAAAGTGGTTGAGCGATGAACAAAAACCGAATTGTGATATCACTGTCTAGACAAAATAGTCGTATACCGAGAAAAAAACAGTAAGTATTGAGATATATACCGGATGAGAGCAATACAACGAACCCAAATGTCAATGCGAATGTTCTCTGGTCACACAAACATAGTATCCAATGTTGTCATTTTGATATATCCTCCAACCTACTACTATTTGACAGCCATGTCAGCCTACACTCTACAATACAACCAACCAAAACCTACTACATTTTGATATATCCTCCAACATAGTATCCAATGCGTCACACACAAAAGACCGATGTGCTTGACGTCAACACCAATGTCATTCTCCCACATACACCAGGTACATATTTTCAACTCCCCTCATCACCCTTGTTCACTCACACTGTGCCTCCTTCATGAAGAACGCCGCTACTCATCACCCCCTTACGTCTTGCAGCCTGGCTATGGCCGCTAGCACCCCGTTGTCCTTCGACACCCCACACCACTCAGCGTTCACGCGCGCCCCAGCCAGCAGTGACGCATGTAAATAGTTGTGTTGTTCTTGCAACAGTGTGTCCGCATTGCTTGCCTAGGTCATAATGTCGGAGACTGGCTGACCTCCTCCCTATATGGGAGATGCTGCTGCTGCTGCTGAGCTGTTTGGGTCTGACCGTGGAAGTTTCCAGTAGCTTATGGTCGGGCTCCAGCGTCTGCGCCCAGACATATGTCTACAATTGAGGGCCTGGGCCTTTTACACTTGCAACACTCAGGGTTGTCCAGACTTTGAATGTTTGTTGTGTTTGCATTGGCCCGTGGGGTGGATGTGACGACAATGTTGCATTCTCATTGGCCTGTGGTCACCACGTAATGTGTCGGCCTCACACTGCGTGTGCCCAAGCCCAACAATCTGCGTCCTATGACCAACTCCCTGATGCATATGTTTCTTCTGGAATAGCCCAGGGTGAGGTTCAGGCTGCTTTTCAACCAACTAGAGTGCAACAACTCTCTAAGACCCACATTGGAAATTGTTGAGGTAAGGACCTCTCGTGGATTGACAAGCCCGCCTTCACTTACTAGGGCTGGCAAGAGGCTTGCTTAGCCACAAGTCACCGTTACTAGTAGTACTAAATAATAATAATAATAATAATAATAATAATGTCAGGAAATGAAAGGACAAATTTCAGATGGCAAAATCACATTGAAGGCCCAGAAGTTCGTCACTATCCAAAAAGCAGTAATGTACTTATACTCCACCAATGGAGAATCAAACACAGAATATGAATGTCTATGAGAGCATACTTTGGCTATCACCATCATAAGTACCCAAAGTTTTTCCCCTACTTGAGGCTCTACGCCCAGACTATTAATCATGCAGCTACTTCTAACTAACGAATGGGCAATGCAACTGTTGACGAAAGCAACAGAACTAAAGTACATAAGGATGTCGACCCCCATAGACTACCGCCAAGATCTGGTACGTGCCCTTACATCACCACCCTCATCTCTCTCTCTCTCTCTCTCTCTCTCTCTCTCTCTCTCTCTCTCTCTCTCTCGCGCGCGCGCGCGCGCACACACACACACACTCACACACATACAAACACACACACAAAAACAATGTATATTTCCTTGTTTTAGCGTTGATTCATTCGATTTGTCCATCCTATCGTTGGAAGTTCCATAGATCAATCGCGAGATTTACGTGACGCCTCTCTCTTTCTCATCCACTCACTCACACACACACACACACACACACACACACACACACACACACACACACACATACACGTAGGAATGTACATTTCCGTGTTGTAGCTGTAGATTCATTCAATTTTGCTCATCCAACCGACAGGAGTACTTCGAAGTCCACCGCAAGATTAGAGACTAGCCCATTCTTTCTTTTTCTCACATGCACACTTACACACACACATACACACACATGCACACACACACACACACACACACACACACACACACACACACACATGCATTTAGTAGTGTAGTATATTTTCATATTTAGCGGTAGATTCATTCGATTTTGTTCATCCTATCAATGAAATTACCAGAAAAACAATCGCGAGATAGGAGACTTACATTTTCCTTCTCTCTTTCGTCGTTGTCGTCTCCATCTGCTCGATGCTCCCCGATCCGTCACGATGTCCAGCATTCCGATAGCACAACATGTGGGAGACACGACAGGTACAAGTGCGCACTCCAACAGTCGAGCAGATATCGGCGCAACCTCGCGATGTTGTCGGTGGATACATCAGACATCCCGCAAGTCTCCATCCTGCATATGGTAAGTAGAGGATGTGGGGTCTTGGCCACATGAGCTATCGTTCCCTTACGCCACCCGAAATGTCGGCATCATCGACTGCAATGTGAGGTAAGTCTTCCTCTTCCCTTCTCTTTTCTTCTTCTTCTTCTTCTCCATCTATGATAACATGTTGGTACGCCAACTCAACCCTCACTCACCCTCGACACCCAGACTTTGCATCGAACTTTGCACTAAAAGGCATTTCTGATTTTAGGATCATGTCTAAAGGGTTTGTGTTTGGTCAAAAATGGTCTTTGAATGACTGTCATCAGATGAGACCGAATGACTAAATTGAAAATGGGATGTCTGGCTGAGAGGATTAAACGTGCAAGTGTAATGTGAATGAAAGTGAAAACAAATTGTTGACTTTGTTAGGATTATGAAATCCGTTTGGTTTTGTTTACAGATCAGTAAAACTACCAACCATGCGTTACTCGTGCAACTCGCATTGACAAACTTATGCTTATCTGAGCCCCGACTCAGACGCTTCATCGACACTTAACCTTTGTCAATGCGAGTTGCGCGAATAACGCATGGTTGGTAGTTTTACTGATCTGTAAACAAAACCAAAAGGATTTCATAATCCTAACAGAGTCAACCATTTGTTTTCACTTTCATTCACATTACACTTGCACTTTTAATCCTCTCAGCCAGACATCCGTTTTTCAATTTAGTCATTCGGTCTCAGCTGATTACAGTCATTCAAGGACCATTTTTTACCAAACACAAACCCTTTAGACATGACCCTAAAATCAAAAATGCCTTTTAGTGCAAAGGTCGATGCAGAGTGTGGGTGTCGAGGGTGAGTGAGGGTTCAGTTGGCGAACCAACATGTTATCATAAGGCAACAACATGTAGTCTTATATAGACTCATAACGAGTCTTCTTCGTATCATGTTCTTTGAAAGACCACAAGGTTACCTTTATTTCTGATGCATGTTTGAAAGACCATGAGCCTACTTTTATTTGTAATGTTTGTTTTAAAGGTTCAAAACCTATGTTGTTTTCCTTCCAAAAGTTAAAGTCGTTCGTTATGAAGCTTGTGTAAAAGTATAAAGATATCTCATTGCCTATAACTATTAACCCTTGAAACTTAATCCTTGTAATACGTACATCGTCAGTCAAGTCAACCTGAATCGTAAATTGGTCCGGAAGATCAGCGCCCCGATGCCCGACACATATACAGGTCAGTCTTAGGCGTTCTACCACGTGTATGCCTATTCTATAACGGTCGAGCAAACGCCCTCGGCCGACTTACCTCTGCAATTGCAAGTAAACGCCTTCGCACGTGGGCCGGTAAATAAGCAGCGATACTCTGCCTAAAGGTGGTGACAACCCCTCATGTAGAGGTGAGTTGTACCTCACGGAGCTCTGTCATATCGCAGGGAGTCGCGAGAGGTATATCTGGCACGCACAATCGAAGTGGTATCTCCACTAAGTCAATGCAATACCTTAATCCTGCGTGACACGACCGTGAGGTCCTATGCTTGCCGCAAGGTGTGGGACCACCGTTCCCGACAACTCCCACCCAGGGATGGTCACAGTTCCCACGGGTGGAGATAAGTTGTACCTCGCGAGATCCTATCTTATTGCATTACTCGAGAGAGGTAAAGTTGACGTACTCGATCGGAGCGGCGCTACGCCAAAAACGCTTTGCATTCCAACAACCAAAATTTTGCACGACGCAGACGGGAGGATACCCGTGTTGGAGCGATGTGCTCGACAATGCAAGACTGGGAGGTAAGGCAGAGGCAGGATGAGGAGTGGGTGGAGTAGGTGTGGGTAAGGGAGGGGAAGGAGGTAGATGGTGAGGACCAGCGATAGGAGGAGAAGGGGGAAGATTACGAGCAGAAGGAGGAGGGGAAGAGGACAAGTGGGAGGAGGGGACAGTGACGAGTAAAAGGGTAACGAACGAGAAGAGGAAGAGTAGGGGGCTTGGGAGGAAAAGCAACAGAAAACGGCAAAAGGCAGATACGCAAGGCAGGTGAGGGAAGACACGTGATTACTTTTTTTTCAAATTTTTAGTAGTTCTTGGGAGGGGGTGATTATGGGAAGATTACGAGGTGGAGGATGAGGATAGTGACGAGGGGGAGCAGCGCCAAGAGTAGGAGCGGGAGGAGGAGCGGGGCAGGGATGGCAAATAATTAACAGAGGGAGGATCGGGAGGAGGAGAGGAAACATGGACGAGGAGCACAAGGAGAGGGGGGAGGAGCACGGGCAGAATAAGGAGCGGTTACAGGAGGAGCCGAAGATGGAGCAGAGCAAGGAGAAGGAGAGAGCGGCGGGAGCAAGTGGGAGTACGACCAGCGAAAGGAGGGGGGATTACGACCATCGGGAGGAGGGGGGAGGACGACCAGCGGGAGGAAGGGGGAGGACGACCACTGGGAAGAGGAGGAACGAGGAAAGGGGAAGGAGGAAGGTCGACCACGGGCCGAGGAGAAACGGGACGGGGGCGAGGAGGGGAGGAGCGAGACGCGAGGACGGTGGGGAGGAGGCGAAACGGGCTGATATATATATATATAGATAGATAGATAGATAGATAGAGAGAGAGAGAGAGAGAGAGAGAGAGAGAGAGAGGAACCATCGGGATAGTGGGGGAGGATGAAGATTAGAAGTGTGCGGATGGAGGAGAAGGGGTGGAAGGGTGAGGCAAAGAAGAATTGGGGATGACGGAGATGAGGAAACGGGACACATGGAGCATCATGGGAGGATACACAACTCCAAAAAAAAGAGAAAGACTGCCAGATTCTTTTGTCATACCTCCCACCTGCACGATTCTGGGGCCGCTGGTGAAGCCGCGGCGGGTCCACTTACTGTGTTTATTTTTAATTTGCAAATACCTCCCTCCGCCCTCCACCATCCTTCCCTCCTTTCACCCTGCCGTCATCCCTCCCTCCTTTCCACCTCCCACCGTACCTTCCTCCATCCATTACTCCACCATCCTCCATCCTTTCTCCTTCGTCCATCTTTCGACTTCCCTCCAACTTTCTGCGATACCTACCTACCTCCTTATCTGAATCAATTTTCCTTTTTCTCCTCCCGCTCCGCCCCCACAACGAAATGTCACCCAGCACCTGGTCAGTGCAATCGATTTGAGTTGTAGTTTGTTTTTCTTATCTTTTTCTTCCCTATCCCACTCCTAAAAACAACAGCGGTCGTCACCTGAGCTTCACGCGGGACCAATAAAACATCCAATGGGAGGCTGTACAACCAGGGCATGGCCCGTTCGGGAAGCGCCCAAGTGTTGGGCCTTTTTTTTCCAGGTGAGGGGGGGGCCCAATGTTTTCGAGTGTTGGGCGCCGTGGAACTTTCATCTTTTCTTTCTTTGAAAATAAGTATTAAAATAAAATAAAAACATGTTAAATTGAAATTAGAATTATTAGATTACAAAGATACATTTTTTTATGTAAAGTCTAGTTACTCTACCAGATTGAATTCAAAGTTGATGCAAAAAAGATGGCAGAAAAAATATTATATGAAGCTTTAAATGAAGGTATTCATGAAGAGAGAGAAGCTCGCCACACCAGTGCGGGCACCGCAATGGGGAAAGCATGCCACACCAGTGAACGGCAGGAGGGGCACCATGAGGAGCGGGAGGATGGGTCGGGTGACGGGCAGGAGGGGAGGACAATGAACAGGAGGGGGGGGAGACTACGAGGAGGAGGACAGTCCGTCTCACTGCACTACTCACCATTATGGCCGTGTATCTTCCTATGTTCTAGGGGAAGATTCATTCTCATTTTCCACATCTAGTGAGTAGTGGAGCAAAGCCCAGTAATGGGAGGACGAGTACCATGAGGACGAGCGGGAGGAGGAGGGGAAGGATGAGTAGGGGGAGGACAATGACTACTGGCAGGAAAAGGAGTGGAAGGAGGAGGACAATGACAAAAAGTATAACCGTGTATCTTCCCATGTTCTAGCAGAAGATTCATTCTCATTTTGCACATTTCGGGAGCAGAGGAGCGAGGCCCAGTAACAGGAGGAGGTGGACCATGAGGAGCAGCGGGAGGAGGGGTGGGATGATGAGCGGGAGGAGGGGGGGAAAGGAGGAGGAGGAGGAGGACGGTGACGAGTGGCAGGAAAAGGAAGACGGCGAGCGCTAGTGGAAGGAGAAGGGGGAAGATGACGAGCAGGAGTGGAGGGAGTGGGAAGACGACAAGCGGGAGCAAAAGCACAACGAATGGACGACCAGCGGAAGGATAAGGAACGGGAGGTGGAGCAACGGGAAGGGGAGGTGGAGCAACGGGAAGGGGAGGTGGAGCAACGGGAAGGGGAGGTGAAGCAG
>BFEA01000079.1:1218822-1253637 GCA_003427395.1 Chara braunii
CACACACACACACACACACACACACACACACACACAAAAAGAATCTTGAATGGCGATGGGGAGGGGGGGAAATGAAACAGTTCACTGCCCTTGACACGGCGAATGGGTGCGGGTGGGGGAGCGGGACGATGAGGAGTATGGTTTTGGGTACTGGAAGCACGGGTTGAAAGTGAGGAAGACAGAAAGACTCACTTGATTGAGCCAGTCGACGCAGGCGTCCAATTCGACGAAGCCTCCAACCAAGAATGACAAAGCCTCAAGCTGAGCAGCACCAATGCACGTCCGAGTTCTTGAAGTGCGACGCACCAAGTTCATGAAGCACGTAAGGAGGGAGAGGGAGAGGAGCACCAACTCGTGGTTGCACTCAAAGCACGTAGCGCGAAGCACCAAGTTCACCTAGCAAGAAGCACGAAGCACCAAGTTCACGTGGCACGTAGCAGAGAGGAGAGACAGTTGCACCAATGGGTAGCACGTAGCTCGTAAAAGGACGTAGTGCCAAAGCGCTTAGAACCGAGAGAGAAAGAGATGAGTTGGACAAAGTCGAAGCACGTAGCTCGTAGAATCTTGCACACGTAGCACGTAGAATCTTGCACACGTAGCACGTAGAATCTTGCACACGTAGCACGTAGAATCTTGCACACGTAGCACGTAGCTCGTAGAATCGTGCACACGTAGCACGTAACTCGTAGAATCTTGCACACGTAGCACGTAGCTCCACGCACCAATCACGAAGGACGAAGCACGAGGCACCAAAGCTCGAAGCACCTAGCAGCGGTTCACGTAGGAGAGAGAGAGAGAGAAACAGTAGCACCAAAGCTCGAAGCACGCAGCACAGAGAGAGAGAGAGAGAGAGAGAGGGGCAGGTAGGTCTCGTAGGGTAGGTCGCGTAGGGCAGATCGTGCAGGTGGGCCGCCTACGGGAGGTACATCCGGTAGCGCAGGTCGGTAGCCAACGCTACCGTAGGGCGCGTGGGGTAGGCCGGATAGGGGAAGTCCGTCCGCGCAGGTCGCGTAGGCAGGTGCATCCGGTAGTCCAGGTACATGCGTAGGTTTCCTTTTTGGTCGTGCGCCCCCGCGAATCCAGATGGCCAGCTACGTTTCCTTTGTTTTTTCCCCGAACGGCGACCCCTCTGCTTCTTTTCTTTGTTCTTTTTTTTTTTCCTTCAAATCTCACTTTATATTCCAAAAACAAGAACCGAAAGAAACCAAAAAGAAAGGACGGAAACGGGGGAGCGGCGTTACCGGGAGGCGTAGCGCAGCGCTCCGGTAACTCCGTCGTCGCGGGCGGCTAGCGCAAGCGACGCTACCTGGCCGACACCTCCGCCATCGCGAGGGAGATCGGGAGGCGCGCGTGCACACCGCCACATCGGTGGTGAACTTCGGTCCGAGATGTACTCACGCCGTCTAGGTAGTCCTTAGCCATCTTAGGGTTGGACACTAAGATGTGCCTCCGCGAAGCTGGGCCTTAGTCACGGGCCAGAGGTAAAGTAGGAGGGGATCGAGAATCTGAACAGCGGTGAAAGGAGTTTTCATGGTTAATTGCCCAGGAGATTTCTCGTAGCCTGGGTAGTCCATAGCATATTTTGAGGGAATTAGAGAAGCCCTGCGTACGGTGGATCGAAATCACTCGCGAAAGAGAGGGGGGAGCGCCGGTAGCGGGCGGGTAGCGTAGCGCTACGGTACCGGCGTCGCTCTGGAATTCTCGCGGAGCGCTGTTCACCCGCCAACCTCGCCGTCACGACGGGGTGCGGGAATTGAGGTGCGCGCGCTCCATCTCGAGGGCGTGAGGTTTCGACCTCTCCGCATTGTCTCTCTGAACAGTCCATTACCGTGGTAGGGTAGGGATCAACCGCGGAGCCATCGCCATAGCCAGGTGTGCTAAGGAATACACTTCGACACACATATGATTCGAAATCGGTGGGGAGGTGCAGCGTCCTCTCGCTCCGCTAGTATTACCCAAACAGAGCGCTTTCTTCCGTAAGAATGGCCAATTACCCTAGTTTAACGGTGCTATGCATTTACCTACTCATACCTCAGTAAGTGTCGTCGTAGCGGTAATCCCGCTGAGGTAACTAGAGGGAGTGTATTCTGGAGCGTCCCTGCAGGCGTTGCGGTCTAACAGGTATTAGAGTAAGGAAGTCGATGCAAATGTTGTCATCTCGGAGGTAGCCGCTTCGCGAGGAGGTATGGTGATGCACCTACCAGTAGGAGGTTAAATTACCGCAGTTGTTGTAGGTAAATCCCACTGTGGTAAATGGTGGTATGGCCAGCTCAGACGCCCCGGTAGGCTTTACGTTTCACCATCAGCGGTAGACTGGAGGGGTAAGGCCCTATGATGGGTCGATGCTTGCCCCTTCGAAGTGTAATCTGTGAAGTGGTGAGGGAGAAATAGGTCCGCCTCGGACCAGGAAGGGGCAATGGGGACGCGCTCTTCAATAGGTTCATCCATTGAAGGCTGCCCGCAGCTTGAGTTCGGAATAGCCAATTACCATCGGAGTAGCAGTGCGTAGCAAGGGGGAATGCTGAGACAGATGTATGATACCAGGAGTCTAAGAGGTTGGAATGGCACCAGAAGCCCTTCATTGAATTCAGACCGGGTATCTCGGTTAAAGCATAATTGATTGGACACATCGACTCACGGCAGGTCGGCACCGGCAGATTTTGCTATCCATCTCGTAAGGGATGTTCAGTCCAATCAGCGGACGATAACAAGTGGCCAACTGGAGCACGATACAACGGAGGGAAGTAATTCCCCCATAGTTGTGTTCCATAGCCCGCGTGCGTAGCAAATTCATGGATAGAGATGGATCACGAAGGGGTACCAATGAAAGTCCGGATCTACGGTAGGTGAAAGGGCGCGGTTAAAATGCTCCAGTCTACCTGGTAACTTGACGGCAGGAGGAGCTCCTCTCACCCTCAGGAGGTTAGAGGTGGGAGCGGGAATCTACCCAGTTCCGTCTTAACACGGTCACATGGAGCAATTCAGAGGATGAAGCCTCGAGTACGGATCGGAAGCGTTGGCCTCATAGCCTCCCAGGACACTGCAAGCGAAGAGATAAGTTGGCGTCACCAGTCCAAATCCTGATTTTGCCGGCCCTCAGGAGTGCTCAAATCAAGCGGTGAAGTACCTCACGAACAGTGATCCAGAATGGCAGTACAATCAAGGGGTGAAATTCACCGACCAGTATCGGAACAGACCGGGTTAAGTAACATGGCAAAGGTTAGGGAATCGGTGAGTAGATGCTACGAGGAGGGTGTGTGTCCAAAAGGCATTCATTTGGGGAAAGTGGTGGAAGACGAAAGAGGTAAAAGGTTTGTAGTGGATGGAGAGGTAGATGTGGTAAAAGAACAGTGGTTGAAGGAGAGATCAGTCATCGTTGTGTTCCAGGGAGACGCCCGGTCGCTCTCAAGAGCAGTTAAGGAGGACTTGATAAGGGCATTTGAAGACGGTTGGACGGTGAAGAGACTATTCAAACCAGAGACAAGGCGAGGAAGGGTCAAGTTTGAAGGGCCAAATGTAGCCTCCTACGGAGCGAAAGCCAAAGAGATTGCGGAATGGCTAATTCAACAAAAGGAGATGTCGATAAGGCTGAAGGAGGGGAAGAACTATACAGTTCACTTCAGACCACGCCTTTCGAAGCAGGAACTGCAGGAGATCCAAATCCTAGAAGCCGAATCAAAATTCTGGATTATGGCTCTCAGAGTGCCGCTGGAAGCATATTTTTATTTCGTTAGCGCAGTGGAGGCCATATTCGGCGGGTATTCGTCAATGTAGTCACCGGAGTACGACAAGGACAGACCGAAGTTAATGAATGTCAAGTTTGACATGCCACCTGAGTCAAGGACCAGAATAGAAGATGAACTGACGATCCAATCGCCGATGGAGGAGAGCTGGAAGGTGGAGATCGTAACATCGTACACAGACTGGTGTCGCAGATGCAGGTGGTACTTCCACACAGAAGACAACTGCCCGAAGATCAAGACCAAGGGGGACAGTCGCGGGGGTAGTGGGGAAAGACCCGGGGGTCACAAGGAGAGATCCAGGTGGGGAGAGAGAGGGGGCGGTCGCAGACGCACTCAGAGGGCGAAAGGCAGGCGGTGGGACACTTGGAAGGAGGAAGCGGGACGAAGCCGGGGGGACCTCACCCCGACCTGGAGACAGAACCAGACAGAGACTCCGCTAGGAGGAGGAGGTGGCTCAGGGCCTTGGGACACAGGAGCCCGCCAGGTACCATACCAAACAATTGCAGAAGAACTCTCAAAGTCATCAATTTCCTCCAAGTCCAAGGTTAGATGGGGCAGTGAATGATGTGAAATGAACTATGGAAAATTGCATAGGTCTGCATCTTCCTCCTCGTTGGAAAGCTCGGCTCAGTCTGGGGCAGCGAAAGACGCAGGTCACAAAGGGCCACAGGCAAGCAGCAAAGGTCCAGCGACGCTGGAGAGGAACCAGATGGAGACAGTCCAAAGGTGCCTGGTTCCACTCCTGTGCACCAAGGCGGACGACTGGGTATACTTGATGGCACTAACAGATGAGGAAGGAGCTGCAAAAATCCCATCCCAAGTGGTGGAATGTTCACCATCCCCGGCGCTGATCATGGAGACCACCAAGACGCTCTACGGAGAGCATGTTCCAGTGCGGTTGATCCCGCACTCTTCGATGGTACGAGTTATATGTGAATCTGTACAGGGCTACACCAAGATGTACTTTCCCATCTTGGACGCCCGCGTTCCGCCAGAAACAGCGAACCTCCTAGCGCAGTTGGGAGTCAGATGGATCCATATGGACCTGGTTCGGGAGCGGAACATGCAGGAGTTGGAAGCCATTAAAGTTTTACCAGGCATTTCAGCACTGGTCCTGCTAAATGTCTATGAAAAGCTGCTCCCCGAAGAGAACCTCCACTCCGAGTTCCTGTCGCAGAGCCTATCAGAAGAATGGAAATCCATTTCAAGAGCGAGCTCCTCGCAGGGCAGTTCCTGCAGGCACTCGAAATACCAGTCGAAGACAACCAGGAGAACGACCAGAGCCGACCAGTAGCAACCGTCGACACAACGATCCCCTTCCCGCATCCATTCAAAGGCGGACGCTTCCTGCAACGATGGACAAGTTTAGAATGACAATATGGAACGTGAGAGGACTAGGGGACACCAATGGCAGAATGAAGCGTAGGAGACCGCGATCATGGGTACACGAGCGTAGGATTGGGTGCATGATGCTGCATGAGACAAAGTTAAATGAAACTAAGCTGAGGGAGTTTGCGGGGTGGTGGGACGGATCCCAGATCTGGTCCCCTGCCCAAGGGACCAGAGGAGGGGTCGGTATCTTGCTACACAGGGACATGCAAGCACAAGTGATCGATGCGGAGGCGGATCTGTGGGGAAGGTGGGCTTGGATGAAGGTAGTATTAAGAGGGGAGGAATGGGTAATTATGACTATCTACGCGCCAACGAACTGGAGGGAAAGGGCCAAATTCTTTTCGAGGCTAAGGATGATTGCCCTAAGGGCAGAAAGACTGGTAATTGTCGGTGATTGGAACGTGTCGCTTGATGAGGCATTGCGTCCGGGCGCAGGCAGAGGGGACGTAGCCCTGCTGGACATCAACGCTAATCTGTCGGTGAGGGACCCATTCCCATCGCTGGACCCTGATGATCCGGGCTACACTTGGTTCTCCAATCTGTTAAGGGACAGACAGACCGTCACCAGGAGACGGTTGGACTATTTTCTGCTGAGTGAGAATACAACGGAGAGAGTCACAGCAGTCCGCCAGAGCTGTCACCCCATGTCGGACCACAAACCGGTGATAGCGGACATCAGTTTTTCCACAGGCGCGGAGCGGGGAAAGGGTTTTTTCCGGCTGAACAGCCAGGTGCTCCAGGTGTCAGGCATTGGGAATGGGTAACAGATCACATGGCCAAATGGGAGGGGGCGAGGCAACACTTCGACACAGCAGCGGAGTGGCTGGACGGAGGCATCGTCATAGAGTCCGGAGTGCTGGACGTCTGCTCGAGAATCCTGGCCAGAGCAAGAAATGTGAAGGAAGCGGAGTGTAGGAGGAGAATAGAGGAGGCAGAGGATCGGATGGAGGGACACCCAATATCGGTCATGGTATGGGCGGCCGAAAGAGAAAGAAGAATGGCAGAGTGGGACAACCTGCAGGAGGAAAAAGAGAGAAGATGGGTGGAAATCCTGCAATTGAAGGGAGTGGAAACTCATGACAGAATGACGAAGGAGACGTTTCAAAAGCTGCAACCACGAAGGACGCAGCAACAGATGGTGGAGCTGCGTCACTCTTTCAACGCATCAGCCCCCTCAGCGTGCTCATCTTCGAGTATGCTGCAGTACGCGTGCCTATACTACTCGGACATCCTGACTTCGAGGCGATTGCAGGACAGCGTTGATACACACCTCTCTCAAGTATCGAACATGTGGGAGGACACTACGGTCAGACTACACGCGGGCGGTAGGCTGGACCTGGACCGTCCACTCACCTTGGAAGAAATCTCTCAAACTGTCAAGACCATGGCGAAGGGCAAGTCCCCAGGGGTGGATGGACTCACTGTCGAGTTCTACATTGCAAACTGGACTGTCTTTGGGCCTCTGCTGGTAGAACTCTACAACGAGGTCCTAGTGGGGGGTAAGCTGGGGAAGGGTATGACACACGGAGTTATTGCAGTCTTATTCAAGAAAGGCGACAAGGCAGACATAAGGAACTGGAGGCCCATCTCGCTACTAAACGTGTCCTACAAGATCCTAGCCAAATCGTTGGCCAGAAAATTGGCTAGGTATCTTCCGGAACTAGTGGCACCTGACCGAGGCGCGTTTGTGCAGGGACGCTCGATCTTCAACAACATAGTTACGACAATTGAAACGCTTGAAGTGATCCAGCAAGAGAATCTAGACTACGCTGTCCTGCAGCTGGACCTGGAGAAGGCTTACGACAAAGTAGGCTGGACTTTCGTGCTCACTACATTGCGCTGGATGGGCTTCGGGGAAGGGTTTTGTGCGTGGGTCATTGCTCTATACACCTTCTCCACAGCCGCAGTTATGATCAACGGGCACTTGTCAGAGCCTTTTCCACTCACAAGGTCACTTAGACAGGTTTGTCCTCTAGCACCGCTCATCTTTGTGATCCAGTTGGAGGTGATGCTGAACAAGATCCGGGCTCACCCGGTAATTCGAGGACTGCAGCTGCACGCGGGTCAAGAATGCAGGGTGAAGGCGCTGGCCGACGACTTATTTGCAGTTTGTGAAAACTCCGAGTCAGCGTTGTCAGCATTGAAGGATGTACTATGTGAGTACTCTGCGCTGTCGGAGGTATCTGTGAACTGGTGTAAGTCGACTTACCTCCTCCCAGCGCAGTATGTACTTAGAGTGGAATGGGGAATGAAGAGCGTAGCGAGGGGAGAGGAAGAACGATTTTTGGGGGTCCTAGTCAGCCTGCAGATTGAGTCCTTAACGCAGGGCCTGTTACTCCAACAACGGATAACCTCAAGACTGAGAATTTGGGGGTTGGTCTGGCACCTATCGCTGATAGGCCGAGCACTGGTGGCCAACGCAGCCCTGTTATCCATCCTCTGGTTTGTCACCACGGTTTATGAACTGGCTGATGGTTTGGCTAGAGCCATTCGGAGATTGGTAGCCCGTTTTATCTGGAAACCGAGAGCGCAGACCTCCGAGTCTTTCATCTCCAAAGTGGCACTTGATACCCTGTCCTTTCCGCGAGAGAAAGGGGGACTGGGATTGGTGGATCCGGTAAGGAAGAATCAAGCCCAACTATTATGTTGGATCAAGAAAGTTGTTGGGGCAGGAGAGACAGAACACTGGGTAGCACTGGCGGAGCGCATCCTAATGGCGGAATGGGAGCTGAGTCGCCCAAAAGATGTCTGGGCCTGCTTCTTTATCCCTTCGTTCAGGAAGAAGAGGCTCAAGTCTGGGTTCTGGGAGCCCATCAGGAAGGCTTAGAGGAGGATGCCACCTGATTCCAGATCCACTCCCACCACGAAGGAAGAAGTCCTAAACCAACTGCTGTTTGAGAACCCCACCGTCGTTGATCCCACAGGCGCCCCAATCTCCACGGACGGAAAGCCAGGAACCTTTGGTCAAGCCTGGGTGAGAAGGGGGGTGGTGAGAATGGAGGACGTTTGGTCTCTAACGCTAGGAGGGTGGATCCCACTCAGAGAACTCAGACTGAAGCTAAGAGGTCTGCAATGTACTGAAGATCACTGGCATCAAATCATAGAGGCTATACCTCAGGAGTGGCTGCGGATCCTTGGCCCGGAAGGAACCGATCCAGCAGGCACATGGTACATCTCAGATATAGAGCACAGAGGAGATGTTCTCTGGAAAGTTTTGGAGGTCCTACCCAGCGGGTTCAGGAGAGTGGAACGATGGCGTAATGCAGGCCCTCTGAACCTGCTCTCATACATGGAGGAGACAACAACCACGGCATGGGACAACCCCAGCCAGGCGAGGGTAGTGGAAGTGCGTACCAAAGGAACAAGGTTGAAACACCTCTCTTGGCTCGGCAAGACGCCGCTGAGAAATCTGCGTTTCGATCCATTGGCCTGGGCCTGGTAAGCCAATGCAACAGGAGACAAGGAAGTCATCATGCAGGATTACACAGTGTCCCTCAAATACCAAATGGCCGCCAAATCCCTGAAATCACCGGCTAAAGTGGCGGCTACCAGATGGCAAGCGGTGCTGCAGGGGGAACTCGTAAGGACGGAGCAGGACTTTGAGAACCTGTGGAAGAACCTGACCAGATTACCCAATGGTAAACAAATGAGTATTCTCTGGATGCTCTTCTTACTGGTAACCCCGTCAGCAGTCTGGTTAATCAGCAGGGGAATGCAGGTGGGGTTGAGTTGTTCAAGGTGCAGATGGCCGTTCGAGTCCACGCGACACCTTTGGTGGGAATGTCCAACATCCAAACGTGTCTGGAAATGGTGGGAATACCATTGGAGGAAGTTTGGGGGTCAGGAGGTGGAATGGAATGAGCGGTGGGTGCTGTTGGGATTTCTCCCTTCCACATTGAACGGAAGCAGAGGGTGGGGGTACGTCGCGAATGTGGTGAGGGGTCTGATTTGCGAAGTGGTTTGGCTGGACAGAAACAGAGCAAGATTCCAGCAGAAGCCCCTCTCAGACGTGGAAATCAAAAGCCTCATCAAAAAGGGTCTCAGGCAGACAATCTGGTGGATTGGAGAAGGAAGACCATGGCTGGCAAGGGGAGCAGTAGACAGCGTCGCTGGTTCCTGCACACTTGGGCAAAGAACAACCAGCTTGCAGGAGTTCACCCAGAGAAGGGATTAGTACTTGCCCACTTGATAGAGGAGTTAGATAATCCGGGGAACATTTAGGCACGCACCTGGCTGGAAAGCCTTTCGCGTGGGGCCAGGGCACTAGGCCCCTGTTAAGGTCGATGTGGGCCACTAGGTGAGTGTCGGTAGGACCAGGACTTTAGTCCTCTGGGCCGAGCTAGTCCGAGATTAGATTAGCTAAGTAGGTACCCCACTAAGGGCTTTTCGGTGGGTAGGATGATGTGTTACTCTGGATCTGGAATACTAGGGCCCGACCCTATTACTGTAGTAACTGCTTCACAAACGCAAGCCCTGTCTTAGACTTAGTAACTGGATTGGCTGCTTCGGAAGGCGAAATTTTAACTTTATGGTAGGAATCTGGAAAGTTGTCAGTTTGAACTTTCCGCAGGCACATGCCTGTAAGCTAAGTTGGCTGATGCTGTCAGTATTCCGGGTAGAATTGGGAGGTCCCCGACCTCGAATTGATATTTGGAATGAAAGGTAACTGATTTAAAAAAAAAAAAAAATCACTTGCCCAGAAGCAGGCAGGTACGATCTGTAGCTCACCAGAGAAGAAAGGCAAAGCAAGTCTTTTTCTTACCCTAGAACTGGAGTGGTAATCCCAACTGAGGTAAAAAGACTGATTGAGTATAAAGATTAACTGGGGTAAAAAGTTTAACTTAGGTAAAAAAACTGATGGGGTATAGCTTACTTGTCACGGGCTATGGATCAACCTGATGTCTTTATCACCCAACAACAAGCACTGAGGGATAGCCAAGGATCCAGGAACGAGGGGCAGTAGCGATCGCTTGTAACAAAGTTTCTCAGGGTGTAATGCTAGGTGAAAACGGTGGAGGGAATCAGGCTCGGTGAAGTCGAGGTAAATAGAGAGGCGACCTGGATATGCGTCTCGGCCACGCTAGGTTAAAAGCTAAGAGGCAATATAAGAAAGCGTAAAATCTCTCGTCTTCCCGGGTTAATACTTCCTCGACTGACCAAGTTGGATGGTTTCTCTGGCCGGGTAGTGATACTGGAGGTGATACTGGAGGTGAGGCTATACCCGTTACCTTCGCAACGGAAGGGAGATGTTGGTACAAGCTCATTCAGAAGAGGCACAAAAGGGTGATTACCAGGGGACGCAGGTGGCCCGATCAGCGAAGTAACGATTTAGGGCCGTGAGTGCTCTCTCGTCACACGCCGGCAGTCAGGTCAGACAACAGTGCCGAGAATCCCCGCATAGTAAGAGTACTTCAAGCCTCCGAAAGAATTATCACTGAGACCCCGGCTACATCCAGAAGCAAGGGTGCACGGCAACAGGTGGTGGCGTCAGTCCAATAGGCTGCTGTCGTGGCGGGACGCGAACGGTGTGCGAAGGTAATTTCAGCAACAAAGCTTTGGATTACTCAACGTTCGCTGGGAGCGATATCTTAGCGGACGAGGGGCACTAAGCTGTAAGTGTACGGATTACTCAAATTCATCCGGATCGGTTTGAAGGGCACACTCTCACATTCTGGTAAGGGGAGATTCAGAGCCTCTCGGGACAGGGAACCCAGAGAGGAACCGCCCCCGTCTGTAATCTAGCAGTAATTCGCTCGGAGGTGCAGACCGGGACAGAGGAAATGTAGACGTAGAGCATTATTAGTGGCGTTCCTCGGAGAAAGCGACTTATTAGCCTTCTCCCAGGTAACAGCGCGTCGCCACCTCTTATCTGGCACATGTGTTGGTTTACCCATCTGTTGTGAAGACACAGCAGCAATATGGGAAATATAGCTGGCAGAGGAGCGGAACAGCAAGTGAATCCAGTCACGACTGAGGAAAACCGATCAAGAATACGAGACTCGGTGAGTCGCTGTTACGATGAAGGAGTGTGCCTAGATGACATACATCTGGGAGAAGTAATTGAAGACGAAGGGGGTAAGCGTTTTGTTGTAAATGAGTTGATGAACAAGGTAAGAGACGAATGGTTAAAAGAGAGGTTTGTTATTGTAACCTTCCAAGGCGAAGCCCGTAGCCTCACGAGACCGGTCAAGGAGGATCTGATTTGGGCGTATGAGGATGGTTGGACAGCCAGGCGGTTATTTCACCCGGACAACAGACGTGGGAGGATAAAGTTTGAAGGTCCTAATGTCGTATCCTACGTTGCAAAAGCAAAGGAGATTGCGGATTGGCTCATTCAAGAAGGGGAGTTGAAGATCAAACTGGGCACAAAGGAGTACAAGGTGTTGTTCAAGCCACGTCTGTCTCAGCACGAACTACAAAAAGTCAGGCTCCAAGAGGCAGAGAGGAAATTCTGGATCATGGCTCTAAGGGTCCCGTTGGACGCCTACTTCTACCTAAGGAGTGCGGTAAAGGGCATGTTCGGTGAAGTGTTAGAAATGCACAACCCGGAGTATGAGAAAGACAGGCCAAGACTCATGAATGTCAAATTCGACATGCCGTCTGAGTCAAGAGGCAACATTGATGACGAGCTAGTGATAGAGTCACCTCAAGGAGATCGCTGGAAAGTGGATATAGTTTCACCGTATACGGATTGCTGCAGAAGGTGCAAATGGTATTACCATACGGAGGAGTCCTGCCCTCGTCGTCAGAACGAGGAGGGCCGCAGAAACAACGACAAAAGGCAAGGGGGTCACAGGGCAAGATTCCAGGAGTTTTTGACAAACCAGGGAGTGGAAGCGGTGCAGAGCTCGAGAAACGGACCAGACGCTGACCAGCAGATGAGACACTCGCAACAACAATCGAGACAGGCTCGCCAGCAAGAAAGACGAGCACATGCGAGCCATGAACATGTGGAGTCAGCTATACAGCAATACGGTCCCAGTGCATCGGGTCAAAGGTCCCTCCTCAGAGAGGGTGCCCAAGTGCAATGTACACCTCACCACAGAGAGTACCAGGACTGGAGGGGGGATCAAATATGGAGGGGGGATCAAATATGGGGAACGATGAACGTACAAGCCTCAGGCCAGGCATCACTGCCCCTGTGGCAGCCAAGAGAGGGGTGGCCAGACCAGAACGCAGAAGAACTGCACAGAGAACCGGTCAGAGACAGAGGATTCGCGGGGGGCCCGGCTCATCCAACGTGGCAAGATAACTACGAACACAACTCCCTACCGGACGTAGGAGTGTTCTATCAACATCAACAAGGCACAGGAAGTGGATGGGGGCCTGGTTCGGGACACGGGTTTATTGAGCACCCCCAACCCAGATACCCATCAGCGACATATGATTGGAGGCAGCTCGCCCCTCCTCCGTAAGACAGGGGGCTGCAAGCACCGGATCTGCTTAGAAGGGAAGACAGCGGGAAATCATTCAGAAGACGGCAAAAAGGTTACAGAACAATATGGGATGGCCAGAAGGAAGACAGTTGGAGAGGGAAGGGGGAAAGCTCCCAGATGTGGAGGCCAGCCCCCTCCCAACCGTTCCCTACGGTCCGAGAGGAAGAGGAGGTTGCGGGAGGGAGAGAGGCATCAGTGTACCAGCCAAACGCCACGAAACTCAGGGAAGAACTGAATGCGAAGAACATGACTGTGGCAAATCAGTGGCTTCGTCGGTGGAGAGCTCTGCAGGATCGGGCCAAAGAGTGGCAAGTAGACCAAAGGAGACAATCGACAGGAGTAGAAGGGCGGATGCTGTCAAGAGGAATCAGATGGAAACTGTTCAAAGATGTCTGGCTCCACTTCTATGCACGCATACGGAGAAAGGTGCGTTCTTCCTAACTACAACAGACACAGAAGGATTCCCGCAAATCCCCTTAGAGGAGGTAGGGCGGTCCCCCACTCCAGCCAAGATCCTGGAGTGTACCAGAAGGTTGTATGGGACACACGTCCCGGTCAGGCTCATTCCGCATTGCACAATGGCGAGTATCCTGTGCGAGTCTGTGCAAGGATTCAAGAAAATTTATTTCCCCTTGCTGGACGCATGGATCACTCCGGAAACAGAGGGTCTGCTGGCTCAAGGCGGCATTAGGTGGTTCCACATGGACGTCATTCTCCCTGGTATCTCTGCGCTGGCGCTGTTGAACATCAACGAAAAGTTGTTGGTTGAGGAAAATCTACATTCAAATTATCTCGTGTCTCGGCTAACGGAAGAATGGAGGTCGAGCTCGCACACCAGCTCCTCCAGGGCCAACTCGGAGCAGCAGCGATCAAGGGGCAACTCTGGCAGCAGGGCACACCAGGTGGGCCAGGATCCATCCCGCATCCAATCAAAGGCGGGTGACGGTCAACAACATGATGGATAAGATCAGGGCAGTAACCTGGAACGTAAGGGGTATCGGGGACACGAATGGTAGAGAGAAAAGGAGTCGGTTAAAATCCTGGCTGCATGAATGGAGGGCAAACTGCATAATATTGCAGGAAACTAAGCTTAGCGAGGCTAAGCTGAGTGGGATGGCGACATGGTGGGACGGGCCGCAGGTATGGGCCCCGGCGCGGAAAACCAGAGGAGTGGCAATCCTATTGCACCGAGACCTCTAAGCCTGCGTAATAGAAGCGGAAGCGGACCTGTGGGGCAGATGGGCATGGATGAAGGTTCTAGTGGCCAACGAAGAGTGGGTGTTCATGACAATCTACGCCCCGACGGTCGTGAGTGAAAGAGCGAAGTTTTTCAGCCGATTGCTGCAGCACATCCCAAAAACGGAGAAGTTGCTGATAGGTGGAGACTGGAACCTGAGCCTGGATGAGGCACTGAGGATAGGCTCCCCACAAGCAGGCAGGAGAGATGCTCAGACCCTGCTGGAGCTGAGCGAGGAGCTAGACTTGGTAGACCCCTTCCCAGCCCTCAACCAAGGAGACCTGGGGTACACCTGGTACTCTCATCTGCACAGAGACAGACAACAAATTACTAGAAGAAGGCTGGATTTCTTCCTGCTCAGCGAACTCTCATAAGACCAAGTCACAATGGTACGAGCCTCTTGCAGTCCGCTGTCGGATCACAAACCAGTTGTTGCTGATCTTAGACTAAATCAGAACGTCTCAAGGGGAAAGGGTTTCTTTCGCCTGAATAGTCAGGTGCTAGAGGAACCCGGCGTGGGTGAGTGGGTAGCCAAACACATGGACAGTTGGGGGCGTGCGGAACCACTATTTGACTCAAAGGCACAGTGGTGAGACGGCGGGATAGCGATTGTCTCCGGTGTCCTGGATGTCATCTCTAGGATCATAGCAAGAGAGAGGAACAGGAAAAAAGCGGACTGTAGGAGAAAAGTGGAGGAAGTTGAAGAACGCATGGAGGGTCATCCCATCTCACTGATGGTTTGGGCAACAGAAAGGGAACGACGTTTAAATGAGTGGGACAAGATTCAAAAGGAAAAGCAGAGGCGATGGTCCGAAATCCTAAAGGTAAAAGGGATCGAGTCGAATGACAAGATCTCAAGGGAGACCTTCCAAAGACTACTGCCGAGAAGGACACAGACTTGAATGGTTGAGTTACGTCACTCGTTCGTCCAGGCTGCACCTGTGGCCAAATCTGCTTCAGGCATGCTGCAGTATGCGAGAATGTACTACGCGGACATTCTCACCTCCAAACGTCCACTAGACAACGCGCACACAGACCTCTCCTCCACATCGGACATGTGGGAGGACACCACAGTGAAACTGCCAATTACCGCTCGGTTGGACCTCGACAGACCGCTCACAGTGGAAGAAGTGAAGCAAACCCTCAAGTGCATGGCAAAGGGGAAGTCCCCCGGGGTTGACGGCCTGCCGGTTGAGTTTTACATCGCCAACTGGTCGGCGTTCGGCTCTGCATTGGTGGACCTCTACAACGAGGTCCTAGTGGGAGGGAAATTAGGGAAGGGCATGACACATGGTGTCATCTCAGTTCTGTTCAAAAAGGGGGACAAAGCCGAAGTCCGGAATTGGAGACCAATTTCCCTCCTGAACGTCTCGTACAAAATACTGGAGAAGACCTTGGCGCGCAAAATGTCGAGGTATTTACCATAGTTGGTGGAGAGGGACCAGGGGGCGTTTGTGCAAGGGAGATCCATCTTCAGCAACATTGTGTCCGCTATCGACGCATTGGAGTTAGTTCAGACAGAGAACCTGAACATGGCGGTCCTCCTCCTTGATTTGGAGAAGGCATATGATAAAGTGGGGTGGCCATTTGTACTTACCACACTAAGAAGAATGGAATTTGGGGAAGGTTTCTGCGCTTGGGTAGTAGCCATGTACACATACTCTACCTCTGCCGTCATGATTAACGGACATGTGTTGAAACCGTTTCCACTGTCGAGATCACTGCGACAAGGGTGTCCGCTTGCACCGCTTGTCTTCGTCCTGCAACTCGAGGTACTTCTTAACAGGATTCGTAGGCACGCGGAGATAAGAGGTTTGCACCTGCACACGGGAGAGGAGTGCAAGGTTAAGGCTTTAGCAGATGACTTGTTGGCATTAAGCGAAAACACAGTATCATCGTTGGCGGCGTTGAAGACGGTCATGTTGGAATACTCCGCACTTTCGGAAGCTACCGTGAACTGGAGTAAGTCGGTGTATCTCCTCCCAACCCAATTTGTACTTCCGGTAGAGTGGGGTATGAGAAGAGTGTTGACGGGGGAAGAAGAGAGATTCCTGGGTATACTCATTAGCCTGGAAATAGAAGCTTCGTCGCAGGGGCTCCTTCTGCAGCAGCGTATTTCAGCCAAGCTCAGATTATGGGGTACGACATCATGATGGCACTTATCCCTACTGGGTAGGGCGTTGGTTGCAAACGTGGCCCTGTTCTCAATCCTGTGGTTTGTGTCCACAGTGAGAGAGTTAGCAGCAGGAGTAGTCAAGGCGGTACAAAGACTGGTTGCCCGCTTCATATGGAAGCCCCGGGCGAAGATCTCTGAGGGGTTCATATCCAAGGTTGCGCTGGATACGCTCTGCTTCCCTCGCTCAAAGGGCGGCCTTGGTCTAGTGGACCCATCTCGTAGAAATCAGGCGCAATTACGGAATTGGGTGGCCAAGATAGCCAATATGAGGTCAAGGGATCACTGGGTATCGATGGCGGAGCAAATCCTGATGGGCGAATGGGGCATGAGCAGACCACAGGATGTCTGGGCATGTTTTTTCATGCCCTCATTTCAAAAGAAAAAGCTCAAATCCAAGTTATGGGAACCGATCAGAAAGGCCTGGAGCAGGCTCCCGCCAGACATGCAGAAGCAGCCATCCACCAAGGAGGAAGTGCTGTTACAACTCCTGTTTGAAAACCCAGCGATCATGGACCAAGACGGACAGCCACTCAAAGCGGATGGTTCCTTAGGTTCGTTCGAACAAGCATGGATCAAATGAGGTGTTGTTTGTATCTCAGACATCTAGTCAAGCCTGCAGGGTGGTTGGAAGCCCCTGGGAGAAATCAAGGAACCCCTCAGGGGTCTGCAGAGAGTGGAAGCCCACTGGAAGGTACTGGTGGAAGCTATACCTCAAGACTGGCTACAACTCCTAGGACCTGAAGGAGTAGACCCAGTTGGCAAGTGGTACGTGCCAAATCAGGAAAGGGAACAAAACACCTTGTGGAAAGTCCTGGACATCCTACCCAGCGGCTTCAGACGTGTCGAAAAGTGGAGTTGTGAGAGAGCAACGAATACGTTGTGCCTGACGGGATTAGAAACGATTCAACTGTGGGACAATCCTGCGCAGGCCAGGGTCCTGGCAACAAGAGGAAAGAGGCCAACAGATAGACTGTACACTTGGGTAGGTGGGGTACCTCTTACCCAACTTTGTATTGATCCAGCAGCCTGGAACTGGTCGCCCAAGTCGGAGGAGGAAACCGAATTATGTCTTGAGAACTACTCAGTAACTCAGGGTTACCAGCAACTCAGTCACAAGTTGAAGACCCCGACGCAAGTTGCTATCCCTCGGTGGCAGGCGGTGTGGAATGAGGATCTAGCCGGAGCAGAGAAGGACTTTGAGAGGCTTTGGGAAACTCTGACATCCCTTCCAAATGGAAAACAAATCAGAATCTTGTGGATGATCTCCCTGATGGTGTCCCCGTCTGCGGTCTGGCTCGTAAGCAGGGGCATGGAAGTAAACCTTGCATGTACACGCTGTCGGTGGTCTTTCGAATCGACCAGACATCTATGGTGGAACTGTCCCGCGTCCCAACGCATTTGGAACTGGTGGGCTTACCATTGGAAAGAGGTGGGAGGACAGGGAGTAGAATGGTCAGAAAGGTGGACGCTGTTGGGTTTTCTCCCACCACACATCGAAGGGCATCGAGGTTGGGGCTACATAGCACAGGTGGTTCGGGGTCTGCTATGCGAAACCATTTGGAAAGACAGAAACAGATCCAGGTTTGAGGGCTGACCTTTCGCTGATTTGGAGACCAAAAGGCACATCGAGCGGGGGCTGAAGCATGCCATATGGGCGGATTGGAGAAGCAAAGCAAAATCAGGGAGAGGGAACAGGGAACAACTGAAGTGGTTTCGGCTTACTTGGGCACAAGTCAGTCACCTGGTAACAATCCACCCGAGAAAGGACTTGGTCTTCTTAGATTGGTTCCTAGTAACGCCGCCAGCGAGTAACCCGTAGTCAAGTAGGAGTAGGGAGACACCAGGGCACTCGGTGCGGTAGAGCCGTAGTGGGCATTCTGGGAGAGTGCCTCTAGAGCTGGTAGAACCAGGACACTCGGTTTTGTAGGGCCGCGGTGGGCCACTAGGAGAGTGACAGTAGAATGGGACAGTTGTCCTCTGGGCCGAGTTAGTCCCAAGCTAGAGTAGTGGCTAACTTTTACTTTGTGTAGAATTCTTATTCGTCCATTTTGAACCGTTTCACTACGAGTTCGGTATTGATGTGTTCAGGGCAGTAGTGTAGCAAAAGTAATATGAAACTGCAAGAATCCAAAGTCAGGCTCGGGCATGAAACTGTTCGTACAGAAGTTAAATTAGTGCATAGGTTGTACTCTGCAATGGCAAGAGTATCCGCAAGTCTCCTACCTGTAAGCTAAGCTGACTGATGCGGTCAGATACATCCAGGTTGAATTGTGAGGTCCCCGGCCTCGTTTCGCATTATTAATGAATTACTTTTGCATGTTAAAAAAAAAAAAAAAAAAAAAAAAAAAAAAAAAAAAAAAAAACAAGAACCGAGTTTGGAAGTTGAACGGGGGACGGGTGCGAAGCGGCGCTAGCGCTGGTGCGGAACGCACTCGGTCCTAGCTCCGCCCGCCTTCGGCGGGCCTAGCCGGCGGCGATGGCTCTTGCGTAGAACCATTCGGCGTAGTCTGGCTGACTCAATGCTTTCGTGTTGACGAAAGCCTGTGGCGGTGGCCATAGCAGAGTCTTTCAGCGGCTGGAATTTTCTTGGTGTCCGTCCTTCCGAGTCGGTTTTGATGTGGGAAGTTTTTTTTTGGGTTCTTCGTGCTTTAGTTAGCGGCTTCGCTACGCTCTCTGAGGGTGACGTGGATCTTGTTTGCTAGTCATGGAAGTCGTTCATACCCCTCCGGGGGCTCAAGAAATGGGAGCTCAAGGCGATAGAGCTCAAGTCCCGAATGACAACGCATTTGAAGAAGATCGGGTGAGGGAGATGGTTAGAGCATGCTACGAAGATGGTATCCTTCCGTCGAGTATTGATGGAGGCATAATGGAAGTGAATGGCAGGGAAGTAACTTTTGTGCTGAATGATTCGATTGATGGTTTGAAGATGAAGTGGTTAAAAGCTAGGACGGTGACGGTGATTTTTCGTGACGGGGCAAGGTTCCTTCCAAGGAGAGTTAAGGAGGACGTTATTCGTGCGTATGAGGACGGTTGGATGAGAAACGACACCTTTGGAGCGAATTTTAAATGAGGGCGGATTAAGGTGGAGTCTCCAAACGTGGTTTCTTATGTGTCAAGGGCACAGGTTATTACCGATTGGATGTTAAACAAGAAGTCTGACTTTATTGACTTAGGAGTAGTCACCTACCGTACGGAATTCAAACCCTGGATGACCAGGGCGGAGCTTCGAGATTGGAGAATGACAGTTGATGAGAAGATCTTTTGGGTTGTTTTGGTTGGTGTTCCATTAGATGAGATGGTCTTCTTGCGAGACCACGTGGAAAGGGCAATTGGGATAATTGTGAAGGCCCATATACTGGAAGCTATGAGACTGACCCTAAATTGGTCAACCTGTGGTTTGACATCGACTCAAGCAGGAAGAACTTTATAAAAGACAAGATCCGGGTCAAAACCTGTCAGGGGGACTTAATGGAAGTGAAGTTGGCATGTGTGGACAGTGAATGGTGCAGAAGATGCTGTACCTTCTTCCATACGGAGGACACCTGTAGGAGATCTGCAAGGAGAAGTCAAGGGGTGTGTGCTCCTAGCAACCCACAGGGGTCTTCAGCCTCAAGCGGAGGAGTCCCTCGCCCACCATATCAAGGTCCGCTTCCAGCGCCAGGAGCAGCCACCCAGCAAGCCTCCGGGGCGGGTACCAGTAGTACGGCGCCACCTGGAGTTCCAGCGGACACCGTTCTCCGGGCCAATCCTATCTTTTCCCCTTTCCTCCAGCAGCCGAGTGGGGGGGGAGGAGTTCTGCAACCATCTCCGATCGACTCAACTATCAATCCTGCGTGGGCATCATACCTGCAAGGAATCCCGCCTCATCCATTCTTGCATCATCAACAAGGCCTCTCTATGGTCGATCCACTCCTGAATGCAAGCCCATCAGTCGTCAATTTCCATGCCTTTGCCCCTTGGATGTACGGGCAGGGGGGAGTGCCACATGCCTTGAATCAAGGTGGGGGCCTTAATCCCCTAGTTCAACAATCATCGTCCCCGGCGGGGGGTTCAACTTCTCAGGCGGGTAGCCGTGTGCGGGGAGAATCTCCCGGGAAAGCACGACGATTAAGTGAAGGCATGGGAGTTGATATTCCAATCGATGAACCATTGGCCGAAGCCTCGCATAGCTCTGAAGGTTCTTTCCGATCTGCGGCTCAAACCCCTTCGGGGGCCTCAGGTAAACGCAAATCTTCGAGAGCCCGCATGGTTGCTCTTTCGAAGGGTCAGTCTAGTGTGGAAGCGAGACTTCTTCCGTTCGCCATCTCTGCGATTAGGGATTCATTCTGGGTTGTTGCTTGGCTTGGTCTGGATGGGATCCCCTTGATGTTTAACATGTCCTGCCCTGAATCCCCGATGCCCAGTGCTACTGAAAAGTTAGCCTATTCTCTCTTTCAGGGCAAGCTTACCCTGCGACTCATTGCAGACGTATCTATGCCCCGCTTTCTGGTCAATATTGCAGGAAGCTGAGTGAAGATCTTTGCCCCTCCCTTTTTTATGTTCGTTTTGCGATGGGGCAAGTCGAATTGTTGGAGAAGGAAGGTCTCCGGTTAGAGGCAAAGAAACCGAAACTTCGACGAATTAGAGTGGCTACAAATACGACGGACGAATTCCTTCACGAACTGAACTCTAAATTGGGCAAGGATAAAAAACTCGACCCGCCGTTTCTGAAATGAGCTTTGCTCGAGCCCTGGCCACAACCTGGGGCAGTCTTGACTGGTTCAGTCCAGATCCAATCGCCTGGATCGCTGCCCATGAATGGGCAGACTTAAATTGGCTTCATGGAATATCCGTGGGTTTGGAGATTCGAATGGCAGGAACAAACGAGGCCGCTTAAAAAAATGGCTCCATGATAAGAAGGTAGATATCATCTGCCTTCAAGAGATGAAGCTGTCGGAATCTAAGATTGTGGAATTAGGAGCATGGTGGGATGGGCCACAAATTTGGTCCCCAACTCAAGGATTGAGGGGAGGAGTAACTATTTTGATCCATAGGAACCTCGAATTTGAGATCGTAGATTTTTGTGCAGATCTGTGGGGCCGCTGGTCTTGCGTAAAATTATGGATGGGAAAGCAGGAATGGGTTTTGGTTTCGATATATGCGCCAACCAACTGTAAAGAACGTGAGTTCTTTTTCAACAATCTCCCTTCAGTCATCCTGCCTTGTGAGAATTTGATTCTTGCAGGTGATTGGAACACGTCTTTGGACAAGAATGAAGTGATTAGGGGTAGTAAAGACATTAATGAGCTAACGGAATTAATGACGGATTTGAATGTGTTTGACCCATATTGTCTAATGCACCCTGGTAACCCAGGGTATACCTGGACTTCGAACATCAGGGAGGGAAAAGGTACCGTGATCAGAAGATTGAACTTTTATTTAGTTTCTCCTTCGGATTGGAATTCCACGGTCGATATTCTGGAACAACCAAATACTCTCTCTGATCATAAATCGATTTTGATTTCGCTCAACATTTCCATGACGGAAAGGGGCCCTGGGTACTTTAAAGTTAATACAGAAATTTTAAAAGATCCAGGAATCAAGGATTGGGTGCACAGGTTTTGGGCGGACTGGAAAAAAAACCGAGACTCCTTTGATTCAGTTGCCGATTGGTGGGATGCAGGGTCTGGGATATTCTCGAAGCACTTGAGTATATTTTCACGTATTTTGGCGAATGGTCGGAATAAGCGAGAGGCTGCCTTGGTTGCAAAGGTAGAATGTGCCGAGGCTCGAATGAATTTACACCCTATCTCTAACCTTGTGTGGAGCCCTATTAGGGCAAAGCACATGGTTGAGTGGGATGCCTATCAATTGGAACAATCTGAAATTTGGGCTGAGCGGTTGAAGATATTGTTGTTTATGATCACATGTCGAGAGAAACCTTCCAAAAACTAACACCCAAGTGAATCTCTCAATCAATGAGCTCGTTATCCCACCCGTTTGATCACGATCTGCCAGTTGCTCATGAGCGGAACCAGCTCTGTGAATATGCTGCCCTATACTATCAGGATATTTTAACCACCAGGCGCCCAAATGAGGATATAACAGCGGATCTTTCAGAAGGGTCGAATCACTGGTCTGCATATACAGCCAGTCTCTCTACACAGGGAAGGTTAGATATGGACCGTCCAGTTACTAAGGAAGAAGCTTGGGAGGCTCTCCATTCGATGGCGAATGGGAAAGCCCCAGGGAGTGATGGGCTCCCAGTGGAGCTGTATATAATTATCTGGGACGATATCAAGAGTGAATTAGTTGAGATCTACAATCAAGTTTTGGTAGGTAAGAATCAAGTTCTGGTAGTTGAGATCCGGAACTGGCGTCCGATCTCTGTGTTGAATATTTCATATAAATTATTAGCTAAGATACTTGCTCGTCGCCTGGGTCGGCACCTGCCGTCCTTAATCAAGTAGGATCAAGCAGCTTTTGTACAAGGCCGATCTATTTTCGACAATATTGCTACCGCAGTTGAAGCACTAGAAATTGTGGAAAGAACAAAGACTAATGTTTCTATACTAATGTTGGATTTAGAAAAAGCCTATGATCGTGTTAATTGGACATATGTTCTTACCACTCTGCGCCACTTAGGCCTTGCGGAAAACATGTGTAACTGGGTGGTGGCTTTGTACTCTTTATCTACTGCTGCGGTAATGGTTAACGACAACCTATCAGAATCCTTCTCTTTATCTAGATCTCTACGACAGGGCTGTCATCTTGCTCCCCTTCTATTTGTGATATAGATGGAGAATTTACTATGCAACATCAGAACACATCCTCAGATTATTGGTCTTAAGGCAGGTGTTGGACAGTGCAAGGTCAAGGCCCTTGCGGATGATCTTTTTGTTATTTCTGAAAACTCGACCGCCTCAATGACAGCTCTGAAAGGTTGCCTGGACGAGTATTCCGAATTGTCAGAAGCATCGGTAAATTGGGCCAAATCAGTGTTTTTTCTTCCGGACCCTTATGTACCTGGGACAAATTGGGGGATGAAAAAAATTACCACAGGTAGTTCAGAGCGTTTTTTAGGCGTTCAAGTAGCCTTGCTTTCCTGCACTGTAGATCAGGAAAATATTTTGCTGCAATGGATTACCCAAAGAGTGTCCACGTGGGGCAAAGCCTCACATCTGTCCCTTTATGGGCGGATCCTGGTAGTAAATGGGGCACTGTTCGCTTTATGGAAAAAGTTGATGCCCAATGTCCGGCTCCATCCTACTACCAAAACGGAAGTCTTGCTACAACCGTTGTTTGAAAACCCACATATCTGCCGAGCTGATGGTACGTGGTTTCCTGCAGACCTCTCTCGTGGGAGCTTTGGTAGAAAATCGATAGAAAGAGGTGTGTTGAGAATAGGGGACTTGTGGAATGAATGGGAGAACCAATGGTTGTCCCCTGTGGTCTTGAAAGAAACCCTTGGACCGGTGTGGCATGTTGAGGAAAGACTAAGAGATCTTATAGATGCGATCCCAGAGCAATGAAAATTCATCCTCAGTCCGGAGGGGGTGGATCCCCCAGGTACTTGGTACGTTAGCCGACCGTTGGAACCTACCCCAGTGTATTGGAAACTGAAGTGTATTGATGTCCAGGGCAGAGATATTTCCAGTGTTGGACAGGGAGCGACACCCCCATACAACTGGAAACATCCTCACACCCATCATTATCTGCTGCGTTAACTCAAGTTCGAGTTCGGGAGGATTGTGATGAAGAAGGAAACTGGCGATGTAAAGTATTTGCAGGAGGTATGGCTATTTCAGGTCTCAAATTGGATCCAAAAATGTGGGGTTGGAGAGGAGAAGGGAGTGGTATGCAGGACAAACCGCTGACATGCTACTCGGTGTCACAAGGGTACTTGACACAGGCCCCCCTACGCACACCAAGATCTGTTGCAGTATCTAGATGGGTGCAGGTCTTAGATCTCAATCCTGAGCTGATTGGAAAGAAATTGGACTGTTGTTGGAGCCAGTTGAAGATTGCCCCGTACCCTAGACTGGCTACTAATCTTTGGTTGCTTTCCCTTCTGGCTACCCCATCTGCGGTGAACTTGTTTCAAAGGGGAATGAAGGTGGATTTGACTTGTTCTCGATGTAACTGGGCCTATGAGTCGACCACCCATTTATGGTACGATTGCCCTGCTTCAAAGAGGATATGGGATTGGTGGGAAGCTTTTTGGGTCCGTTTGGCAGAAGGGAAGTTATCTTGGGATCGAGTCTGGGTACTTTTGGGGGGAATCCCGGATCACTTGGATCTTAAAAAGGGTTGGGGTTATATGGCCCCAGCGGCCAGAGCGGTGGGTTGCAATGTTATCTGGAAAGAGAGAAACCTACGGATTTTTGAGAATCGAGAAATGACCAACAAGGAAATTAGATCGTTATTTAAATCCTCATTGAGGAGGGTTATGCAGGTGGATTGGATAAGAAAGGGCCAAGGTTCTTGGTTTGGTGAAACTTGGGGGCTAGGCGGGAAATTGGTTAAATCAGATGAAGGGAAACTGATCTTCGATAAGTGGTTTTGGGAATGAGCAATGATAAGCGAACCTGGTACTCGGTTCTGTTGATCCACGGTAGGACGGCAGCTGGTTGGTGGTTAGGAGGGAGTACATATTGGGATTGTGGTCCTTTTGGTCCACCCGTCGTTTTAGACGGTCTGAGTAGGTATAGTTAGTATTAGGTAGCATAGAAATTTTTTTTGGTTTGTTGGTTTTTGGGCCTGTGGCTTTTGTTGGAGAGTGAGGTTTCAGGACAGCGACCTAGATTTGGTCATCTTTTGTTCCTAGATTATCCTCTGACTCTCCTTTGGATGTGTTGCACTCAGGGGGCTTCTGCTCATAAGCTAAGCTGGTTGATGCTGCCAGGGTTACTCCGGGTTGAATTGTGAGGTCCCCGGCCTCAATTTAACCTTGATAAAAAATAAAAAATAAAAACCCTGATTTCAACCACTCCGAAGGTGGACAAGATAGTTCTTGTTGGTGACTGGAACAGATCCCTCGATGATGCTCTGAATCCTGCCTCAAGGAGTGCTGGCAGCGGGGACGTAGAAAGTCTGTTGAATCTGATGAAAATGCTACTCCTCACAGATCCGTTCCAGGAGGACCCGGGGTATACATGGTATTTACACTTACATCACAACAGAAAGTGCATCACCAGACGCAGATTGGACTACCTCATAATCAGTGACCAGTTGCTGCCTAGAGTGACAACGGTTAAACACGCCAGCAGCCCACTGTCGGACCACAAGCGACCGCCGATGTAAGACTGCAGGAAGGTTGTGAGAGGGGAAAAGGCTTCTTTAGACTAAACAAGCAAGTGCTGGAGAACCCGGGTGTCAGAAAGTGGGTGGAAGATCATATGGAGAAGTGGGAGACGGCGAGAGAGTTTTTTACAAACGCTGCAGAATGGTTGGATGGGGGTCTGACTATCGTGTCTGGTGTATTAGACGTGTTGTCTCGAGTCTTGGCGAAGGAGAGGAACGTGAAGGAAGCTGAATGCAGGAAGAAAGTGGAGGAAGTCGAAGAAAGAATGGAAGGCCACCCGATTTCAGCAATGGTCTGGGCAGCGGAAAGGAAAGGAGGATGGGAGAATGGGACTCATTGCAGCAGGACAAACAGAAAAGGTGGTTGGAGCTCCTTAAAAATAAAGGGGTAGAAACACATGATCAGATGACTAAGGAAACGTTTCAGAAGTTGCAGCCGCGCCGAACGCAGCACCAGACTGTCGAACTCCGCCACCCCTTCGACGACAGCGCCCCGAATGCCATCACTGCCTCTGGGATGCTGCACTATGTGAAACTCTACTACGAAGATGTCCTCACCTCAAGAGCCCCACAGGTGGATCCGACAACTGATCTGTCAAGGGCTTCGGACATGTGGGACGACACGAAGGTTAAGCTGTCAGAATCGGCCAAGCAGGACCTGGACAGGCCAATCTCTTTGGAGGAACGGGCGCTGACAGTTAAATCGATGGCAAAAGGCAAGTCCCCGGGGATCGACGGACTGATTGTGGAGTTCTATAGCACGATGTGGAGCTCAATGGGTCCAAGATTAGTGGAACTGTATAATCAGATCTTGGAGGGAGGCAGGTTAGGGAGGGGAATGACTCACGGGGTCATCAGCATGCTGTTCAAAAAGGGAGACAAGACGGAAGTTCGGAACTAGCGGCCTATTTCTCTGTTAAACGTGTCTTATAAGATCCTGGCAAAAACTTTGGCAAGAAGGCTAGGGAGACACCTACCGGACCTGGTCGAAGCTGATCAAGGCGCCTTCGTACAAGGGCGGTCGATCTTCAACAACATTGTTACGACGTTGGAAGTCCTAGAGTGGGTGCAGTCAGAGAACATGAACACGGCGGTCCTCCTGTTAGACTTAGAGAAGGCGTATGACCGAGTGGGGTGGCCGTTCGTCTTCACAACGCTAAGGAAAATGGGTTTTGGCTCCCCCTTCTGCAAATGGCTTGTTGCGATATACACGTTGTCAACATCAATCGTAATGATCAATGGCCATCGGTCTCAGTCCTTCAGGCTCACACGCTCCCTCAGACAAGGCTGTCCGTTAGCGCCGCTCCTGTTTGTTTTACAAATGGAAGTGCTACTGAACAGGATCCGCACGAATCAGAGCATCAGAGGAGTGAGGCTACTCAGTGGCAACCAATGTAAAGTCAAAGCTTTAGCAGGCGACCTTTTTGTCGTCAGCGAGAATTCTCAGGAGTCCTTGGGTGCGCTGAAACTGATTCTTATGGATTACTCCGGTCTTTCTGAGGCGTCGGTTAACTGGTCTAAATCGGTTTTCCTACTCCCATCTCAGTTCCAACTCACAACACACTGGGGAATGAAGAGAATTCTTGAGAGGGAAGAGGAGAGGTTTTTGGGCGTTTTGGTGTCTCTCCAAGTTGAGCTCTCTACACAGGGCCTCCTGTTGCAGCAAAAAGTGGCGTCAAAACTGAGACTTTGGGGCCTAGTTTGGCATCTGTCGGTTGTTGGAAGAGCCCTGGTAGCGAACGCAGCCCTGTTCTCAATCATGTGGTTTGTGGGTACTGTAAGGGAAATAGCAGAAAGTGTGTGGAGAATCATCAAGAGTCTAGTGGCACGTTTCATCTGGAAGCCAAGAGCGAAGGAGGGAGAGGGATGCATTGTCAAAATAGCCTGGGAGCTACTTACCTTCCCCCGCAGTGAAGGAGGGTTGAACTTGGTCGAGCCTAAGTTGAAGAAGATAGACTGCCATCTGGAGATTGCTACCTCCGCAGGAGACCTTTTCCTATCTTTAGCTAGCCTCAGGTTGTAGCCTCTTGCCACTGACAGTTCCGATAGATCCAACTGCGGCTTCCTAGCTTCACCTGTTGACCAATTTCACGCCAATGGATCAATGCAGAGCTTTCTAAGTGGGACTTGCCCCACCCAAACTCGTTTCTCCTCCGATCCCCCTGGGCTGCCCCTGTTGACTACTCTTACTTGAGGGGGGTTATCCCAGACTTTGATCACCTCTTCGCTGACATAAGTCAGTTCGTTCATGTGTGAGTGACAACACCACTTACGGACTTTCCGGAAGCCACTTGGTAAAATCTCCAGCAGGGACCATGCTGATCTCGGTTCCTCTCTCTCCGCGCTGTACCAGGTTACGACAGGGTCTGTTTCCTCGGGACCTAACAGTCGGCTCCAATCTTTTGGGATGGCCTTCAGTAGCTGATCAAGGTGTTCCACCACGTTTCTCAGCGGGAAGAGCTTTTCCTGGAGGTTTGCATTGGTTTTCCAGTTGCCCAAGAGTGGATCCCAAATATCCCCCACTGTAACTACTCCCTTCCTTACCCACGCCAGGCCAAAGGACCGTGCTGCTCCGTCTGCCGAGAACCAGCTCCCCTCTTCGTTCCTCACATAAGGGTTCTCAAAGAGAATCTGAGACTGCACCTCTTCCTTCGTGGTCGGCCTGGTACGTCCCGGTGGTGGCTTGCTCCATGCCCTTAAGACTTCTTTCCAGAAACGTGACTTGACACGCTTCTTGTGGAGCGATTGAATGAACATACAGGACCAGACGTCCTGCGCACGAGCTAAGCCCCATTCTTTCACGAGGATCAGTTCGGCAAGATCCATCCAGTGTTCTCTGACCGATGCGTTTGCGACTCTGACCAGCCACATGCTGTCAAACGCAAAGCCTCAGTTTTACAGGCTTTGGGACTCACTGGCATCCCTCCCGAATGGCAAACAGGTGTCAATTTGGAGGCAAATTTCTCCGATGGTGACGCCTTCTACAGTTTGGCTCGCTAGCAGAGGGATGAAGGTTGAGCTCAAATGCCCTCGCTGTAGTTGGCCATTTGAATCGACAAGGCACCTTTGGTGGGATTGTCCGGCCTCACGGAGACTCTGGAAATTGTGGCTCAGTCATTGGCAACATTTTGCGGAGGCCGGGGTTGATTGGGATGAAAGATGGGTTCTATTTGGCTTCCTTCCGGAAGATTCAAATAGACACCGGGGGTGGGCGTACATTGCTCAAGTGGTGAGAGGCCTCCTGTGTGAGATTGTGTGGAGGGATAGAAATAGGGCTCGTTTTGAAAAGAGACCTTTCTCAGACGTGGAACTCAAGAAGGAGGTGAGACAGGGTCTGAGGACAGCGATCAAAGTAGATTGGAGGAAGAAACCGAAGGCAGGGAAAGGGAGCAGGAGGCAACTGCAATGGTTCCTCGACACATGGGCAAACAAACATCAACTCGTGGGAATACACATGACGAAAAACCTGTTTTTTTCTCCATGGCTTAGAGATCCTGAAGAAAGAGGGGCGAGATACCGTACGGTAGCATAGGAGACTAAGAGAATCAGGGCACTCGGTTCCAGTCGGTGACCACAGGAGGTCGCAAAGGGCAGGGTAGGGAGGAGAGTGTCCAGATAGTAGAAGGAACCTTGGTTCCTCTCGGTCGAGGAAGGCCATGGTCAGACCGTGAGGTATAGGTCTGTGTATTAGAACTGGGAAGGACAGGGAGAATGGTGAGTTAGGGTGACTTAGGCTAAGTAGGATAGAGTAAGATAGATGCTGGCCCAAGGAGGCTGTTCAGCGGCAACTGAGAGGCGGGGTAGTAGAAATACTTCAATATAGAATGATCCTGGTATGTATTGACAAGTGACTTTTGGCAGTAGGAGTTCTTGTGGTCTCGGGTGGTTGACGATAAGCTAAACTGACAACCCCGGGTGGAATTGTGAGGTCCCCGGCCTCAGTTGATACTGTTGGAATATATGCAAATTCTTTTGGAAAAAAAAAAAAAAAAAAAAACAAGAACCATAGGCCGGGGATCTCACAATTTAACCCGGAGTTATCCCGGCAGCATCAACCGGTTTAGCTTACAGCCAGTTGGCTGAGACATAAACTGACTCCTTCTGCTTACCAACTTTTATCACAGCAACCAACAAGGGTCTGGAAAATATCTAGGGACAGAAATGGCCAAAACCGGGTCGCTGCCCTGAAATCCCAACCCCTGGTAACAAAGAGCACCAGGCCAAAAGCCGCAACAACCCAAACCCCCCCCAAAAAATAAGTGCTGCAAGCCTGCAAAACCCACAAACCTGAAAACTATTGAATCCTAATTCTTGCATGATGCTGCCTACAGTGGCAGCCAAGTCCCGTCGGATCAGAGTAGGGCCAAGGTAGCGCTCTTTCCTCAATTCCCTCAACCCTCCTGCCTTCCTCCTGTGGAAGTTTAACCGAGTGCTCAGGTTTGTTGTCTACTACCTAGCCCAAAACCAATCTCCCAGAGTTAACTTACCATCCTGGAAGCTTGCTAGCTTCCCATCCAGCCCCCATGTTGAGCCAAACCAGGCTCCTGATCTTGATCCACCTTTCCTCCGCCAATCTGCCTGAATGATGCGTCGCAGGGAGTCTCGAAACACAGCTCTGATTTCTTTGTTGGACATTTCCAAGCCATCAAACATAGACTAGTTCCTGCCTTTCCAAATAACATCACAACCTACCGCCCGAGCAGCTTGGGCAACATAGCCCCAACCCTTGTTGAGTTGCAGATTGTCCGGTAAGCCACCCAACAACACCCAATCACGGTCCCATAAGAGACATCCTCCAGAAATATCATCCCAGAACCTCCGAGTCCTCCACCAATCTCAAATTCTAACCGAAGCAGGGCAATCGTACCACAAATGAACTGTGGATTCAAAGGCCAGTTGCATCTTTTGCATGCCAGATCAATTTGCAGACTCCGTTGCGCAAGGTGAACGGCTGAGGGAGTAACCATCAAGGACAACAGCCAGAGGTTAAAAACTAACCGCGGGTTAGGAGCAATCTCTAACTGTTTCCAACATCGAGATAATGGTGTCCCAATTTCTTGGTGACTCTTATCTAGCACCTGACTCCATCTCCGAATTGCTACTTCCTCAGGGTTCCGTTTTGGCTTTTGAATAGCATAGCCCAACTCCGTTGAGTACCTATGAAGAGAGAGGTCCTCACCTTCATTTCCTTCACCTATCCAACCCCACAATTTTGGATTCAGATTCAGTTCCTGAATAGTTCGGCCCCCTGCAAAAACCTGACATTCCTAGTTTCCTTCCTCAGCACAAGCTTCCCAAACCCGTATCTGAGAGAGATTTGCCCCTAACGGCGGATATGTATGTTCATTAATTTGAAACAGAGTGCTCGAGGTGTCTATGCAAGAACCGTCCCATTGTTGAAACACTCTTTTGTCCCCAATATCAATCCTCACCAACTTCCAAAAGGAAGAGTCAGAGGGCAAATTGCGTGCGACATACCACGTGCCAGGGGGGTCAATGCCCTCAGGGCTCAGTAATAATCTCCATTGTAGAGGGATCGCCAATATCAACTCAGTAAGTCTTTCTTCTACATACCAGATCACGCCAAGCTGTTCCCTTAGGCTAGTCGGGGTCATCCATTGATCTTCCACTGAATTCCAAATATCCCCAATCCTCAAAGCACCTTTCTCAATCCATGACCTTCCAAAGCTGGTTCGTGAAGAATCTGCAGAGAACCAGTTTCCATCCGCTTTCCGAATCTGAGGATTTTCAAATAAAGGTTGAAGCAGCACCTCGGATTTGGTAACAGGATTGGCCAACGAGTTTAGCTTTAGTTTTTTCCAGGCCTTCATAACCGCTTTCCAGAACTCAGAGTCGATTCTGCGGTTTTGATATGACAGTAGGAGAAAACAGGTCCAAACATCAGAATTGCGAGCCAAATTTCATTCCTTAGCCAGAATGATTTCTGCCAAGGCAATCCAGTGAGCGTCCTCGGAAGAATACATACCCTTAATAACCCATCTAACCAATATTGCCATCCCTTTTCGTTCTGGATCACATAGCCCCAAACCCCCTTCTTCCTTAGGATAACAGATCAATTCTCACGCCACTTTAGACATGAAGCCATGTTCATCCTTAGCAAAAGGTTTCCAAATGAATTTAGCAGCTCTGCGACAGATCAGCGAGCACAGGTGTCTTCCCAAGGGTCTAACAACGACGACAAACCACAGTAGAAAGAATAAAGCATTGTTAACCACCAAGGCTCTTTCAAAGGCCGAAAGGTGAGGGGCTTTGCCCCAGGTTGCGGCCCTTTGTAAGGTCCTTTGGAACAAAATCCCTTCCTGGTCTACACTGCAGGACAATAAGGAGACCTGAACTCCCAATAATCTTTCGGAGTGATCGGAAGCAATGCGGCTCATTCCCCAATTAGATACCGAGGTAAAGGCTTTTGGTAGAAAAAACACAGATTTAGCCCAATTGACGGAGGCTTCAGATAGTTCAGAATACTCGTCAAGATAGCATTTGAGAGCATTCATAAACAACGAGGAGTTCTCTGAGATAGCGAATAAATCATCCGCGAGGGCTTTAACTTTGCACTGGGAAACTCCCACTTGCAGGCTTGTAATGTCCGAGTTAGATATAATATTACACAACAAATTCTCCATCTGAATTACGAACAGAAGGGGCGCTAATGGGCAACCCTGTCGCAAGGATCGTGTCAAAGAGAAAGACTCAGAGTTGTGCCTATTAACCATCACCGAGGCAGTAGACAGAAAGTATAGTGCAAGTACCCAGTTGCATAAGTTTTCCCCAAAGCCCAAATGACGCAGTGTCGTCAAGACGTAAGCCCAGTTAACACAGTCATACGCCTTTTCAAGATCGAGCATAAGTACCGAAAGGTTTGTCCGTGTGGATTCGATTATCTCCAGGGCTTCAATGGTTGTTACTCTATTCTCAAATATAGAACGGCCCTGGACAAAGGCCGTTTGGTCTCTTTCGATCAAGGCGGGGAGATATCGACCTAGGCGTCTAGCCAATATTTTTGCCAGTAGCTTATACGACTCATTTAAAACAGAAATCGGGCGCCAATTTCTTATCTCAGATCTACCTCCCTTTTTGTACAACAGGCAAATAATCCCGTTTCTCATTCCTACCGAAAGGTTGCCTCCCACCAAAAACTGATTATATATTTTCACCAGAGCATCTTTAATCATGTCCCAGATAACCAGATAGACTTCAACATATAATCCATCGTCACCCGGGGCTTTGCCCCTCGCCATGGAGTTCAAAGTTTCCCAGACTTCTTCAACATTGATTGGTCTGTCCACGTTCAATCTGCCCTGAGTAGAGAGTTTGACCTCAAAGTGAGACCAGTGGTTGAAATTTTCAGAGAGGTCTCAAGTCGGATTTTCCAATGGTCTACGGGAGGTCAAAATGTCTTGATAATACAAGGCAGCGTATTCACAGAGTTGAGTCTGTTCCTAAGCTACCGGTAAATCGTGGTCGAAGGGGTGCATGAGTTCCCCCATTGACTGCGTCAGCTTTTTTGGGGACAATTTTTGAAACGTCTCCCGTGTCATTCTGTCATAGACCACAATTCCCTTTACTTTTAGACGTTCAGTCCATAAATCAGACTCCTCTTGTTGGAATGCATCCCACTCCGCCAGAATCCTTTCTCTAATCGGGCTCCAAACCATGTTAGAAATAGAATGAAGATCCATACGTTCTTTTGCATATTTAAGCTTCCTAATAATGTCTTCTTCCTTTTTCTTCCTGTTTGCAGCCAGGATTCGATAAAAGATACTTAGATGTTTATAAAACATCCGAGATCCTGCATCCCACCATGCCTCCTTTAAATCAAATTTACCAACATTCACTTTCCATTCCTTCCAAAATCGGTTCATCCAATCAATCACCCCCGAGTTTTGAAGAATCTGGGTATTCACCTTAAAATACCCAGGGCCCCTATCTAGTTTCGCTGAGTTAAAGATAGCCAAAACTGGTTTATGGTCTGATATTGGGTTATCCATCTCCTCGATATGCACAGTAGCTTGCTAGGCCATTAGTGAGAGAAGAAAGAAATCCAAGCGTCTTCGGGTCGTGCCTCTACCACTCCTGATGTTCGAGCACCATGTGTACCCAGGACAACCGGGGTGAAGGGGAGCATACGGTTTTGTCAGGTCAAGGCTAGACATGATATCGGTCAGTACTTTAACGTCACGGTTACCCCGAACCCCTGTTGGATTATCCAACGAGGTGTTCCAATCTCCAACAATAATCAAGTTGTTACAATCAGAGATTAACAAGGGGATATCTTCGAAAAAATTAGTACGGGCCGACCGGTCTGTAGGAGCATAAATAGAAGCAACAACCCACTCCTGATTCTCAATCCCTAACTTAACCCAAACCCATCTCCCCCACAAATCAGCGTAGAAATCGATAATTACCTCGTTCAAGTTTCTGTGAACCAAGATTGGCACACCCCCTTTAGATCCGTTTGCGGGGGACCACAGTCGTGGTCCGTCCCACCAAGAACCTAAATCCAAAATCTTTTGTTCCGAGAGGTTACTTTCTTGTAGGCAGAGGATATCGATCTTCTTCTCATGCATCCAACTTTTCAATTGAGTTTTCTTGTTTCATCCTGAGGAATCTCCCAACCCACACACATTCCACGTAGCGACTCTAAGTCTGCCCATCCCGGGCAGTTGCTCCCAATTGTTGGATCTGGGAGGTGGCCTTCATTTATGAAGTTGAGGCTGGCCATGCGTCAGTCAGAGTTTTCCTCATGAAAGAGGAGTCAAGTTTTCTTTCCTTCCCAAGTTTTGCATTAAGCTCACTCAGGCATTTTGAGGTTACTACAGGCGTCAGTTTGATTCGTCGCAAGTCTGATTTTCGACCCTCCAACAACCACACCAGGGGGATTAGTCTGGACCCTTCTTTTTCCAATAACTCCAAAAGAGGCGGAGAGAGACGTGCATCGAAGAGAGAAGCATACAGACGGACCCTTTTCCCCTCCATGTCAATCAAAAAGTGAGGCATCGACGTTTCGATTAGTCTGAAAGGAAACTTATTCTGAAAGATAGTTCTGGCCAAGGTCTCCGTTGCCTGTGGCACGGGGGATTCGGGGCAGAGTGCGTTAAGGAACATCGGGGACCCATCCAACCCTGCCCATACGATTGCCCAAAAGGAGTTCCTAACTGCCGTAAGCATCATAGGTAGCAACCTAGATTCAACGATTGTTTGCCCCTTAGTTAGAGCATCCATTCGATTACGTGAGGATTTACGCTTACCTTTCGCAGAGGAGAGCTTTTGTGAGTCATCCGAGCTGCCAGAAGACTCAGCATGCAATTCATCCACACGAATTTCGACACCACCCTCGCTTACCTTGGTTGTTTATCTCACACACACAAACACACACAACACACACACACACACAAACACACACAAGAAAAAATATTTCCATGTTATAGCGGCAGATTTATTCGATTTTCCTCTCTCTCTCTCTCTCTCTCTCTCTCTCTCTCTCTCTCTCTCTCTCTCTCTCTCTCTCTCTCTCTCTCTCTCTCTCTC
>BFEA01000079.1:1271427-1296169 GCA_003427395.1 Chara braunii
CAACCCCCCCCCCCCAAATTTTCAAATTTTTAATTTTCTTTTGTACAGGGTGGTAGTGGCCAACGCGCAGGCGGGGCGCGCGCGCCCCCGCCTGAGCAGGCAACAGCCGCGGCCGAGGGCGCCACAGAGCACGGGTCAAACTGCACACAACAGCGAGACTGGACCTGGACAAACCCTTCACCATGTAGGAGGTGACACACACAGTCAAATCTATGGCCTGAGGCAAGTCACCGGGACAGGATGGGTTAAACCACCAGTACTTGGCCCAGCTATCGCTGCCAAGCCTGGAATGCCCCTGCGCGCCAATTTTTGCTCAAGTGCCAGGGTACTGTTTCAATTGTTTTTTGACAGGTGCTTCCAGCCATAATGGTCCAGTACCCCGAAGCCCTAAAGGTGCCGCACATTAACGGGAAAACGCCGCGGCCGATAGCTGGGCCAAGTACTGGTGGTTTAAAGGTGGAGTTCTACTTGAAGAATTGGGCAGTTTTGGGGTAGCCACTAGTAGAAGTTTTGTACTACAGGGTGCTATCCAGGGGCAGGCTGGGCAGGGGAATGACACATGGGGTGATAGCAGTAGCAGTACTGTTTAAAAAGGGGGACACGTCAGACGTCAGGAACACGTACCCCATTTCTCTCCTGAACGTGTCGTACAAGATGCTCGTGAAATCGTTAGCGCACAGATTGGGTAAAAATACCTGCCAAGGCTAGTGGTAGCCGATCAGGGGGCACTTGTGCAAGGCAGATATATTTTTACCAACATTGTTACATCAATCGAGACGTTGGAGATCATTCAAGAAGAAAACTCAGATATGGCGCCATCGCTGCTGACTTGGAAAAAGCATACACGTCGGCTGACCTTTTGTCCACACTACCCTCAAGGATGAACTTCGGTGCAGGTTTATGCAACTGGTTCATGGCAATGTGCACTCGCTCGACTTCCGCAGTAATGGTAAACAGACACAGATCACCCGCCTTTCAACTGTCAAGATCACTCGGGCAGGCCTGCCTGCTAGTTCCCATCCTCTTTGTGCTTCAAATGGAGGTGCTCCTGAACCAGATTCGCAAGCATCCCCATATCAAAGCTCTGTTGCTGGACTAGAAAAAAGCATACAACAAGGTCGGCTGGCCTTTTGTCCACACTACCCTGAAAAGGCTGAGAGCGTGTCCACACTACCCTGAAAAGGATGAGAGCTTCGACGAGGGTTTTTCCAAATGGTTCATGGCAAGGTACACTCACTCGACACATCAGCAGTGACGGTAAACGGACACAGATCACCCGCCTTTCAACAGTCAAGATCACTCAGGCAGGGCTGCCCGATTGTGCTTCAAATGGAGGTGCTCCTCAACCAGATTCGCAAGCATCCCCATACCGTCACAAATTGCAGAGTAAAAGCTCCCGCAGGCTACTTGTTTGTGGTCTGCAAAAACTCTGTGGAAGCCTCGTTTGCACTGAAGGAGGTGATGCAAGAGCACACAAGTAATTTGGAAGCTTCCATTTACTTGGGAAGTCCACTTTCTTTCTTTCTAAGTTATTTGAGCTAGAGGTGGGATGGGCAATGAAGCGAGTACCCAAGAGCCTAGCTCAGTGGGGACCACACCCATGAACTGTTGAAATACAGACCAGGTGCTGTGTTCGAATCCAGATGATGGAACTTGACAAGTAAAACCAACTACTAATGAATTGCTTGGGGCCGGTCAGCTCAATGATAATATCTCAAGGCCGTCGCCCTTTTTTTTTAAAAAAAAAGGAATGAAGCCAGTGGAAGAGGGTGAGGAGGAGAGACGTTGATTAGCCTACAGATTACCGCATCTACGCAAGGCTCGCTGCTCCAGCAAAAATTCGCCGGTCGTCTATGCAGGGCAGCGCCTGGCACTTGTCTTTAGTGGGAAGAGCCTCAGTTTCAAACTCTGCACTCTACTCAATACTGTGGTTTGTACGCACAATGCGGGAACTAGCAGAAGGGAGTCCTGCCAGCAATCAAGCACCTTGTTGCTCGGTTACTATGAAAACCGCAGGCGAAGACCGCTGAGGGCTTCTTGATTAAGATGGCATGGGAGATGCTTACGTTTCGAAGAGAACAGGGAGGCCTACGATTGGTGGATCCCAAAAGAAAGAACCAGGCTCAGTTGAGATCTTGGAAAGGTAAGGTAGCAGCAGTCCACCGGAAAGAGCACTGGGTCTACCAGAACACACTATGATGGCTGAATTGGGACTAAGCAGACCGGAAGATGCATGGCTCTCTGCCTTTGACGCGGTCCTTGATAGGAAGCTAAGCTCAACTTTCTGGGAAACTGTGCGTAAAGCCTACAAGAATCTGCCTCCGCAAGAACGACCCCCCCCCCCCCCCGCCCCCCGCGCAACAAAAGATAAAGTTTTGGCTCACCAGCTGTTCAAAAATCCCCACATAGTTGATCAAGAGGGCAGCTGTTTGATGGCTAATGGCAACCCAGCAACATTTGGGCAAACATGGATGAGACGAGAGGTCATCAAAGAGACCTGTGGTCCCCACTAATGGCAACCCAGCGACATTTGGGCTGGCATGGATGAGACGAGAGGTCATCAAAGAAAACTGTGGTCCCCACTAACTGGGACCTGGACACCGTTGGCAGATATTAAACCACCAGTACCTAGCGGTTGTTCAGGCCCGACCCTCGCGCGACCCATATGCTGAGACATGCCGAGCCTCGAGCGACCAGAAGCGAACGGTACCCAGTAGTGGCATCGTTTGATTTCATGAAGAAAAAAAAAAACACAAAAAAGAGGGAAAAAATACAAGCGGTATTTCGTTCTCAAAAACAAAAAGAGAAAAAAAAAAGTACAAAACGGATCCTAGAGTTGTCCACGTGCAGAGAGAGAGAGAGAGAGAGAGAGAGAGAGAGAGAGAACACTGTCCATTGCACTTCCAATTTGCGAAACGCGAATGAATCTACTCACGTTCTCGGGGAGAGTCATTCACACTTGGCACAAATCGAGAGTGGCAGGCGACACTCTACAAGAGTACAAAAGGAGAATGGATCGTGCCGCGTTCTCGCCAAAGATTCATTCTCATTTAGCACACAATGAATGCACTACGGCAATCTTACAGAGAGAGAGAGAGAGAGAGAGAGAGAGAGAGAGAGAGAGAGAGAGAGAGAGAGAGAGAGAGAGAGACCATATTGACGAGTTTGCTATGGCGCAGCAAATGCGCCAGAGCGAGTATCCCGGCGAGTTTGCTGCGCCACAGCGTGACCGCCGGGGTGCTCTCTCTCTCTCTGATGCTACTCTCCATATTTGCAAAACGAGAGTGAATCCCCCACGAGAACGCGAGTAGATTCATTCGCGTATTGCACATTGGAAACACAGCGGGCAGTACTCTCTCTCTCTCTCTGACAGGGACCATCTTGACGAGTTTGCTGCACCACTCTCTCTCTCTCTCTCTCTCTGACAGGGACCATCTTGACGAGTTTGCTGCGGTGCAGCAAACACGCCAGAGCGAGCATCCCGGCGAGAATGTGGCGCCACAGCGTGACTGCCGGGATACTCTCTCTCTCTCTCTCTCTCTCTCTCTCTCTCTCTCTCTCTCTCTCTCTCTCTCTCTCTCTATCTATCTATCTATCTATCTATCTCGCTCTTTTGCTACTCTCCATATATGCGAAATGAGAATGAATCTTCCGCGAGAATGCAGCAAGATCCATTGTCATTTTGCACATTTCTATAGCTGAGGCCTCCCGCTACTCTTTGTATGTGCAACACTGCAAAGTGAGAATGAATCTCCCACAAGAACACGAGTAGATTCATTCATGTTTTACACCTTGGAAGTGCAACGGGCAGTACTCTCTCTCTCTCTCTCTCTCTCGTTATTTCTTTCTTTGTTTCTTTTTTTTTTTTCCTTTTTCTGTTCTTATTTGAGAAAGCCGAATGTAGGTCCTTTCATTGTTTTTCTTTTCTTCTTTGTTTTTCGCCGAGACAAGTGCCCGAACCTGAAGCGACCGCCCTCCAGAATGAGGCACTACCGGGCGTTCACCTCCCCCGACCCCTGAAGCTGCGGCGCGTTAACGGCCGCGAGCTTTTTTTTTAGCTGAGCGAGGTACTGGTGGTTTAAGGTGCAGTTGGCAGGCCTGCACGACATGTGGTCAAACTGGCAGCAAGTTATCGATGCGATTCCTCAGGAATGGAAAGTGACCCTGCGTCCTGAAGAGGTCGATCCAGTCAGTACATGGTACTTGGCTAACGAGGAGCCTGCAGCTAACGAGTAATCCCGGGTCTGGAGAGTAAAGCAGATCATACCCAACGGCTTTCGCAGAATTAAAAAATGGAAACGCCACCCTGCCTCCAATAAACTACAGCTGCGGAACGAAGAAGCTACACGCTGGGATGGGGAACCCCCCCTCAGATCAGGGTGGTGGTGGAATTGAAGAAGGCAAAGAAAACGGTCGGGACGCTAAGTTGGCTGGGCACGGCGACAGTGGAACAACTCTCCAGGGACCCGAAGGGAAGCCAAATCAGGGAGAAACCTCAGTGATCTCACTACTTGACCATACGGTAAAAAAGGGTATACACTATCGGAAAAGTCCTACGAAGAGCACCTGCCGCAGTTGCAGTGTCCAGACCGTCCGCACGAAAGGTCTGTCCGAGTGTAAGCCCCAGTTCGAAAAGGTCTGGACAATCCTAAATTATCTTCCAGATGGAAAGCAGGTCAGCATTCTGTGGATGTTCCCTCTCATGGTAACCCCTTCAGCAGTGTGGTTATTGAACAAGGGGACGAACGTGGGCCTGAAAATGCTCCAGGTGCAGCTGGCCCTTGGAAACTACAGGACATCTGTGGTGAGAATGTCCAGCCTCCAAGAGGATATGGAAGTGGTGGGAGTACCACTGGGAGAATATGGATGAGCGCTGGGCCCTACTGGGCTTTTTGCCAGAAGAGTACCAAGGTACGAAAGGTTGGGGTTATGTGGCACACGCGATAAGGCGCCGAATCTGCGATCTGGACTGACAGAAACAGAGCTCGGTTTCAGAACCGGCCCGTCAGATAAAGAGATCAAATGTCTCGTAAAGAAGGGCGTGAAACAGGCAATCTGGGTAATCTGGGTAGCCTGGAGGAGAAAGACAGGCAGGGAAAGGCAGAAACGACAGCTTTATTCGTTCTTGCTGACAGGGGGAGGGGGAATCGGCAACTGGCTGCCGTTCACAGCTCGAGAGGTCTCATTTTGGGACCGTGCATCAGAGAGGTCTCATTTTGGGGCCGTGGATCAGAGCAGAGGGGTGACAGAGTAGGCTGACAAAAAGGGGGGGGAACGATTAGTTAAGAGCACAGAAGACACCAGAGCACTCGGTTTGTTAGGGGGAGGCTAGAGAGGGCTTAGCATAGATTAGCATAGGTCAGTCGAGCCTTAGGCTAGTGTAGATAAAGTGAGCGGGCTAGAAAAGATGAGCTGTGAACCAGGGCACTCGGTCAGTAGGGATGCAGTAGTGCAATAGGAGAGCAACCTGGGAATAAGGAGCCAGAGTTCCACTGGGCGGACGAGTAGTAGAGACTAGTTAGGGAAGTGTTCTGTTCGAACAGTGAGAAAGCGTTAAGGAAAATTTGCTATAGAAGAAAGAAAGTGAATGTGATTGGTCTTGGTTCTGCCAGGCTTGATACGAGGTACGTAATGAGAGGGGAAGTAATGCAGGCTGTGTCGAGATATTGGGGACATTTTGGGCGAGCACCACTCGTAAACTGCACTGGGTGAAGCTGCCAGGATAACCCCGGGTTGAAATGTGAGGTCCCCGGCCTCAATTTCAATTAGAAGAGAGCAACCAACAAAAAAAAAATCGTGACGCGCGGCAGAGTCCGAACTGCGAGTTGGTAGTAGAACAGAAAGTGGGGAGAGTAGCGAAGTACGGGTTCTTTTTGGATGTGGTTCCCACGCAGGCCTTTCTCTCACTCGGGTCTCTATTCTGACGGCACCTATGACGCGGGGGAAGACGGTATAGTCCTGAGTAGGCTTCTTGCTTCTGAATCAGTATGTCTATTCTGTCTCTGCACTTTCTCTTGAAACTTGTCTGAACGGTAGCGAATCTAGCGATACCTCATTTTCTGGTCTTGATGAATCTGGCTGTACTGGCACCCGTTTCTAATGATTATCATACCTACCGTTTGGTTGCGCACGGCACTTCGGGGGCTTCACTCTCTCTCTCTCTCTCTCTCTCTCTCTCTCTCTCTCTCTCTCTCTCTCTCTCTCTCTCTCTCTCTCTCTCTCTCTCTCTCTCAATGGTCGTTGTGATGAGTTCGACACTTGTGCTTCGCAAATTGGGTTCGGGAGACTAAACTTCCCTTCCAGCTCCAATTCCATAATTACCGACATATACGTCGTCAAGGTCACCAATGCACTCTCCCTCTCTCTCTCTCTCTCTCTCTCTCTCTCTCTCTCTCTCTCACACACACACACACACAATGGTCGTTGTGACGAGTTCGACACTTGTGCTTCGCAAATTGGGTTCGGGAGACCAAACTTCCCTTTCAGCTCCAATTCCGTCATTACCGACATATACGTCGTCAAGGTCCCCGATGCAGAGATTTGCCAGTCATCGACTCGGACGATTGGCTGCACCACTTGCGGCTAACATACACCCTCTAATCGTTGATCTCATGAATGAGATCCACCACCTACTCACGATCCCTTACTGCTTGATCGCGCGACAACACAAGTTATCAGTCTGCGCATGGGCCCACAGTTATATTGCCTTATCCTGTTTGTTGTCTTTTCTAAACAACGCAGAGGACGTCCACTCGCTCCTCGTGAAGCCAAACAGACCAGTTCGCTAGATGACCGACAGTTTCACATTCCGTTTCGTATATTCAGCACACTCATATGTGCGCTCGTAGCTCTCAAGTGTTCGAGAGTACCACAGGAGATCATGACACACAGTCGGTTCACTTGCCCGCCCTCAGGACCTTTCGCAGATGCAGATGCACAGAACTAAGATGACGCATTCTCGATCACAGAAAACAGTCACTCCCATTTTCGAAACACCTTCAGAGCAGAATTAGATTTTGCAAAACAATTACGTAACAATTCAGTCTAACAGAGTAGGGGATTTTAAAACAGACGCTTCACTAAAAAGCAACACACTGCTTTCGTCGTCATATACAAAGGAACACACCGCAACGTTTGGAAGTCACAACGTAGCCGCAGCTAAACTGGTTCATCACATCAATCGAAAATTTGTGAAAAATGGGACGCACCATTCGGTTTTCAAGTCGCAATACGTGGTCGTAGCTAAACGCCTCCATCGCACCAATTGAAACTTTTGAAAATCATTTAGCCGGGGGACACCGAACAACGGCAAGTGACAATCACGCTCAGACCAGGGGGAGATCGGACACCATACGAATGACAATCACACGCTTCTCAGACCATCACCGCCATACTGCTCCATTATGTCATCAAATTTGGACAGCGAGGACAGGTGACAATCACGCGCTCACACCCTCACCGTTATGGATACCAAGACAAAGTTGTTCATCTCTGCCGCGCGAACCAATGCAGCAATCCCCTTGATCCTCTCCCTCCTCTAACCGTCCAACCAGATCGTCACACATAGCAGCCACAGGGTTCAATGAGTCTACCAACGGTGGCAAACAGATGTACTATCGTAATGATAAAAAGGGACATGCGAAGTCGCCTTCACACTCCATTACATCAATTCAAGATTTGAAAAATTTACTACCCGGGGCCACTAGCTCGGACAAGATAATTTGGGCCGCGAACCAATCCATAAACCCAAGCCCACTGTCTATCTGCTGCTGTCTCTCTGCCTCCGATTACCGTACAACCATTTGTCGTCAAATACAACGACAACGGGGATCTACGTTCACCAACGGAGGCAAACAGATGCACTATCGTGATGATAAAATGGGAAATGCGAAGTAGCCTTCACAATAAACAAGGCCGGGACGACCGGTAGAAAGGGCCTCCCATTGTCACCATACACCAGCTATACGTCACCATGTGTTCTAATCACGCACTCAGTCAGGAGGGCGCGGCAGATACATACAACCTCGCGGCAATGGGGGAAAAACCCACCACCCTGCCCCCCTTCCTACCTGACGACCACCAATCTGAAGGAGTGCAATCACGTAAGAGTCTCTATTGAGGCATGAAACGAGCCGACGACCAGCCTTTACCCAAGGGCTCTCTTCTCCCCATCATGGACTATCCTCAACTCGCTGCTTCGGCCTCTGCCGTCTTTGCCCCACACTCTCAGGCGAATGAAGGGAAACACTCGCGCGGTAGTGTTCCACAAGAAACACGACGAAGAAAGTACAGATAGCACTGCCTTTGCCACGCCGCAATTCTCCGTGAATCTAACGAGTTAATTAATTCACAGCGGACCCCAACCAGAAAACCTCCCCTGTTGGAAGAGTCCCTCGCTAGGTGCGCAGGACAGATTCTCTCCAAGCATCAACATGTGACCCGACGGAGCGAGCGTTGCCATTCTACACAGCAAGAACGACTGACATCTTGAGCTACATCCCTAAGATGCAGATGGAAACTGACGCGTTCAAAGAAAGAGATGACGAGAGAAGATGACCGAATTTGCCACACGCATCTCTGCACGGAAAAGCGTGCTCACGTACATACTCGCTGTAATGAGAAGCCTGAAGTGCGTAGGAGACCATGCGGAGCAGAGAAAACCACTCAAAGGCAAGAACTTCTGGGAAGACTTGTTCATGGCAGAACTCCTGCCAGTACGCGAAGAAAACTAAATGTAATCCCCAGAGACTTCCCAAAAAAACACAGAAAACAGAAAGAGAAGAACTAGCTTCCACAAAGAATAATGAGGCGTACAATTCAACTAGAAACGAGAAGACCACCCCGCACATGGGGGGGGGGGGGAAATGGTCAATTCGGGGTTATGCTCTTCGTCAACGAGGCTAACCCCTTCCATCTCTCTCTCTCTCTCTCTCTCTCTCTCTCTCTCTCTCTCTCTCTCTCTCTCTCTCTCTCTCTCTCAGAGTTCTCCGGTCTTCCTACGCCCCTCTTCCGCCCTGTGTTCCACCCCCTTCCCAGGGTGCGTTTCCACTTCCTAGCCCTTAACCGACTTCTGAATCTCGTCATAAAGAACAAGCACGAGCGCCCCACCCGCGCCACGAATGACATTCGACCACGCTCCCTTGAAGAAAGCCTTCGGCCCCTCGTTGCTCATGATCTTTCTCCAGCAGTCGAGCGTACCGGAGTACATTTGCTCGCCCGAACCTGACTGCATCATAAGCCGTCGGCGAACAGTATCAAACGGATAAGACACCATGCCGGCACCAGCTGTGACAGTCTGGGCGATAGCCCACTTCTGCCACACTGGCGCGTTCTTTGGATCCGTCAGGAAAACGCTCTTCGCCGTGTCGAAGCCTCCGAAAAACGCCGCGCGGTACACAATGATACCCTGCACCGACACACCGAATCCTTGGTACAGTCCCTTGAAACCATCCTGTACACAGGTGCCGCCACATCATCGCCAGCGAAGGACAACCAAGCACATGCCAAGAGCCACGACCACACGTTAAATTACTATTTCAAAATCAACTGACGAATGCATTCCACTTCAAAAACCACAACGTACTCTACCCCGCGCTCGCGCTTACTCCAACTTCCAAAGACCGCAAACACCACATCAATCGTGCAGGAGGCAACAAATGAAGACATGGCCATAAGAAGAGACTCCGGCAAGCAAGACCCAAAAACTTCCAGCAGGAGAGCCAACCACCACGCACACTATTCCTTGTATTCAACGCTTACAATGCTGAATGGAAAAATGCAACAAGCCGACGTAAACGAGCCGAAACCCGAGGAACCGAACCCCTTCCAGCTCGCCTGGAGCACCAGAATTCTATTCGTAAAAAGAGACCGACAATGCGCACGTTAAACAGCCCATCCCTCCCCGCGGACAGGTGCCCCACATTGAGAGTCCTAGCGGACCCCATCTCCGCTGACAAGGCCTCTGCCCTTAGGCGAGCAAGCGCAAAGAAAAGCGAACTCGGCCACACACCACGAGATACAAAGCCATTTGGTCATAGACTCATAGGCGGTATCCCGCAAAGCAGGGCACCGTTCACACACGAGCTGTTGTAAAGTGACTCGTGATAAACCCCTAGCAGGAAACGCAAGGATGATCTAATTTACTCAAGAGCAGCGGACGACATCGCCCACACACGAGCTCTTGGAAATCCACTTCCGATCAACCCCTAGATCATAGGACGTGACCATGGCCTCCGCCCGAAAGGACATCAAGCAAGTAACAACAGGAGGGTCATCCGCAAGAATAACGGCTCTCAAAATTAGGCCCGCATTCCTACGCAAACAGCGACAACACGCAGAACCTCCTACAGTAGCATCGTCTTCCACAAATAGGAAAAAATGGCCAAGAGCACGCGAGCATCACACGAACGATAGGACGGGGGGGGGTGTTTTAAGGGTGTCAGATTCGCACCGTGACTAACGGTACGTCAACCCTCATTCCGCCCAAGGCATCGTATCGTGCGCTGCATGGATATTACAGCGCCTTGATGCAATCCCAAGGTGGAAAGACTCGCTGCCGCACGCCACACATGGGACCTATTGAACTTCGTGCCATTACTAAGACATAGCACTTGGACCCAAGAACGAAGTATCGGCCCTTCGACACCAAACTCGCTAGTCACTAGCTCTCATCTCAATGATGACTCTCATCTCAATCGTGACTCTTATCTCAATGGTGACTCCGGTCACCATCAGCGGGTGATTCATCGATTGTCGCCAGAGCAGACAGCGCAGATGGATCTGTGAACTTCCACAACCATCCAGAGACGATTCTACCACCGGGTGGAGAAACGTCCTGCAATCAACATAGGAAAACAAGAATGTGGCAGATCGATTCCGACACCCGAGCGTTTCAGTCGCAGAAGCGCGCGTTTCCAGACGACGAGGCATGCACTCTAAAGACAGTTAGGCATGCACTCTAAAGGCAGATCACTTACATATACCAGCCCAATCATTATGGCCATATAACCCGTAATAGTAATCCGGAATACGTGCCCTTAAAAGACGCAGAAGGGAAAAACTGCGAAGCACATTTAACGAACAGCTAGGTAGGACGAACAGCATACGCTTTTGTGCACAACAACGAAAGCGTGCCATATAAAAGCACAGATATTGTGGGAAGTCAGATTGCCGCAATCACTGCGCGTCATCGAGGAAACATCGCGGGTCAGCGTTCAATCACACGAAGTCCACGCTATGGAGAGACCGTGCTCCAAAGCGCGACATACACGGAGATAAACCTGCCATGCAATTAAAAGAGAAGGGGCTAATGGCTTAATACAGTCAGAGATATCGCCCGATTGTTTGAGCTTTCGTCACAAAACGATACCACTCGATTACTCGATCTCTGTCAACATTCTCGCGTTCAGGCTGCATTCGCTATCGGTTGTATTCGCTATCGGTTGTATTCCCCCATTCGGCGCTCTCTGCGCCCGGTCCTGCCCTCCCTATTCGCTGCATTTCCCCCGGTCCACCGCCAGTGATCCCTTTGGTACCCATCCTTTACCCCGCTCTGCCTCCCCTCCAGGCTCCACCGTACCTGCCCTCACACGGTCATCCGTCTCGCCTCCTGCTACCACAGGTCCGCATTTACGGCCGATACTCCGACTTTCCCGTCCAGCTTCTGATTCCCAGACCTTTTTTCCACACGCTCCCCATTCCCCTTCCCCTGCTTATACGTTCCCCTGACATTTTCATACTCTGGCCCACCACACCATCCGCGTCTCCCAGAGTCCCACCCTCTCCCCCACGCACTTCCGCGCTCTCTACCAGATTAGGCATTTTCTCCTCCGCGTAGTTTCTCAACCTTCCGCGCTCCTCCCACACCATTACTATATTCGGCGTTTTATTCACCTCCGCGCTGTTTATCAACCGTTCCGCGATTCTCCCCACACCGTCCCCGTCCCACAACCATTCCGCCTTCCCTGAGCTCTCTTCACCATCGCCCCTCGCCTCCGCTCTCCGCCATCCAATTCCACACCCATTTTATCTCCCACGCATCCTCTTCCTTTGATCTCCCTTATGCGCTCGTTCCTTCCCACACCCGTCCTTGGTATTGCCCCGCGCACCTCCACGGTCACTCCAGAACACTTCACGCCGCTTTGGTCACGGACAAGATAGCAAGCAAACTCATCGCCCTCCATCACGGCCGGAGCGCCTACGCCGTCTATCCCGAACACTTGACGCTTTCGTAACGGACAAGACTGCCAGCCATTCCGCACGCTCACACGTTTACTCTCTCGCACTGCGTATACACGACCCTCAACCCAGAACCCGATCCACACCATGACGTGGGACAACATCCGCATGGCAGAAGACATGCGGCAACCATCCCTCTGCATGGTACTACATACACAAACTACGTGGTCACCCTCTCCTCCGCCATCCCCAGCACCACACACTTGCTGGTACAGAAACCACCGACATAGCCCCCAGGAGACGATACATGACAGACTCACCAACCCCGCAATTAGACTGCATAGCTACTGGACAAAGAACTTCAACAATACGACATACTATCGCCAATCAAATGGCGAGAGCAATGTGCAAGAATTAGGGAGCCTGGACACAGACCAAACACAAGGAACACTAAGTAATTGCGAACCAATTAATGCGACGATTCAACAGGCAGGAAACGGAAGGGGGTCAATACTCACACTCTTGTAGATGGTGGAGATGCAATTCCCCAGGCCCGTGAATTGGCGCTCCGCGCCTTTTCCAACATCTGCCGCAAGGCGCGTACGAGCGAAGTCAAGAGGATAGACAAAGAGCAATGAAGTGGCGCCGGCCGCTCCACCTGACGCCAAATTTCCAGCGAAAAACTTCCAGAACTCCTTCTTGGGGTCGTACGGGCAGAAAATCTGCTTGTAGGTGTCCTTGAATGCGAAGTTGAGCGCCTGAGTGGGGAAGTACCTAATGATGTTCGCAAGATTACCACGCCAGAACGACATAACACCTTGCTCGTTCGCCACCCTCGAGAAGCAGTTAATGATCCCAGTGTACTTCTTATCGGCAGCAAGCTGCTTGTTGCTGTCCTGCGTCTGCAGCAGTAGCTTCACACGCTCGATAGGCGCCACGGCAGTCTTCGAAATTCCACCAGATACACCACCAGCTAACAAGTCGACAAGGAAGGACTGGGCTGGAGTCAGGTCTTTGCCTTTCCCTTCTTTGGGTGCAGCAATGAACGGCACCATAGCTGGCACGTTCAGGGGTTGAGGCAGAGGGGTCCTCATGGCAGTAGCAGCAGCGAAGCCCAGATACGGCGCCGCCGGGGCATCGCTTCCCCCTAGCAGGTAGACATCCCTCCCGCTTGGGGAAAACGCGGGCGTGCCCGCCGCCATCGAGCCGGCTGCCAACTTAGAGAACATGGCGTCACCTTTCCTCCGTCGGGCAAGCGCAGCGCCAACACCGCAGCCGCGTACCGTGGCTGGCTCGGCTCCCCGCCACGACAGCTCGCCGCAGCCAGTCACGCCTTCCCCCGCCGTTCCTTTCGTCCTCTCTCCGCCAAAATGTTCCGAGTACAGGATATCTTATTGCTACATTAGAACAAAACTCGTGGTAAGGGTGAACTTCTCCTGCCTCCCCCACCGTCTTTTCTCCCTACCTATTCCCTCTTCCGCCAGTGTCAACGCACCTAATCAACAGGCTGGCCTCCAACGGGATGCCCCGGCCGTAACCCGAGCTCGCTGGACCACTCACATTGCCGACGCCGGACAGCACAATAGTCCCCCGAACAACAAGACGCTACCTCACGAGAGGCCGGGGTGAGGGAGGACCACCCCGCTCATACCACGCGGCAAGCGCGATCTGGTACACTCTCGGGGAAAAGTTCACTGCGTTCTTGGTGGTGTGGAGGCCCACCACCGCAAGCCTGTTTCCTGAAAATCGACTCCATGCTCATCAACTCCTGGTAGTGTAAGCGCTACCATGAACCTAGCCGTTGTTCCCATCAGTCCAAGGATCACCTGCACTGGCGGGTGCTTCCCACGAGGTGCGCACTGGCGACGGGTTTCGGCGGAGCGCGAGTGGCGGGGGCTTCCTGAGGGGACGCAGCTGGTAGACAGCGCTTGAAGGCATGTGCACTGCCACTTTCGCGCTGCGCGTTCGCAGCCTTAGCGGGTTGCTGCGTCAAGGTGGCGTAAATTCGCAGCCCGTCAGGGGTGCGTTTTCTCCCCCTGAGAACTTTTTTTTTTTTTTTCAAACAATTGCTTTATTTCCAAAGGATATAGAGGCCGGGAAAACCTCAACATGACAACCCGGAGGAAAAACTGGGGCCATTACCCAGCTTAGGCTTGTGCTGGAAACCGGGTCCAGCGTCCCTTAAAGCAACTGCTTTTAGAGAAAATAATCAACTGGATTAAAAAATGCTCAAACCGGGTCCAGCGTCTTCGTTCGTTATATGGTCGTTGGAAGGCTGTTCGCAGCCCGTCAGGGGTGCGTTTTATGCCCCTGAGAACATTTTTCATCGTCATTCGTTATACGGTCTGTGGAAGGCTGGAAAAACAAGGCATGGCAGTTTAGGGGGTGCTGGCATCTTATTTGAAACTGCAGGACCGGTAGCTGCCCGTGGGACCGCACGGGTTTTGGTCCAGGACCACGTACGACCGGTAGCTGCGCATAGGAGGCCATTGTGTACCGCGCTGAGCGCAGCCAAACTGGAGCAAGGAGCAGGACAAGCGAGGTGGCCCTTTTCTCACGGGTGCGCAGCCCGTAGTTTGTTTGTTGATGTTGTTGTGGACGTGTGTGTGTGTGTGTGTGTGTGTGTGTGTGTGTGTGTGTGTGTGTGTATGAGAGAGAGAGAGAGAGAGAGAAATCAGGCGTGGCGCCACTTTGTCAAAACGCCTTGATCGATAAGGCACCATGCTCTCGACGCACATAGGGAGACTCACTTTGTGAACGCAGAGGGAACGGGAGCAGCCGCCGCTGCTTTTCGATTTCGACCACAACAGGCTTCGAATTCAAACCACCACTCTACCCGACGTTGGAAATTCGGGGGACCGGTAGCACAAGTCCATGAGGGCTACCAGTAGCACAGAGTGGAGAACCGGCAGAGTGGTGAATATGGAAAATGGGATGAATTTGCGCTATAAGCTATTTCGCGGTTAAGATAATTTTTTTTTTTTAAATAAACATTTTTCCTGAAAAGATCATGACCAAATCAACGGACCCTCAAATTTTCAGACTTGTTGACGAGTTCTTCTGAGCGTGAAAAATCTTTGAAATAGGGGTACTTTTCTTGTTGGCCCACAAGTTGTCGTGTGCCAAAAATGACAAAAGTGAAGAATTGGCACGGCATTTATTTCATGGTCTAAACGATTTTTATTTTTATTTTTGATATTTTTCCTGGAAAGATCACGACCTGGCCTACCCGAAATCAAATTTTCAATCCAGCGGCCTAGCTCAGTTGGTAAGGCTCGCAAGTGGCATTCAGGAGGTCATGGGTTCAATCCCCATTGGCCTCATGCCTTCCTAGGCTTACTTAGCACCCGCTACCCAAGAGATAGACCACTGGATCCCCCGATCGGCATCAAGCAGCGTCTGCTATGTTCGTAGGGGAGGGGCCTGAGGGGAGGCACGAGGGATTGATCCGCTTTATCCCTGGTGCTACCGGCCATCCCCTGGTTGGTATCCTGCAGGCTCGAGGGGCCGTAAAAACACGGCTCTGGTATGCTACGGGTTTCCCCGTATGCCTACAGGTAGGAGTAGTGGTAGGTAGGTAGTGTGGGGAAATTGAGAGAAGAGTATAGTTTAAAATTAAAAAAAATAAAAAATAAAAAATTCAGATCTTTTCTCAAATTATTCTGCGTACGAAAAATCGTCAAAGTTGGCGCTCGAAAATTGCAAGATTGGACCCGCTTGCGCCTTCCAATCGGTGCCTCCCCTAAAAACCCGCCCTAACTCAGCGCAATGCAAATTTTCAGGACTTGGCCTCCCCGACCTCCTGCGGGCAGCTACCGGTCCTCCAACAGCGAAAACTTTTCAGGATCCGGCCTCCCCGACCTCCTGCGGGCAACTACCGGTCCTCCAACAACGAAAATTGCCTATTTCCCACGAATTGGACCCCCAGCAAATACACCACCCTTCCAACTACTGCACCGTTTGGTGACGATGGCGAAATTTCTCAGGGGCATAAAACGCACCCCTAACGGGCTGCGAACTCCTCCCGCCTCCACCACGATCAATCGACCGCCATGGACTCTGGGCCTCACCACACCACTCTCGAAATGTGAAAGAAAAACAAAAAAATGTGTCGGGTGCATCTGGTCATGTTCTAGCGAGGAGTTTATTCCCATTTTGCAAATTTCGAGAATGGTGATGTGATGCCCTGAACCTTTTTTTTTTTTTTTGCCCTGAACCTTACCTTTCGGCCTCGTTGCACTACTCAGAACATGCACAAAAGACAAACTATGGCGGTGTATACTTCCATGTTATAGCGGGAAAATTCATTCATTCACATCACATTTTGCACGGTGATGGAGCAAGGGCGTTTGGCCATCCCTTCCGTCACTTATCACTTACTAGACCCCGCCTACCCCAAAACAACCCCAATCCCCCCCCTCCCCCCTCTTCAAAAACGAAGGCCGGAACGGGGAAAAAAAACAAAAGAAAAGGTCGGACGACGGCCGCCACGGCCAAATAACGACCTATGCAACCTGCACTTGGTCGCCCGCGCTCCAACCTCTGAGCCGACCGTTTCGGCTACCGGTTTGTGCCCTGCGCCCGACCGTGCACCTTGTAGACTCCCCATAATCCCCGTTAGGACTCGTCGACACTTCCATAAAAAGGATGACCCGCTATACGACAAAATGCAACGGGGTAAGATGCAGCCTCTGACTGCGAACAGTCCTTTTTCGAAATTGAAACAGTGCGGGTCCGCTTTTATCGAATAGCAGAGTTCCTCGAATAGAAAACTCACACATTGTATTCGAATACAACTTGTACCCTTTCTACTCGGATTTCGAAAAGAAAAAACTCTTGTATTCCGATAAAATTACTTCTTCTTTTTGTTGGAGGTCAACGCCTGCCCTTGTGCTCCCTGCCACTGACATGCTACATGCTGCAGGTCTCTCTGTCTCTCTCTCTATCTCTCTTGGTGCCTTGGCCAAATTGGTCAAGGTTGCGGACGACCCAAACTTGCGCAGACTTTGGCAGGTGCTGAATGTGACATTCGAAGGGAGACGACAACAGAGGGATGAGAGGGAAGGTGGAACAGGGGAGAGGGTATTGGGATAAGGGGGGAGAGGAGAAAAGGACACCTAGGAAGGGGTAATAGGTAGGGAAAATGGTTGGGTGTGGCCCGACAGAAAATGAGTTCGCACCAGCCATCGGAAAACAGTTTTTTAAAATTTCGGCCGACTTAGAGGATGCTGGGTGGATAGGCTGGGTAGGGACCGACGACTGAGGCCTGGCGGTAAGCCCATGGACTTCTTGAAGTTACGAATTTAGATTTTGAAAATATTCTTGAAGTCGGTAGACGTTCGGGTCCGGAGGAAGGGGCAGGGGAAAGGCCATAGTATTAGTACGGGCAGCAAGGCCAAGGCTGCCTCGAGCTACGGAATCCGACTGGATTCCACCTCCTGAGGAGTCCGCACATAGACGGACAGAAACGCAGCGTCGAGAATGCTACGAAGCTCAGAGGAGGAGTGGTGGCAACGACTAGGTCATGGTGGGACATAACGAAAGGGAAAGGGGAAGCTAGGTGGACAACGGAAAGGGAAAGCTAGAGGGAAGGTTGCGGGGAAATCATATCTTATGGAAAAGATACTTTCATTTTACTATGAGCCAGCATGCTGCAGTGACTGTGTGGCCGCAGTCTTCCTTCACTCGAAAGTGCATAGTAACCGGGAGTACGCGATGGATCCGATAGAGGGGATAGCACAAGAAACGATAGGAAGGTCAGCAGGGTAGGTAGCAAGCGATAGTGCAAAGAAGCGAGTGTAACACATGAATTAGTGGAAGATGTACGGGGGAGGTTAGAATCAGCAAGGGGGAATGGGCGGGAATGGAAGCTCAGAAGGGTACGAGGGTGCTTACGAGAGTAATCAAGGCGGTAACGCAAGAGGGAACAGCGGAGGATATAGCGGAGGGTATAATGGAGGAAACAAATACGATGGTGGGAACAACGGAGGGAACGGGTACGGAGGGAGGCACCAAGTGTGCTTCACACTGGCATGCGGGAAACCCGGGCACTATTCACGAGACTGCTGGATGAAGAGAGGGAGGAGCGAGGATAATGAACTTGACGAAATAAGGCAGCACTACATGATGGTCATACAAGAGAGACGAGAAGTCGAGGAAAGAAAAAAGGAGGAGGAGCAAAGGAAGAAGCAAGAGGAGAGTGAAAGAAGACGCGAGCACGATATAATAAGGAGGACGGAGGAGATACGATTACAACTAGAAGCGGGACTGGAGGATAAATGGCATAATCAAACAAAGAAAGTTGAAGAAGTGGCAGCGGCGGCAAAAGCGAAGATAGAGGAGACGAAGGCGAAAGCCGAGGAGGCACAAGCAAAGGCGGAGGAGGTCTAGACGAAGATCGAGAGAATAAGGATGACAACGCATCTAAAGGGCAAGACAACGGCTAGCGGGTTAAGAAAACGAGGGCGCCGGGTATCGTTCAGTGAATCGGAAAGCGACATAGCGCCCGACACGGGGGACGAAATCGATAACACGGACTCAGAGGCGGAATTAAGGCGCACGATATAGCGTTTGAAGAGAAAGAAGGAGGAGAGGAGGATGCAAAAATTGAAGGAGACGGGGAAGAAGAAAAAACATACGATGACAACGAAGACTACGCCAGAGAAGAAAGTATCAATTACAAAACGTGAAGAGTGTTCGAGGGGGAGGAAGTACATTCACGATAACGAGGATGACACAATCAGAAACGTGAATGACATAGGTAGTGGTTATGAGGAAATGGGGATCAGATTCAACGTGTGTCAGGGCTCACCTAGAGTGAGGGGTATGAGATTCGGGATACCGAGCGAGGACGAAGACGAGCAAGAAGATGAGCCAAGAACCCCGATGGAGAATGAGTACAAGGGTCTGGCCGCCAAGTGTTCACGGGAGGGCATCATAGACTACTGCCTCTCCACGCAAAAGATCCTCTCATTGAAGAAGGCGCAAATGTTGTGGAAGCTAAGTCAGAAGAAAAGAATAAGGTATACAAAGAAGTAAGAAATGGTTAATGCTCTCGCCAGGGAGCAAGTCAAAATGGCATACGAGGGATTCGAAGAAACTGACGGACAGAGAGATGTGAGTGAAATGGCGGAGGCGGATCTGGGAGAGGATCTACACGGTCAGGAGAAGAAAGGTACGAGATCATCCGTTAAGTTAGCTCCCGCAAGAGTGACATTAAAATCATCAGCTAAGCAGAAGGAGCAGGAGTCCGACTGATTATCTGCGCCCCCTTTTATCGCGACCCTATGAGAGACACTGAACTCACATATGGAGACGCGATCAACCCTCTGGGGACAGGGCAGGAGTAGCGAGCAGCTAGCCGCCGTAGAACGCGCCATTACAACAACTATGGTAATGCTTGCGATCAACCGGCATGTGTCATGGCTCACAAAATACATAGCAAGATCGAAGATAAATCAACTGATGTTAGATCTAAAAGCGGGTGGTGTGTCACAAGCGGTTATCGCACACCTGAAAATTCGCATATGAAAACTGTGAAGTGGGAAAAATGATGTTGGTTTGTGCATCATGAAAACAGTTTCCTAATCATGAAATCGAAAGGAGGGTTAGTTTGTTTATGGTGAAACCACATAGTAAACTGAGTTTTCAACTTTTCATATCAAACACTATCTTGAAATACATGTGTATTAAGCTACCCGAAAATCATGAAGCATCTCGAAGTAGCTTGAACAGTGGCCACAAGAGTTACTTTCATGGTCTTCCGGATGTTCATCACTTCGAGATGCTTTATAGTTTTCGGGGATTTGAACAAATAGTCATAAGGGTTGCTTTCATGGTCTTCGAGACGTTCATCACTTCGGAACACTTCATGACTTTTGGGTATTTTGAAGAGATGATCATAAGGGTTGCTTTCATGGTCTTCGGGGCTTTCATCACTTCGAGATGCTTCATGATTTTCAAGTAGCAACCCTTATGGGATCCCGAAGCTACCCGAAAATTATGAAGCATCTCGAAGTGACGAGCGTCCCGAAGACCATGCAAGCAATCTTTATGACTATCTGTTCAAGTTACCCGAAAATCATGAAGCATCCCGAAGTTATGAACGTCCCGAAGACCATGAAAGCAACCCTTATGACGATCTGTTCTAACTACCCGAAAATCATGAAGCAACCTAAAGTGATGAACATCCCGAAGACCATAAAGCAACCCTTATGACCATCGGTTCTAACTCCCCGAGATTCATGAAGCATCCCAAAGTGATGAACGTTCCGAAGATCATGAAAGTAACCCTTATGACCATCTGTTCAAGCTACCTGAAAATCATGAAGCATCCCGAAGTGATGAACGTCCCGAAGTCTGTGAAAGCAACCTTTATGGCCATCTGTTCAAGCTACCCGAAAATGGTCTTCAAGACGTTCATCACTTCGGGACACTTTATGATTTATGATTTTCGGGTATTTTGAACAGATGAGCATAAGGGTTGCTTTCATGGTCTTCGGGACGTTCATCACTTTGAGATGCTTCATGATTTTCAGGTAGCAACCCTTATGGCATCCCGAAGCTACCCGAAAATCATGAAGCATCCCGAAGTGACGAACGTCCCGAAGACCATGAAAACAATCTTTATGACCATTTGTTCAAGCGACCTGAAAATCATGAAACAACCCGAAGTGATGAACATCTCGAAGACCATGAAAACAACCCTTATGACCATCTGTTCTGGCTACCCGAAAATCATGAAGCCTCCCGAAGTTATGAACTTTTCGACGATCATGAAAGCAACCCTTATGGTCATCTGTTCAAGCTACCCGAAAATCATGAAGCATCCTGAAGTGATGAACGTCCCGAAGTCCATGAAAGCAACATTTATGACCATCTGTTCAAGCTACCTGAAAATCATGAAGCATCCCAAAGTGATGAATATCCCGAAGACCGTGAAAGCAACCCTTATGGCCATTTGTTCCATCTACCTGAAAATCATGAAGCAACCAGAAGTAATGAACATCCCGAAGACCATGAAAGCAACCCTTATGACTATTTGTTCTAGCTACCCGAAAATCATGAAGCATCCCGAAGTGATGAACGTCCCGAAGATCATGAAAGCAACCCTTATGACCATCTGTTCAAGCTACCCGAAAATCATGAAGCATCCCGAAGTGATGAACGTTCCGAAGTCCATGAAAACAACTTTTATGGTCATCTGTTCAAGCTATCCGAAAATTATGAAGCACCCCGAAGTGATGAACGTCCCAAAGTCTATGAAAGCAACTCTTATGGACATTTGTTCAAGCCACCCGAAAATCATGAAGCATCCCGAAGTGATGAACGCCCCGAAGACCATGAAAACAACCCTTACGACAATCTGTTAAGCTACCCGAAAATCATGAAGCATCCCGAAGTGACGAACGTATCGAAGACTATGAAAGCAACCCTAATGACCATCTTTCAAGCTATTCGAAAATCATGAAGCCTCCCGAAGTGATGAACGTCCTGAAGACTATGAAAGTAAGCCTTATGACCATTTGTTCAAGCTACCCGAAAATCATGAAGCATCCTGAAGTGATGAACGTCCCGAAGAGAATTGAAGCAACCTTTATGAACATCTGTTCAAGCGCCCCGGAAATCATGAAGCATCCCGAAGTGGTGAAAGTTTCGAAGACCATGAAAGCAACCCTTATGGCCATCTGTTTAAGCGATCCGAAAATCATGAAGCATCCGAAAGTGATGAATGCCTCGACAACCATGAAAACAACCTTTATGGCTATCTGTTTGGACAAGCAACCAACAACTATGATGACAACAACATGAGCGATGAGAAATCCGCAACTTTTCAAATGTGTCCTGAAAATTGAGAATAAGAATGAAGAAATCATGAGCAATGAAAAATAACAGGGTCTAAGTTGCATATATAATATATGTATGATGAAAATTATACATGTTGTTAACCTTCTCTTTGGTATGTACATGGTCGCGTCACCGTGGTCGAAGAAAGTGTATGTCGGCAACACAGTTCGAAGCATGATGCAGAGGTGGCGGGAACACTTGAGTAATGTCGATACCGACACGATCAGAAGCTCGCCGAAACTGTACATGTGGATGCGACATATCGGGAAGGAGAATTTCCTAATAACACCGTTGCGCCATGCTGATGAAGGGGACGACCGGACTCTTGAAAAACACCTGATCCTCAACTTTTCTTCGACACTCAACATATGCAACAGTAAGTCGATGAACAACGGAATGAAGCAATGCAAGCAGAAGGGGAGGAGAGAAAGGAGAAAGTTGAATCACAAGTCACAAGAAGTGAAAACACTGGTCAGTTTTAGTATGATGGGTGAGACAAAGAAGCGGGTATCTTTGCTGATATGGTTGGAAGAGGAATGGGAGAAGGACAAGAAAAGTGAACGAAGAGTAGTATTCCATTGAGGACAGACGTGGAGCGACGGATGGAAGAAAGTGAAGAGGCTCTTTGGGATGACTAAGGTAAGGGTGAACGGACAGTTGAAGAAGCTTGCGGCGACTAAGGGAGAACTACAAAAGGGAGTGACAGCGACACTGATCGGGATAGCGAAGACGAAGACCACTATGGCGATGTACCTGTAGGAACTACGCTGGATGTTGAGGAGACCGTTCGAGTTCAAACGGTTGGCAACACGGACTACGAATCAATTGGTGGGGATGTACCGTGCAACAGGGTTCTTTGGGGGCAAGAACACGAAGAATGACGTAAGGATAAAGCTGGATCGGGCGATAAGGAGGAAGAACGGCGTGGGAGTGCAGAAGAGGGTGGTGGTGAAGGTAGGATATGATAGAAGAATTGTGAAGAATAAAATAAGACTGGCCACAGAGCGAGTGGTGGAGAAACACGCGAGAGACACAATTATTGCGAACCAAATTAAGAAAAAAATACGGGTAATATAATGTAGAAATCGAACAGTCGGTGAGATAATCCACAACCACCGCAAATACGCAAATGTCGGAGAGCAGCCATGCGCATGCAAGGGAAAAGGACTTCGCACAAAGGAAGGACACGTGATGACACGCTTTTCAGAGCTGGACGAGATACCACGTTTCATGAGGAACGCTGAGAATGTGATGAGTCAGTCGCAAGTGAGGAGGAAGGAGCATTTCATACAAGCCATAACAGATGGGACTGGCTACCTGGGGGGAAAGGCGGAGGACGTTGACGTGCCAGCAGGCGGATTCGTGCAGATGACGGAGGTGAACGCAAAGCAAGAGACGTGGGAAGACAGAAAGGTGGCAGCTTGGGCGAAAAGATTTGAAGGTTTGGTGATGGCCCCAATTGACCGGAACCAGGGTGATACTGCGGTGATATGCCCGGTGACATAGCGACACGCGTTTGGGAAGACATTCATGTGGAACTCCGACTACGTGATGATGAGAGAAGATGAATAAATGATTCTCCAGACATCTTGCAAGGAGTTTGAACAAGCCGAACTACAAAAGATCACGAATAGGAATTACGATGGCAGAATTGGACGAGCATACGTGATCCCAAAGGACAAAGATCTATCATGGTGGAGACCGATCGCACCAGCAAATGGAGATCCAGCTAGTCTGGCACAAAAAATGTCTCCAAAGCACTACACTATCCCATTAATAAATTTTCGACCGAACAATCCTTTTACCTGAATGCGATTCAGGAGCTGCCGGGGTGACTAGAGGCAGTGCAGAGAAGGTTTATCGAGATGGGGTGCACGGGGGTAGAAGGGCGATGCTACGATATCAAGGATATGTTCACAAAAATACCGCATGAGGCGGTGCGGCGGTCAGTTTGGCAGTTGCTGGTATGGTTGGTACGCGAACAGAAGTTGGAAGCAAGTGAAAGTGTCAAGAAGGGGGAAGCTGTGCACAATGAGCAAGACTCGGAAAGCGGCAGACGGATACATTGGGATACAATTCAAGCAGATGTTCAGCATGGTTAAATACGATCTCGAACATGCGCATATCAAATGTGGGGACACCGTGAGGAGACAGGTGTCTGGAATCCCGATGGGGAAATCCAGTAGTCCGACGTTGACCACCATTACGTGTGCCATGGCAGAGTTCAATTGTCGGAACGGATTAGGACCTTACCCTTCCCGAACCACATAAACAAATGAACTACGGGCTGGGCACCTGTGCTCTCACGGTAAGTCAATAAAACAAGCCATGGCAGTTTAGGGGGTGGTGGAATCTTATTTGAAATTGCAGGACCGGTAGCCGCCCATGGGACCGCACGGGTTTTGGTCCAGGACTGCGTAGGACCGGCAATTGCCGGTAGGAGCCCGAGGAGGCCGCAGTCCTTTTTCAAAGTTGAAGCGGTGCGGGTCCACTTTTCTCGAAGAGCAGAGTTCCTCGAATAGAAAACGCACACATTGTATTCAAATACAACTTGTACCCTTTCTATTCGGATTTCGAAAAGAAAAAACTCTTGTATTTCGAAAAAAATACTTCTTTTTGTTGGAGGTCAGCTCATGTCCTTGTGCTCCCCGCCACTTACATGTTGCATGCTACATGTCTCTCTCTCTCTCTCTCTCTCTCTCTCTCTCTCTCTCTCTCT
>BFEA01000079.1:1306320-1320460 GCA_003427395.1 Chara braunii
TTTCTCTCTCTCTCTCTCTCTCTCTCACACACACACACACACACACACACACACACACACACACATACATACACACACACTCACAAACACACGTACATACATTCTCCTGTCTATTAATGGGGAGCGCCACTTGTTGGAAACTGTGTTCAACGTCCCATGAACATCGTGAATAAAACATCAACCGGGATCCCACACACACACTCTCTTCGAGTTGTGTATAGCAAACATAACAAAACATACATACATTCATATTTACTACCTTACCCTTCTTGAACCACATAAACAAACGAACTACCAACAGAAAAAAACGTGTGTTCATTTTTGGGTCTGGCCAACGTTCGAGTCAAGTGCCAACGATTATATAAACGTTGCTACAAACACAAACGTTTATGACCATTTTAACATTCATCCAACATTGTTGCAAATGTACGAATATTATCTTTTTGGCACCCTTAACATTGGAGGAATAAAGTGGAATGTTGATGGAACGTTGGGAACATAAATGGATGTATTTCGTTTTTCATGTAACTCGTAATATGATATCTAACAACGTGTCGAAGAGGTGGTTGCAATCTCATCTTCTTTAACCATGTTCTGCTATAAAGTGAGCCCACCTATTCGACATGTTGTCCCTAAGCACTAACAGTATAGGGAAGGAGTTAGAGAGAAGAAGGATTTGGCTAAACATTCATCCCATCCAATTAACGGAATGACATATTTGTCATTAATGTGTCAAATCGAGTAGTTTCTAAGCCTCCTTCTTCATAGGTAGTGTAGTGTAGACAGTGCTCGTTGTTTGGCGTATCGTTTGTTCATATGCTTCCTTTATTTGTTTCTTTGTGGTACTTGGTGTGAAGTTTTTCACCTCGAAAATATAAGTCGGTTTTAGTCACGTTTTTAATAGACGATACAACTTTCATTTAAAGATTTATGACAAAGATGTACTGTCGTATGCATCGAGGTTCAGACAACATGGCAACTTTCGAGGACATTGAGGAAATTTGTTGTGTGAGTACGACCTTTGGTCATGTGGTCATGTGGGGCATTAGTTATAATTGGAACGATGGGGAGAAGCACAATTGTTATTTTATTTTATTTTATTTTGTGTAGACGTTCATAAGTGGCATGATACCGAACTCAAAAACTCGGGGAATTTCAGGTCCGAGCAACGTTGGTGTTGTTGGAGGTACAGTAGGAGGGTCGGCCTTATACGTGAGAGGCACAGTCTCTATTTTTTTTTTTTTGAAACAATGTCATTTGAGAACACTATATAATTTTAAAGTAATAAACAATAAATTCAAAAACATTTTGAGGCTTTCTCCTTCAATCATGTTGATCTTTTATGAGATTGTACGTTTTCACAATTGGTCTTTTCATTACATGAATCTTTTTCTTTTTGTCCACTCATCTACTCACAATTTTTGCTTCCACTTTCCTGCTTCCTCTCCTTCCATTTCGCCCTTTCTCTCTCCTCCGTCATTTTCGTGCATCCTCTCCAATTTTCGCAACATCACTGCGGCGAACTCCCTTATTAGAAAAAAGAAAAAAATATCATCATTGAACAGACCGACCCCTGACGATCCAGAATGGTCTTAGTCTCTCTTCATCTGAAGGCATCTGGATTCGAACGTGAGTTCGTATTTCAACAATTCAGGGGTGTACAAACTGAGCTAGGTTAGTTGGTAGAAAAACTGATTTTATTTTTCTGAAAAGGCCCAAACAATTCAATTACATGTCGAGTCTGGACAGGACTGCCTTTCGGGTCTTTTTTTTTGTCATTGTATTATGGGAGCCCCGTAGCAGCCACAAGCCTCCAACGAGGGAACATGAGGGAGCTACACCCACCAGCAGATGTGATACCTGCTACAGCAGGTGGGCGATACCTGCCAGGGGTCAGCTGGTAGCAACAGGACCGAGCTTCTTCGATGGGCTAAACCCTGTGCCTCCCCTCCAGTCCTCTCCCCCTATGAACATCAACAGTCTCTGCTCAATGTCACTCGGGGGAACCAATAACCTATCTCTAGGTGGCAGACACCAAGCTTGCCCAGAAAGATACACAAGGCCAATGGGGATTGAACCCAATAACTCTTGAATGCCTTGTGTGTGCCTTACCAATTTCTCAATTTATGAGTGTCATCCTTGCACACGGGCCATGCTAATCTTCCATGCTAAAACTCCCTTGTTGCTTGCGTTGTCACCTGTCTGAAGGACCTGCCTTACCAACTGAGCTAGACCGGCTCCCTATTGGGGAAAAAAAAGGGAATCAACGATTTGGACCCCATTGCTGTCGGATACATTCCCAGAAGTACTTTTGTGAGTATGCCCTCAATGAAGGTTGTAAGCTGCACAGTCAGATTAAATTTTACCAAATGAAGAAGAAAAAAAAAAAACACTGAGGATGCGGACGGGAAAGCGGGCACACATTCCCCAAAGTAGTATTGTGAATATAGGCCTCGCTGCACTACTCTCCACATGAAGAAAATACAAAAACAAATGGCAATGTATCTTTCCACGTTCTAACGGTGGATTAAGTCTCAATTCACACATTTGGAGAGTAAAGTAGCTAGGCCCCCGATGCCCTCAGTGAGGGTGTCAAAGAACTCCTTAGAATGCGCCCTGCCTCCCTGTTTGGCCATTTTATGCCTTTTTTTTTTTTTTTTTTGCCTCTTGAAGATGTCTGTGGCAACGAGATGCCCAATGTGAATGTACTCTGGGGCGGCGGCTTCATTTCCTCGTTCTTTGCTCCTTCGCCTCTATCATCGCGTTCTAGCCCATCAGATTTGCCATGTTGTGACTATATTTGCGACTTTTCTCTAGCTCCTACACGTATTCACCTTCAACACGCACTTGTTTTTCTTTCCACGATCCCAAGCTCTCACCTTGCATGCTCATTGCTTTGTTTGCTGCCTGCTTGTCTTATGCCCGCTTCTTCACACTCTGGCACGTGGGCGCCCTCACATTCTCCTTTCAGGCTTTCGCTGCCTCTCGCAGCTGCGCTCGCCTCCTAGGTTAGCACCCAGTTTGTTGCTCCACACGATCTCTCCTGACCTGGTCAGGTGCATGAACTTGGATGTTAATTAGGCCAGGATATAGGCCATATCTTGATCTTCCTGTGCTAAGTCCTATTTTTTTTTATCCTCGACTTTAACTCTCTCATAATGTGTGGTTAGTTAGGGACGAATTTGTATTCAAGCTTTGGCCAGATTCTTTATGAATCCTTTGAAACCTTTCGTCCATGTGAAAATGAAGGAGAATCGTGCGTTGCTGACAACCAAAATGGATAATCAAAAAAATTTAAGAAAAGGAAAAGAATAATTATATATATATATATATATATATATATATATATATATATATATATCGTCAAATAGAACTGCCCGGTAAACTGTAGGCAGAGAGGGAGAAGATATATATATATATCTTAGTATTGTAGAAACGAATCTTCCTTTTTGGTCAAGGAAGATATATTTCCCTTCATTCTATTGAAATCTCGTGAGAAAATATGAATATAAAAAAAAAAACAAAAAAAACGAAGTTTATAAAATTTAACCCCAGCTTTCCCCATTGTGCCAACTGTTAGTGAATAAGGCAACTCGTTGCATGCCCAACTACTCCTAATCGGATGGTCGCAGGATCGCGTCTCACTCCGTGTGAGTGGGTCAAAACCGAATGTAGGGTCCTTGTAAACGGAGCTAGCCTAGTGGTCGAGCAAGGATTTGATCTCTAAGCCTTCACGTTGTAAATCGAATCCATTACCTACTGAGCTAGCTCCTACTTCGGTTTTGAAGCAAGGCAACTAGCCTTATGTACAATTTTATTGGGCCTTTGTGCCAAAGAAATTTACTTAGCCTCCTTTTCTCATTTTTTTCCTGCTTGAGTTACCCTGGCTGTGTGGCCGGGGTGGTTATTAATTTTACCCTTTCTTCTGATACGCGTGTTTGTGTTTCATTATCCTAATTATCCCGACCACAAGGTTGGGTGCAATTATTTGAAAATTTCAAGACGTTGTCGAACTTTAGGTCCATCGGCATCATACTTCCAAAAGATATGTTTTGTTGTGCCGACGATTCATTCCACCCAGCCCTTTCTGACTATTTTCGCCCCCTTCGACTTTTGTGGTTAGAGGGGTTTTCAACGAATCATGTTGGCACGTGCTGACTGTTGCGTTTGACCGTCCTTTCATTTTCTTTTCCGTCAGTCGACATTCTCTGCTCTGGTAGTCAAAGAGGGTATCTTAATTATTTTTGGCATGCGACACGTCAGTGCGGGTTGTCATCCAACCGAATTATTTGGCTCATGAGTCAAAGGAATCACAAACCAGTTTATTTGCTTACGAACCTTCAACCTTCTTTGACCGATATATCAGTCGTTAAAAGTCACCCCGACGACCACGTGTATTGTTTTACTTCTCACTGGCATCGTCATGGCGACCGATGTCGTGGTTGTGTGAACTATAAAAGTGAGGGCATATACCCTTTAAGGCTAGGCTACCAGCCGGGCCGCCGGGATCCCGGGTGGCCAACCCGTACAAGGACTAGAAAAGGTTCCAGAAAAAAAAAAAAAAAACTCCAAAAAACTCCAAAAAAAACCTATGTTGTGCAGAAAAATAAACTGAACAACTTTTGCCTTAGGGTCGCATCAAAATACTTTACCAAATTTAATTTTATTATTATTATTATTATTATTTTTTTTTTTTTTTTTTTTGGCCCGGCCGGGCAAGTAACACCAGGCTACTCTGGTAGCGTAGCTGTAAGGGTATTAACTCCGACACCAGGCTACTTTCATCAAGAGGATGTTGAGGATAGTAACCACTAGGAACAAAACCGTCCGTGAGATCGTGCACAATCAGCGAAAGTTCGCTCACACACAGGTGGTACTCCGTCCGTGTGTCAATTACCGCTTGGAGAAACACAACAACCATGTCTGTTCAATATTGATGGATATGGATGTACCCAACTTTGTAAAGAATGCCAAGAATGTGACTAGGTGTAGCTTCATGACTGGTGCAGAAACGATTCGTGAGAGTATCCTATCTGCTACAACGCATCTGAGAGAGAAGGAAGGTTTAGATTTTACCGTAGATACGTGTGGTATGGAGGATAACAATTTTTTGCTAGCACTGTGTAATTAGGAGTCTTGTGCACTGTTGGAGAATGGTTAATGACGTGTCTATAATAGTCGGATATAGCAAAGATGACGCGGTAAAGCATAAGGTTAGGGAGATTCTGCATAAGTTTGAACGATGTTATGATAGGGAACTAAGACTCGTACGAAAGGATGACGAGTGAAATTACTGATATTTTATTGATAGGACGCTCTACATGCTGACGGACACGCAACAACTTCATTTTGTGCAGGAGACAAAGAATATGGTTTCACTATGAACCAAAGGAATTCTCAAGTACCAGTCCATGCAGGATTACGACAACTATTCTGACCAGACGACGAAGAAGGTAGTCATGGGCGCTACCTTAAAAAGATTATGGACAACGACGACTTCCCACGCACTCAGCATTAGTATAATTGCTTACGCTTTAGTTAAAAGCTTCCTCCAGGGATATACCCTCGAGATCTCTCTCGGGGATTTGGTCAAGTTGGCGAAGGTTGGAAAGGATGGGCTGCTCAACAAACTGCTAGGCTATTTTTAGATGTTGCACGAATCGGGCTCGAGCTCCAGACTTTGTGAACGAAGGGTGTTCGCGTTCGACTATAGGGAGCCCGGTAAGACCGTAGGATTTTACTGAAATGCCACGGGAACCGTGCTGAATAGGATCCGTGACAAGTAGGGTATGATGTCAGACGTTGTTATGACCCCCGCGTTATTTTGGGGCAATCATTACTACCAGTCGAGTGTCGCTTCGGATGCTACGACATATAATTGGTAGCCTTCCAAATTTTTCTAGATGGTTTTCTGCGGTAGATACGTCTAGTAGCTTGTGCTTTGATTTTATTTCTTGACTTCATTTCGACCTTTTTTCCGTTTACGTTTCGGAATGATCGTTTTTTTTTTTTTTTTTTTTTTTTTTCGAAACAACACACATGATACTATAGTTAGGCATAAGATTTCGTAGTATCCGGGAACCGTTATATCCATGGGAGACAAGGCTTTCGGTCGCTCCTTTCAGCAAAAGTACTTGTGAGGTACACCTTCTTGAAGATTCCGCTATATGGGCGGATGAAACTGGGCTTTGCTTTGCCTACTGCTTGGGGAAGATACAACTATGGTGGTGTTGAGCTCGACATATGGTTGCGAGGGTGAGATGTTGTGATGATTGTTGTGCTTGTAGAGTCGTTTTTCTGTTGCTGAATTTCATGCAAGCTCTACGAGTGTTTCATCTCTAGCTTACCTGTGCATGAATGTCGGGACTCTTGATCACCTATGCGCTTCCCTGACAGGCAGTTTGCCACTGTCTGCCATTGCCACTAGCATTGCAGGGGGCGTTCTGAGTTAAAAAAAAAAAAAAGATTCTCTTCCTTTTTACCGGTGTAGGTGAACGGTAGCTTTATCTTCACCTTTTCTTACTCCATTGAGTTTTCTACCTCTGTGGGACGCTGTACTTTCATAACATCCTTCAACAATTTTTCTCCCTTCGGTTGTTCCTTCCCATCTTCTTATTTCTCCTTTCTTGTTTGTTTATTCTTCCCTTTGACTAGGTCATCGTAAAGTTCAACGCTCAAGCGTTTCTTCTCCATTATGACCCAATCTAGTTTCGTCTCAAGTTGGGCCAGGTACACCTTCTTGAAGATTTCGCTATGTGGGCGGATGAAACTGGGCTTTGCTTTGCCTACTAATTGGGGAAGATACAACTATGGTGGTGTTGAGTTCGACATATGGTTGCGAGGGTGAACTGTTGTGATGATTGTTGTGCTTGAAGAGTCGTTTTTCTGTTGCTGAATTTCCTGGCAGCTCTACGAGTGTTTCATCTCTAGCTTACCGGTGCATGAATGTCGGAAATCTTGGTCACCTATGCGCTTCCCTGACAGACAGTTTGCCACTGTCTGCCACTGCCACTAGCATTGCAGGGGGCGTTCTGAGTTAAAAAAAAAAGGATTCTCCTCTTTACCGGTGTAGGTGAACGGTAACTTCATCTTCACCTTTTCTTACTCCTTTGAGTTTTTTACCTCTGTGGGACGCTGTGCTTTTATGACATCCTTCAACAATTTTTATCTCTTCAGTTGTTCCTTCCATCTTCTTATTTCTCCTCTCTTTTTCGTTTATTCTTCCCTTTGACCAGTTTTGTCATCGTAAAGTTCAACGCTCAGTTGTTTCTTCTCCATTATGACCCAATCTAGTTTCGTCTCAAGTTGGGCCAGGTACACCTTCTTGAAGATTCCGCTATGTGGGCGGATGAAACTGGGCTCTGCTTTGCCTACTACTTGGGGAAGATACAACTATGGTGGTGTTGAGTTCGACATATGGTTGCGAGGGTGAACTCTTGTGATGATTGTTCTGTTTGTAGAATCGTTTTTTTGTTGCTGAATTTCATGGCAGCTCTACGAGTGTTTCATCTCTAGCTTACTTGGCACGAATGTTGTGACTCTTGGTCATCTATGCGCTTCCCTGACAGGCAGTTTGTCACTGTCTGCCACTGCCATAGCATTGCAGGAGGCGTTTTGAGTGGAAAAAAAAAGAAGATTCTCTTTTTTTTTACCGGTGTAGGTGAACGGTAGCTTCATCTTCACCTTTTCTTACTCCTTTGAGTTTTTTACCTCTGTGGGACGTTGTGCTTTCATGACATCCTTCAACAAATTTTCTCCCTTCGGTTGTTCCTTTCCATCTTCTTATTTCTCCTCTCTTATTCGTTTATTCTTCCCTTTGACTAGATTGGTCATCGTAAAGTTCAACGCTCAGTTGTTTCTTCTCCATTATGACCCCATCTAGTTTCGTCTCAAGTAGGGCTAGGTACAACATCAAATGCTCAAACATGGATGACACGTTAGTTTCTGATTCTATCTTAACCTTCGCTTTTATTTCTTCAAACTTCTTTTCTTGCTGTTATTTTTTCTTTTTTTGTCTTATGTAAGTCTCTTTTTTTTCCTTTTCCGCCCTTAGCGTATCTCTGAGTTGTCTGATATTTGCATCCATTATTTCAATATCTAGTTCTTTCTCTCATCCCGTTAAACTAGACATTTTCCCTTGTTTTCCTTTCTGTTCCCTTTTTTCTTCTGTACTCTTCCGATTTAGATAATGTTTCAAATTGTTGAGCCACAAACTGATATGGGCTGAGACGGACCTTATCAATGATCTATTGCAGTTCCCTGCTGATAGTCAACATGTTGACAGATGTCTCAGCCTCATCCATTTTTTCTTCGCGGCACCCATGTCAATGTGGCTTTGTACCGAGCCTCGACTTCTGTACCAGCTAACTGTATTTCATATATCAACTTGTGCAATTTTTGTTTTCCTTTGCTCTTTCTTTATTTGAATATGTCGTTTCGTCTTCACATTCCCCCCCCTTCTTCTTGATCAACGAAGAATTTAAAGGAGACAGGAAAGCAGAATAGAGGAATGAATCTCGTCAGGACGAACGCATGAAAACAGTTCCAAAGATAAGCCATGTTTGCAAATGAGTATGCCGCACAATAAAGTCGTAATAATCAGAAGTTAATTTTATGGTCACAACTACAAACAATTTTTCAAAAATTACAGTAAGAAACTTTCCCCCACGCTAAGGCAAAAAAAATCGTGCCTTTCAACGAGTCGTCAAAGCACAATTTTTCATTTGCATGGGCAAAGTAGAATCTTTATCCCCTTCGCGATAGGCCCTGTCGGAAGGTCAAGCCGGTCCGCGAAGCAAAGCAAGAGATTACAAAGCATAAAAAAAAAAAAAAAAAAAAAAAAAAAGTGAGGGTGGAAAACTGGGTCCTATGGCTTTGGCGCCCTCCTCCGGTGTGCTTCACACGTAGCCCGTACCAGTCACCGGTTCGCCTGACGATCTTTATTTTCGGCTCCACGGACTGTGCTATGTGCGTGCGACAAGTTTTAGCCAAACTCATTCCTTGTGCGCGTTTTTGCGTGAGACCTTTCTTCGTCAGCCTAGTATCGCCGCCCATTAAAGGTCGCCTACCACGCCACACAATAACGCGTGCTCCACTCACTTTCTGACTCGGTCATATTCGCTTCAGATTCTCGCCATATGCGAGGTTGTAGAGGTGTGTGTTCCGACGGGATCTATCCCGTCAGCACACTCCTATTATTAAGGCCACACCCAATGCGACCTTAAAAAACAACGGCAAACACCCTTCGACAAACATCCTTGTAAGGGTGTTTACTACTACAACAGTGTTCCTCCAAAGGGTTGTGTGTATTGTATGACACCTGACGAATAGGAGGAACTATGAAAATAAATTGATAAAACAATTGACAAGGGGTAGATCAGACCTAGTGAGTCTGAATTTCTTGAACTGTTTTTTTTTTTGTTCCAAAGAAAGGAGGTAAACTTCGAATGTGTATGAACTACCGTGGATTGAGCAGAATAACAAGAAGGAATGCATACCCTTTGTCACACATTAATGACTTGTTAGATGTTGCAGGTTGGTGCAAGGTCTTCTCAAACATAGATATGAAATCTGGTTACCACAAAATTGAAGTCGATCCGGTAGACCAACAGTGTTTAAGAATTGCGATGGACTATATGAATTGAACATTATGTCCTTCGGTCTCACGAATGCACCGACCACCTTGCAAAGTTTCATGGACAAAGTGTTCCTCGATCAAATCAATTAATTTATTGTTGTTTTCCTCATTGATATTCTGATTTTTAGTAAGTCCATGCTAAACATTTGTGACACCTTGAGGAAGTGTTAAGTATCCTCAAGGAAACAAAAATGCCTCTCGACTTGGAGAAAAATGAGTTTGGGAGGGACAACGTCATTTACCTTGGACAGTGGTTGTCTGCTGCAGGCCTTGAGCCCGAGGCAGCCAAAGTTGAAGTCATTCATAGGTGGTCTCAACCGTGTGTATGTTCACGAATTATGTTCCTTTCTTGGTCGTGTCATACTTCTGGAAGCTTGTTCCTAAATTTTATGTCATTGCTCACCCGTTGTCTAGAGTAACCGATAAGAATGTATCCTACACATGAAGTGATGCATACGAGATCGCTTTCCAAGCCTTGAAAGAGACTTTGATGAGTCATCCTGTGCGCCGCATTCACAACCACTACGGATGCGGGGCCGTATGAGATTGGCGCAATGTTGCAATAAGATGCTGGTGATGACTTGCAGTTGCTCGAATACTAGAGTAAACACATGCCCAATGAAAAGGTAGCTACTTCCACCTACATGCGTGAGCTCTATGCTTTGCATGAGGCATCAAACCATTGAAAGTACTATCTTTTGGGTCTCCACTTTAAAGTTTTTTACTGATCATCAGGCTTTGTAGTGGATCGCGTCACAAGACACTCGATCCACCACACTGACTCGCTGGCTGCATGACATTGATGTGTATGATTTTGGATTAAAGCATAGGAGAGGTCATTACAATCAAGTTGTCGATGCTTTGTCTCGCCACCCTGAGTTTATGACTTGCCTTGTGAGCTCCTACGACCTCGAAAGGAAACTGGACAAGGAGTTAGTAGGGCAAACTGCCAAGGATCCGGATCTAGGTCCTATCCTTGAGCAAAACTCACTCCCAGGGAGTGTACAATAACTCTCTTTGCCATTTTTGCTTATGATGCATTTTGTAGGGACTCATAATGAGCAATTCACTTGAAGGGACCTCACTGTTGAGGGGGGGGTAGTGTAAGGACATGCAAAACACAGACTTACAATGCTGCTGATTTCTGAGTTTTGCTGCTGAATGAGTGCTCTACTGCGATTTCCGTTTTTTGCTGAGTTTTCTAAGTCTGTGTGTGTGCGTGCTTGCTGGTTCACGTACCTGTTTGAGTGTATGTCTGCCTGAGTGTGTGTGTGTGACTCACCAAGAGTACTCGTGTGTTTGGGAGGCCCTCGGGCCGAAACTTACCTGCCGCTGTGACTGTGAGGGTTGCAGCGAGGTAAACACACTTCAGTGGTTGAAGGGTTAGCTTAGGGCACACTCAAATAGCGGTAGGTAGGTACCGGTAGCACTTGAGTAGCGGTAGGCCGATGAGAAGAAGACAAAAAGGTAGTGTAGAGTCTAGGGCCTGTAGCGGTAGTTATCAGGTCTGCAATGACGTTTCTCTCCGAAACGGAGGAGGTACCGGTTGCTTGGGAGGCCAAGCGGCTTGGGAGTCACCACGCAAGGGGCAAGTTGGCCGCTATATCTCATGGCAGAGCGAGTTGCTGTGCCTCGTTTTGCTGCGTGCAAGTTTGGGTGTCATTCTGCTGGAGCGCTCGGAGGAGCAAGCCTGTGTGGAGCGCTGGGGAGGAGGAGCGCCCGTCATCGACCTCCGACTATGGTGGAAGAGACCAGGTACGAGGAGGAGAAAGAAGGGGACTGGGAAGGAGGGCGGCCAGGGGTACTTACCTGGCTATGATGGACGCCATCTTCATCTCCGTGGTAGGCAGCCAGGGGTACTTACCTGGCTATGGTGGACACCATCTTCATCTCCTTGGTAGGCCGCCAGGTGTACTTAGCTGGCTATTGTGGACGCCATCTTCATCTCCTTGGCAGGTGCTGCATCTGGAAGGCCCCAAGTGGGGTAGCGTTGCATAAAGAAGGCTTCAAGGCAGAGGCAGGCATGGCTGTCGGAAGAGTAGAGGACATAGCTGCTTTTGCATTGTCGTTTGAACATTAGGGCAGGGCCCCTAGTAGTCCGCCATAGCCATTGCCTGTTCAAAGTGGAGGAAGGTGGGGGCCATGGCTATGGTGGACTGTGTTGTACAGGCCAGTCACTGAGTACACAGTGATCACCTGGAGCAGTAGGCCGTGGGTGTCCTGGAATATGAGACCACCTCCCATCACATCCTCATGTCAATACTCCTAGTGCACCCCCTATCCCACTATCCTACCTCAGTGTGACCAACACTCAGGACCATTACCCTACCAATGGGCAGGTAACTTGGACTGAACAGCAATGATAGGCACCAGGGCTGATAGGTTGCCCAACCTGGTGGAAGCGGAATCGGACGAGCCTTGTCGAACGGGAACTTCGGACGCCAGGCCCAGACAATCTACTACAGACCCCAAGAGACTCTGGACCCTAGGTTTCACACAGGGTAGCACCCATTGAAGCAGTCTTACCGTCCTTCCCCTAGCTTACCCAAGGCCAGGCAGACCTCGGACTGGCCTGAGCGACTTATACCCCTACCCTTACCCTAGGGTCTAAGCCTTATATATAGCCACTAGACAGTTCTACCCGAGTATCAGTAGGAACTCCGGTGGCCCAGACCTGTCCCTACCGCAGATACTAGACCCCACCCAGTGACTAGACCCCCCCAGTCTGATAGTTGTGTAGTTCGCAATGTATGTGTATACCCGAAGGTTGTGTATGATTCGTGTATCGATGTATGAAGATGTACAGACAACACTATGTGTGAAAACTTGTGTATGTAGCCCGTAGGCCATGTACAATTCGCAAGCTATGTATATGCCCGAAGGCTGTGTGTGCTCTGTGAATCAATTTATCGAGATGTATAGGCAGCATAATGTGTGTATATCGAAGAGAGAACGGGGTAAGCTGGACAAGGACCCCCCCAAGATCCGAACCAAGCTCGAACCCGTGACCTTGAAACATGTAATCATATGACTCTACCATGTGAACGGCTAGTGGAAATGGCACGTGTGATATGCAAGACTGGGGAGATCAACAAAACACCCAAGACCAACACCCCCAAGCAACCCGTGTGAAACCCAGAACCAACATACAACACCATGAACAACCCTTGGGTGGTACGCAGGCAGTGTTTGTAATAGTACCACGCGTCAGCCCAAGGGATTGTATGTCCAGCCGTGCGTCAATCTAACGCCCTGCCGGTGTCCATGCGCAAGGTTGCAATTGAGTTTTGAATCCGTAACCTCATACCACAATGCGCATTTCCAACCGGTGCTCTAACCATTGAGCCACATCAACTGGACCTCGTGTTCTGCTGGCAGTAAGAGAGGGATTCGGACATAGGTTCTGGTTGGGTTATCATACTGAACTTACCCCTAAATAACCATTGTTGAATAAGCGAGGGGTATTATTATTATTTATTGTTGAATAAAAGAGGGGGAGACAAGGAGGAGTGTGGCTGGCGAGAGAAGGGGGATTTGTCATTGGTCTTTTTTTATGTTCTTCACTCAATTTCATCTCACACTACCTACCTACCACTACTTCCTAATTGTAGGCATACGGGGAACCCCCTAGCAGCCGGAACCTTGTTCACGAGAGAACATGCGGGGCCTGCGCCCGACCTGCAGGTGGGCGATACAAGCTAGGGGACAGCCGACAACATCAGGGACCATGCCAACAGGACCAATCCCTGCTGGTGCTCATCTTCTATTCCTCTTTCTTTCTTCTTCTTGTTCTTTCTTTCTTCTTTTGCAATTGGACGGCTCTGTATTTCCTTGTGTGCAGGATCGTAACAACCAGATGCAATACAAAAGCACTTCGGAACAGGTGCAATACAAAAGCACTTTGGAATTGGGCAGGATCATAACAAACATATGCAATACAGAAGAGATCTGAAAGCTTTTAGGGAAGGGAAAAAAAAAACACAGAAGAGACAAGGCACTCTAGTGTCTTTTGGTGAGGTGGTGCCTAGTCGATGTTGGCCGGAGCCAGGGCGGGTCGATTTTCCCTGTGGCCTAGCAGGTGGGGGGTTTCTGGGGTGGGTCGTGCCACTCTGTAACCTAGCAGTTGGGGGCATGAGGCCTGGTAGAGGTTGGGCATCGAAATATAGGGGTGAGGCAGGTACGGTTGGGCTGCTGAAAGGCCCTAAGGCAGGTGTTTTTTTCATTCTGAATGCTCCTTTGATCCGAGCTTTGGGGGATAGAGAATTTTATGTTTGTGTAGATTACACAGTTGTCTTTCTTAGCCGAAGCCGGGTAATGGCCCCCAGTATCTCAAGGATTTCTGCATAAATTTCTCAATTTCTGAATTTCTCAATCTGATCTTGAATGGGACGCTGGGCCCGGTTCCCAGCACGTGCTGCTCCCCATGAATAGATTGGAGCATGTTCCCATTTAAAAAAAAAAAAAAAAAAAAAAAAAAAAAAAAAAAAAAAAAAAAAAAAAAAA
>BFEA01000079.1:1353878-1368049 GCA_003427395.1 Chara braunii
TTGGTTACAGTGAAAGTGGTTCGGTGGAAGGAGCCATGTTTGACAGGTTCGCTCACACAGACTCGGTCAGAAAGGGATCTGCGTTACAGTCAAAAGGGTTTGTTCAGGCCCACAAGACATCCGTTAAAATTGGAATGATACATAGAAGATTAGCATGGGTCCCGTGCAAGAACGACGCACATAAATCGAGAAATCTGAAATACTCCAAATTTTCGGGGGGGGGGAGGGGGAGGAAAGGGTCTGTTTGGCTGTGAAGGAGCCCTGATTGACAGGTTCATTCACAGAGACTGAAACCCAAATGGCTTATGGATTATAGTCAAAGTCAAAGGGGTTTGCGCGTGAAGGATCCCTATCACAGGTTCATTTACGGAGGTTCAGTCCAATGGCCTTGTGAATTACAGTTACAGTCAAAGGGTTTTGTGACGGAGCCGTGTCCGACACGTTCACTCACAGTGATGCAGTAGAGGCGGCCTCCATATTGCCGTTGGAACAGATCCCTCATTACAGTCAAGAGTGGCTTGATCGCAGGGTCATGTTTTAAAGTCAAGTGTTTCAGCATACCAGTCAAAAGGCTCACATCACAATCAAAGGGATTCAAACGAAGCGCTTTTACTGCTGCTACTGGAAGAACACTTGCACGGTGGGCTGCACGATCTGCTGTGCAACAGTGCACCGCACCACCAGAAGCTGGTGCACCACACCAAAATTTGGAAATATTGAAAAAAGGTTAAAGAGTTCAAAACTGAATTGCAATCATCCTTTACTTTTCTAAATTGATAGAACAAGGCAAGATTTTGGGGTTTCATTGGCAGCCAAAAGTTGCTAAAAAAGCAACATTTCAATTTAAGTATTTTACATTTTCTCCCCAGAATTGCTATTCTTTTGGTCAGCTTTTGGTGCCTTGCATCAGTGCGGTGTGTGTGGCACCCCGCACATGCGAGCGGTGTATGCACTTCCTGCAAGATAAGTTCCCTACTACTGCAACCATAGGGGTACTTCAGCCCTAGGGGTTATCAGTTGCATACGACTCTGGATTGCCTTCAGGCCTAGCCTTGTGCATTGCACCTTGCGACACAAGAAAGGAGCAAGAAATGAAAAAAACGATTACCGGATGCTTACATTCGTAACGTCCATTTCAAATGTCAAGAATGAGTACCTGACAAACACAATTCCCTTTTCCCCGAACCAGCTAGGAAACTTGAAAGCCATTTGCAGCGGGCGGTGAAGCAGCAGACTGCATCCCAACGTCCACAACATGGCGGTTGGCACCATCACCTTCATGTGGTCTGCCCTCACCAGCAAGGGGGGTGATGCCCATGGTCATCATCATTGATGCTGTCTCCAGTAAGCTTCCTGCCCGGATATCATCGGCCATTTGACCGACAGCAGCATTGGCAACATCGGCATAATTTCGATCAGCAGCAGTCTGCCAATCAGAGGGGAAAACATCCTGCAGAGCATTGAGAAAACCTCCTGCAAATGGCAATGCAAGCTTTCGGAGTTGCATGTCCCAAAAGGAGGCGGTCCGGGCATCCACAACGATTCCGGCATCCTTCATGTCGTCGCAGACGCTAAGGATCTCCTTTTCGGACACACCATCTGGCAGAGGAGCTTTTGTTATCAGGCACGACAGCAGAGCATGAAAAACGGGAAGGTCTGCCTTTAGTCCCTGGCTTTTGAGTTTCCTGTACACCGACACGGCTGCAGCTGGATTGCCCACACGAGCCCAGCCTGTGATGAGTGCTGTGAACACACGCAGACTGGGCTTAATTCCCACACGCTCCATCTCTGCGACAGTCTCCATCGCCCTTGGCATGTCTCCTGCTCGACCGCAAGCACCTATAAGTGCGCAGTAGTGCGGCGCATCCACAGGGAGCCCCTCATTTCTCATCTGAAGCATTAGGTCTGCCACCTCCCACACGTCCCCACGCTGAGCCCAGCCATCCATCAGAGTGACGTACAGTATGTTGTTCATACGGAGTCCCATTTCCTGCCGCATTTCATTGGCTAGCGCAAGCGCCGTCTGCATACGGCCTACTTTGCAACAGGCATTCACCAAAACTCCATATGTTACCTCGTCTACCTTTATCCCATCCGCCTTTACCTTGCGGAAGAACTCAAATGCCTTTTCAATCTGACCGTTCCTTGCCAAGCCGTCCATCATTACTGTATACGTGTGCAGGTCCGGCTTGACACCTGCTGCAGTCATTTCTCGCAGGATTTCCTCTGCCTTTTCCACATTCTTTGCGTGAAGCAGACCCTTGATAATGCAGTTGTACGCCACCGTATTTGGCCGATACCCTGCCTTGCGCATTGCTTTCACTGTTTCTAATGCTCCGTTTGCATCTCCAAGACGCGCATACCCATCAATGATTGAAGTGTACGTCATGTGATTTGGATATGTTCCCTCCTCTTTCATTTTGCAAACCAGTTCCTGAGCCTTTGCCATGTCCCCAGCCTTACAGAAGCCATTGATGATGATAGAGTACACAACCTGGAAATGGAGGTAGACAGCAAAGAGCACTCCCAATCAGTCTGCCTCAACGCAACAAACATCATACTATTTAGACATACAAAAGCAATGTACCTTGGGCACCAATTCTCAAGCACTCCCCTCGGTAAGAGGGGGGCTGACTCTTATGCTGCGGCAACAAGCACATCCTGCCCACCACCTCCTCAAAATTTGGGCCAACCCCTACAGACAGGGATCGATAAGAAAGGCCGTCAGATTGTCAATCCAACAGTCTGTCTGAAAAAGGGCAAACGAACGCTCCCCGGTCACCAGGGCGCCATAAAAGAAAAAAAAAAGTGCCGCTCTCGAAGTCTAACCTTCCACTGTAGCAGGTGAGCACAGTAAAACCATGCCTTGCATAACACGAACGCCAAGACTGTGACAAGCAGAGCCAATAAAAATTACCCGAGTGCAGCTGTTTTCACAATGAAGCGGAGGATGAGAATCTATGCGTAGGCTGTAGCATACATTTTCAGACTAAACAGGGCACACAGGCGGACAACTGACTTTCCGAGCAAATAACAGCAGCATCTGTGTTTGCTAACTTTGCATGCACAAACGGAAACATGATATTCGCAAAGGAGAAAGGAGGGAAGAGTTTCTACCCCGGCGAACGAGCACTGACTTTCTCCTCAAATGATGGCAGTTGTGTTTGAGTGTAAATGACCGAGGAAAAGTGCATTGCACTCGTCAATCGGAAAGAAGCCCCTGGGTAACAAAACCGTCTTGCTTTTCCCTCACAGTGCCCTCTTCTCAAATTAGTCCCCGTCTGAACTTACTAGTTTGTGTGATGTTAGGGCTATCCACGTTGGATCGGATCACTCACAGAGGCATGCGTATGCATTCTGGGCTATACAATAGTATAGAGTTTGATGGATCTGTTTTTTGTTTTTTTTCAAACACAACACACTTGCCCCTTCTGTTCTGGGGGGCACCAGTGTGGTTGCTTTCCCCCGGCAAGCACAAAGCTTACATGGTGTACATGATATACTGAGAAGGCAAAAAACAGGATGGGTGGTCACCAGCGACCGGGAGACTCCCTTCGGTACCCAGTCATCGCAAGCTATCACCCACCTATCTCCCTCCCTTCTCCCTTCCCCCCCCCCTCTCCAAATCATGACAACGATGAAAGGAAAGAATCATTGTTTAAGACAGTAGGACTCGATCCCTGCACCTAACCCGTGACCCTGTACATTGACCATATGACCCTATGTGAGATTTGAACCAGCAACCTGTTCTTATATCCCGTAGGCTAGTTAATCTGTGTGGTTAGTCAGTCGTAGGCCTTGATCCGTAGATCTTCGTATTAGGAGGTTAGCACATACTACATTACCATTAGTCTTAGTTAGGGTCCTTCTGGAAGTCTCTACCTGGCTCTTCGTTAGTCTAAGGGTCAGTCCGTAGTAGTTAGTCAGTAGGGTCTAGAAGATCGTAGGTCTGTCTACCGCATCCAGTCAGCAGGTAGCACAGTCCACTCTGTCCAGTCAGCAAGTACCAGGCGGGTTCCATGCAGTTTGGGGCCTACAGTCCCACACGTTTGGCCCAGGAGGGCCACGCGGTTTGGGACATCCCCAGGTCCATGCGGTTTGGGCCTCCCAGGCCCATGCGGTTTGGCCCAGGGTTGAGGCAGTCCAGGACACCTGCGCCAGAGTATAAATAAAGAGGCAGCGTCCATCCATTGATTCATTTGCCCGTGAGCCTCACGGAAGTGCTGCTGGAGCGACTTGCGCTGGGAAGACTGCAGGTGCCCGTAGTCGAAGTGGGCTGAGGGTGACGACGGCGGCCATAGCTAGGAGGAGGAAGACGACGGCGGCCGTAGCCGCCCAGCTGCTGACGTTGACAGAGTGTACAGTGTTTGTGTGCGGGTAGTGTGGACATTCAGGGTGATCCTCGTGCATGTGTGTGTGAGTGGAGTGGAGGCTGATGGTGTAGACAGTGTTCGGCGGCCATAGCCGCAAATTGTACAGTTGACTTAAGCTGAGTTCCGGTCGGAGGCCATATCTCTGAGTTTTCTGTGTGGCCGCATGTCGCCAGTGCAAGTTCATTGTTGGATCTGGGTTCATGAAGTTGGTTGGCCATCAGCACGTTCATGTATGCATGTTGTAAACGAGTTTGGAGTCAAGTCTGATTTCACTGGTATCGGAGCTGGTACCCGTTGTCCACATGAGCAGGGAAGAGGAAGAAGGCCACCATGGCTGGTGAGCGGCAGAGAGAGAGAGAGAAGGAGACTTGCAAAGAAGAAAGGACAGTCCACCATAGCGGACGGCGGCCATAGTCGCCGAGCTCGGAGGAAGAAGAAGATCGACAGCTGGACAAAGGAGAAGAAGACGAGGGAGAGAAAGAGGGAGGTGATGAAGGTGAGAGAAGTCGGCCATAGCCGAACTTGAGGTGAAGGAGAGAGGAGCTACCATAGCCAAGGTTGACCAGAGCAGGGAGGCATTGACCAAGTTGACCGGTGTTGACCGGCGTTGAGCAAGTATTGACCAGTGTTGACCAAGAGTTGACTGCCGTTGACCAGGGGTTGACTGGTGAAGTTCGACCCAGCGTTGATCAGCATTGAGCAAGCTGGAGTGCAGAGCAAAGAGCGGTATACTCTCTTCAAGCCCTGGCCCTATCCCCATACCCGTTGGATGTGCACTCACCTTCGTACTTGCTGACGTGTCAGTCTGTCATCTCTTTCTGCATCGAGTCACTTCTGTCCAGGTTGATAGGACTCCGTGTATGTGGTCGTAAGGCTGAGGTGGCCAAACCTGCACGGGACTTAGTAGGGCTAAGGCTACGTCTGACGACTGACGACCTGGGGACAAGACCCCCAAGGACTGGTACAGACCGGCAGGCTGCTCAGTGTGGCGTGGTAGGCCCGAACTCTGCGACGTTAAAGAATTCCTGAGGAATTATGGGGGATCTCCTTAAATGCCTCCTGATCAGCAAGTGAGTCCTGTAGTGACAACCTAGAGTAGTCGAGGCTGGAGAAAGAGTAGTTGACAGAGTACGAATCTGAAGCAAAAGCCAGGAGGGTTTCAGTGACAGTGGTGGCTAAAGCTTCCGTCGGCTGTGGAAAGTTTCGGTGACAGTGGTTGCGTAAGCATCTGTCGGATGTGGTAACCTGGCTAAGCTGAAGAGAGGTCTCTGTAGTCCTTTAGAGAGTCATTGGGTAGGCCTACGTGTTGAGTGGAATTGTCAGTAATTGTGCTCTGTCGACATGGTGACCACCCTGGCAGGAACGAGCACTACCCCCTACAGTAGAGAACAAGAAGAAAAGGCCGCCACTATCTTACGTAAGAAGAAGGAGAGGATGGAGAAGAGATAATTGATTAAACAAGCAAAGAAGTTAGCTTTGCTGGAGGCGGCGGCCAAGGAGAAACAGATGGAGGAGGAATTGGAAAAGAGGAAGAAGGAACATGAGGAAAAGTGGAAGAAGGAACATGAGGAAAAGTGGAAGAAGGAACATGAGGAAAAGTGGACGAAGGAACATGAGGAGAAGTTGGTCGCAGTTGAGGCTGAGGACGAGGAAGAAGAGGAAGAGGTGGACGCCGAAGAAGAAGAGGCCTTGTTGAGGAGAATGGGAGAGGCCAGTACCAGTGCTCACCCATCTGAAGAAGTAGAGAAGGTAGTGAGAGAATGGGTGGCGACGTTGTCACTGGTGGAAGACAAAGAAGCAGAATGGATAGTACCCCATGAGGAGAGGGAACCAGTGAGTAGAGAGTTGGAACAGGAGAGGGACCCCTTGCGGCGACAGGCAAGAGAGCAAGAAAAGCAGTTGGATTGGAAATTGCGCCTAGTTCAAGAGAGGAGAAGGCGTTTGGAGGCAGCGGAGAGGATCAAGGGTGAGTTGAAGCAGCAAAGACTCAAATGGGGAAGGTCGGGGAAGAGACTGAAGTAGGTAAGAAAATTGACCCAGAGCTTAAATTCCCTACTGACCGCCTAGAGAGAACAATTAAGACGCCTTCACGGCCACGATATTGCATTAGAGTTGGTACGGACTGGGATCAAAGACGTTGCGCACGATATGATGATCCAGTTATTTGAGGAGATCCATCGATCGGTAGGCAAGACGGGAAGGCTTTGTATGGGCGCCATAGAGGGTGCAAAGTTAGCGGCTTCCAAGGAAGAGGAGCCCATACCACGCCGCAAACATGTTAAAGTCTGATTCCCCGAGCCCTTTAGTGGGAAGAAGGGCGAAGCCTTTGATAACTGGGAAGCTAACGTTAAGTCGTACTTGCATCTGCAAGACATCCCACAGGAGGACCATGTCCTCATAGCTTTCCAGGCACCGAGAGAGGAAGCGACCATCTTTGCTAGGTCGCTTGCACACGCTGCTCGTTGTGAGAACGATATGGTCGCATACGCCTCCATCACTCACCTGAGTGACTTCCTCGCCTTTTTTAGGGAAAGATTTGTAGACGTCACTAGAGGGATTAAGGCGTCAGGCAAACTGTAGATGATCCATACGCGCCAATAGAGGAGTGTCCATGCGCTCAAGTCCGCCATGGATGAGCTCATTGTTGTGCCCGACCACGGAGTGACTGATGCACAACTTGTCCAATGTTTCTACCGCGCTTTGCTCGAGCATATGCAAGGACACTTTTTTACCAAGAATCAGCAGCCAGACATCACCTATGATGTTCGCGGTAGGGAGGCTGTTGCATTCGCCGCCCAAGCTTCCCCAGTTACCACTTTCTCGCACAAAGACCTTACAAAGGGTAAAAAGTGGAAGGGCCACACCATCTTCGAGCAGGTTAAGGCTAAAAGCAGTTTGATACTCATGATGGAGGAAGGTGGTGTTGAAGAGGTTCCCTTTTCTGACATCAAATGGGGACTTGAGGAGAAAGATAGTGGAGCAGGACAGGGGAGTACCTACACTGCTGTCGTGGCCAGAGGGAGGCTGCAAGGTGGAGGAAGGGCCCCCGACCGAAATGGTCGGGCCCCAGGTGGCCGAGGACAGGGCGGCTAGGGGTTGGTGGCAATAGGGACCGCCAAGCAGGAGGAATGGGTCAAGGTCCCCCGTCTAACCATCCGCGTCAAAGTCGGTCACCTCCCAGACAAGGAAGGTGGCACCCAAGCCGGCCCGAAGGGCGGCTTTGGGAATCGTTGGGAATTGAGCAGAATGTGTGGCAGGATCACATAGACAGGTACCAATGCGTTTTCTGCGGGGATCCTGGTCACATCATCAAATTTTGTCCAAAGTATAGGAATTGTGCTGCTTCTGGGGCAGCAAAAGGCAACCGCCGGTAGGGGTGGCAATTGCCCCTACCCCAGGAGTATGTGAATCTGAGCGTGCGTGCAAGACAAAGACTCGCACTCCACGTATCTCCATGGCAGAGGTTGTTGGCCAGCGTCTAGTAAGCTGTCCCGAGACTGCTGGTTGCTCTTCGAGCTTCTCCTTTCGCACAAGTCTAGCGAGGGGATTATCTATCCCGGACTCATGGTACAGGCGGACTTGCTTAACTTCGCCTGATGGACTAGGGAGCATGCACTCGTGCTCTCTAAGGTGCAAAGTGGCTCCGGCTGCCTCTCCCCAATTTGTACCCAAAACTACATCAAACGGGAGATTCTCTTCGACGAGGAGAGTTAAGGAATGGAGGAGTTTCTCTACTTTCCCTTCCTTCTCTAGGCGGCAGTACACTGGAACTCCCTCGACGTATTCCTCGACACGCATCCTACTGTTGTCTGCGAGGATGCTAACTACAGGCTCTTTCAGTCGTTGGACTTTAAGAATGAGTCCATCCTACTATCGCCAGTTTGCTGGAAGAATATAAAAACTTGTCTGAGGCACCGTCAAGAGTAGTACTGAGACCTATTCAACATCAAATAGAAATAGAACCTAGTTGTAGGACACCTAAAAGGGCAGTTTACACGATGTCTCCCAAAGAGTTGGAGGAGCTTCGCAAGCAACTAGACGAACTTCTAGAGAAGGGATGAATTAGGCCCAACTCATCTCCTTTCGGCGAACCTGTTCTATTCGTCCCAAAGAAAGAGGGAGAGTTACGTATGTGTATAGACTACAGGGGTCTGAATGTCATAACCATCAAGAATACAGAACCGCTTCCCCAAATAGATGATCTCCTAGATCGGGTACAGGGTCGTAAGTACTTCTCAAAGATAGATTTGAAGTCAGGTTATCATCAAATAGAAGTGCACCCTGATGACCAGCACAAAACGACGTTCAAGACGAGATACGGGCATTACGAGTTCATAGTGATACCCTTTAGACTTACTAACGCATCAGCCACGTTTCAGCACTGTATGAATGATTTGTTTAGGTCGTGGCCAGATAGATTCATGGTAGTCTACTTAGACGACATCTTAGTCTTCAGCAAGACCCTCGAGGGACATGTGGGCCATCTGAGGTAGATCTTGGAGAAGCTACGAGAAACTGACTTCAAGATCAACGCAAAGAAGTGCAAATGGGGTAAGACCGAAGTTTTGTACTTGTACTTAGGTCACATGTTAGATGGAGACGGTATCTGCCCTGAGGACAGCAAGATAGCATCTTCGAGATTGGCCAACTCCTCGCACCCTGACAGAGTTGCGATCGTTTTTAGGATTGGCTAACTACTATAGGAAGTTCGTCAGGAACTTCTCTGCTATAGTTGTTCCCCTACGCAAACTGCTAAAGAAAGAAGCTATCTGGCAGTGAGACCAAGATTGTACCTTGGCCTTGAAGAAATTGAAGAAGGCCGTGATAGAGTACCTTGTCCTCAAAGTTGCCGACCCATCACTGCCATTTGTCGTCACTACAAACGCTAGTCAATATGGCATAGGCGCCGTTCTACAGCAAGACAACGACAATGGCCATAGGTCTGTAGAGTTCACGTCAGCCAGGCTGCCCTCAAAAAAGGTAGCAGCATCAACGTACGAAAGAGAGCTCTATGCTCTTAGGCAGGCCCTAGATCACTGGAGGCACTTTGAATATATTCAAACCACGAGACTTTAAGGTGGTTGAAAACACAAGCCAAGATGATGCCCAAGTTAACTAGTTGGGCTGTTGAGATAGACCAGTTTGACTTCGAATTAAAGCCCATTAAAGGTAAGTACAACGTGGTAGCCGACGCTCTGAGTAGAAGGGCTGATTACTTCGGGGTGATAGTGCACTATCTAGACATAGCGGCGGATCTGCAGCAGAGGATAAAAGATGCATATGCTCAGGATCCCATTTCTGTTGAGACGAGTGAAAGAAACCCTAGATAGCGAGCCGCACTATCGAACCACAAACGGGCTACTGTTCGAGAAGACCAATGTCGTTGACAGACCGTGCGTCCCTAATAATGAGGAGATCTGTAGTTTGATCTTAGGGGAATGCCATGACACATGAGGGCACTTTGGCTGGCAAAAGACTTTAGCCAACCTCATGCTGTCGTATACCTGGCCCGACATGAAAGCGGACTGCAAAGAGTATGTATGCAGTTGTAAAGTTTGCCATCAGAATAAGTCAACGACTAGGGCACCACTAGGCCTTCTCAGGCCTTTGCCTATCCCATCAGGGCCCGAAGAGTCAGTTTCCATCGACTTTATTGATAACGGGGCCAGGAGTAGGCATGATAAAAGTCAAGTTATGGTCATAGTAGATCGCTTCAGTAAGTACGCAGTTTTTTGTTCCGTTACCATCAAAAGCACGTACGGACTTAGTGATAGAAAAGTTCTTTGACTTCTGGGTCAGCAAGCATTGTATACCGCTGTCTATAGTTAGCGATAGAGACACACCGTTTCCCAACCAGAACTGGCAATATCTTATGAAAGTATATGAATCTAAGCTATTAATGTCGTCAGGCCGTCGTCCAAAGACCAATGGTCAGACAAAGCGAATGAATAAGATATTGCAGCAACTACTCAGAATGTATATTAGACCAGACCAAGTGAACTGGGATGAGATGCTCCCAAAGGTAGCTATTGCATATAACAACGTGCACCTAGCCACTTGCCGAATTCCTAGGCCACTTGAAGGACTGAACCGGGATCAGATTCAGAGGTTACCCCCCGACACAAGGGAGTTCGCTTTGCACCATGAGAAAGAAGTTGCCAGAGTTCTCGAAAACCTTAGGAAAGGCCAGCTTCGCATGATTGAGCAAGCTAACAAGCATCATCACCCCTCGCAGTTCCAGGCAGGCGACTTAGTCTGGGTCAAGTCTAAGGAATTTGCACCAGAGGAGAACACCTCTTAGAAGCTTTTGCCTGCATATAGAGGACCATGGCCTGTCCTAGAAGTCAAGGAAGGAGAGGACGGACCATCGTACACAATAGGGATACCACCGCATCTCCCCACGTACCCGGTCTTCCATGCGTCAAAGTTGTTGCCATGCATCACCAGTGAGCAGTTCCCTTCGTGAAGGTCTATGATTCCGCTAGAGATGGATGGTGCCTACGATATAGATCGCATACTTGAAGAGGACGTTTTCAGAACCGGAGGTCGAGATCGTCCCCAAAAACAGTATAAAGTAAGGTTTGCTTATCAGGAACCTGAGGACGACAGATGTTTCACAAAAACTGAGCTCCTAGAAACTGCTCCCGACAAAGTACATGCCTACGAGAGGGCAAGGAAAGGTAAAGTCCTGTCTTGGGCTAGAGAGTTCTCAGAGGACCTGGGATTTAGGACGGCGGGAGCGAAACGGTTTCACCCAGTTTACCTGATAGATGCACACAGTAGGACTCGATCCCTGCACCTACCCCGTGACCGTGTACATTGACCCTATGTGAGATTTGAACCCGCAACCTGTTCCACTATCACATAGGTTAGTTAATATGTGTGGTTAGTCAGTCGTAGGCCTTGATCCGTAGATCTTCATATTAGGAGGTTAGTACGTTGCCATTAGTCTTATTTACGGTCCTTCTGGAAGTCTCTACCTGGCTCTTCATTAGTCTAAGGGTCAGTCCGTAGTGAGTTAGTCAGTAGGGTCTAGAAGGTCGTAGGTCTGTCTACCGAGTCCAGTCAGCAGGTAGGACAGTCCACCCTGTCCAGTCAGCAAGTACCAGGTGGGTTCCACGCAGTTTGGGCCCTACAGTCCCACGCGTTTTGGCCAGGAGAGCCACGCGGTTTGGGACATCCCCAGGCCCACGTGGTTTGGGCCTCCCAGGCCCAGGCGGTTTGGGCCTCCCAGGCCCACGCGTTTTGGCCCAGGGTTGAGGCAGTGCAGGACACCTGCGCCACAGTCTAAGCAAAGAGGCAGCGTCCATCCATTGATTCATTCACCTGTGAGTCTCGAGGAAGCACTGCTGGAGCGACTTGTGCTGGGAAGACTGCAGGTGCCCGTGGTCGAAGTGGGCTGAGGGTGACGAGGACAGCCATAGCTAGGAGGAGGAAGACGACGGCGGCCATAGCCGCCCAGCTGCTGACGTTGACAGAGTGCACAGTGTGCGTGTGCGGGTAGTGTGGACATTCAGGGTGATCCTCATGCATGTGTGTGTGAGTGGAGTTGAGGCTGATGGTGTAGACAGTGTTCGGTGGGGACTTCAGACAGTGTTTGGCGGCCATAGCCGCAAGTTGTACAGTTGAGTTAAGCTGAGTTCTGGCCGGAGGCCATATCTCCGAGTTTTCTGTGTGGGCGCATGTCGCCAGTGCAAGTTCATTGTTGGATCTGAGTTCATGAAGTCGGTTCGCCATCACCACGTTCATGTATGCATGTTGTAAACAAGTTTGGAGTCAAGTCTGATTTCACCTCCCTCCCCATTTCCTTCCGCTCCATCAGTTTGTGATTAGACTATGCTTGCTTCTGTGCTCATATCTGCTCTTTATTTCGTTGGACTGTAGGTCCCTTGCCGTCCTCTCTAAATTCAACGTTCCCCCTATATACTGCCACTGACTGAGCATTAGTTTGTCCTATCTTCTTATTAGCCCCCATGCTCCCACTGCATACCCAGTTCCCATACCCTGCTGCACATCCTGCTCCTCTATTTCTATTTCGCTTATCACTTGCTATTCCCACTGCTGCCTCCCCTTTCCCCCCCTCTCCCTTTGTTTTTTTTTTTCACTTGACCCCATTCCACGCATCAGTTCCTGTTCCCCAAAACCTACTCCCTCACTCCTGACTATTCCTATATACCTTGACGTTCCTCTATATATACTAACCTTCCCCCCACAATCCCGTCCCTCCCCCTCGTATGCCGACTGCCTACTCGTGGCACCTTCTGTGTGGGCGCATGCCGCCAGTGCAAGTTCATTGTTGGATCTGAGTTCATGAAGTCGGTTGGCCATCAGCACGTTCATGTATGCATGTTGTAAACGAGTTTGGAGTCGAGTCTGATTTCATCTCCCTCCCCATTTCCTTCCGCTCCCTCAGTTTGTGATTAGACTATGCTTGCTTCTGTGCTCATATCTGCCCTTTATTTCGTTGGACTGTAGGTCCCTTGCCGTCCTCTGACTGAGCATTAGTTTGTCCTATCTTCTTATTAGCCCCCGTGGTCCCACTGCATACCCTGTTCCCATACCCTGCTGCACATCCTGCTCCTCCTTTATTTCTATTTCGCTTATCACTTGCCATTCCCACTGCTGCCTCCCCTCCCCCCCCTCCCTCCTTTTTTTTTTTCACTTGACCCCATTCCACGCATCAGTTCCCGTTCCCCATAACCTACTCCCTCACTCCTGACTATTGCTATATACCTTGACATTCCTGTATATCTACTAACCTTCCCCCCCCAATCCCATCCCTCCCCCTCATATGCTGACTGCCTACTCGTGGCACCTTCCTCCCCTTCCGGCTTAAGCAGCGGGTCGAAGGTCATCGTTGGGACCGCCATCAAACCCCACTAGCCCCTTACACGGTCCCCATAGCTGTACGGAGGACATTCATTGCATCGACACCTCAGGCCGGGTCTTTCGTAAAGCTTTCTGGAAATCCACTTGCAGGGCACCCTTAGGCTGTCTTGAAAATAGGCCATCATCTTGGCCAGAAAGGATGCTTGGCCCTCCCTGACAGCCTCGTTGCAGCAACACCATACATCCGACAGGGCTGTAGTCTGCAAGATCTCCCTTGCCCTGACTTGCTCCCCCCGGAGGTTCCGGGTAGCGGCCCATACCAACGAGCCCAGCAGGATCCAGCCATTAGTCTCCACGGGCCACCGCAAGTCGTGGTGCTGTACTTGCTGTAGCCACGAGTTTGATGGATCTCACAGGAGGCCACTTCAACTCTTTTTCCCTCTATCTTCTTTCGCTGTGTTTGAATGTAGAAGGGGCAACTTCATCCTCAGAAGGTGTTCTTTAACGTTTTCCAATGCACACCACATCCTTATGTTGGAAAATGAACAGAATTTTTCTATGCAACATATATATCAAGACTTCTTCCTACTGCCTTCACCTGACTAGAACGCCCAGCCATAATGGCTGTGTTTGGGGCAACCTTCAGTCCAGATAGAGTAATAATGGCCGGACATTATATTTGGGCTAAGACGGTAGTCTCACAAACAAGACACACACCCCCTCTCCACACACAGACATGCAGAGGCTGGGAGAGAGGGAGGAAGGTGACAGAACAGCAAGGCATACAGTCACACAAAAACACGAACACACACACAAACACGCACACAAAAAAACACATACACACATGCGCAGTTGTGTACAGCAACCATGACAACACACGTGCAGAGAGAGAGAGAGAGAGAGAGAGAGAGAGAGAGAGAGAGAGAGAGAGAGAGAGAGAGAGAGAGAGAGAGAGAGAGAGAGAGAGAG
>BFEA01000079.1:1388789-1405466 GCA_003427395.1 Chara braunii
CACACACACACACACACACACACACACACACACACACACACACACACACACACTCAATCAGTTTGTGTATGTCTTTCTCTCCGTTCTTTGTGTCTTTCTTTCTTCCTTTCATTTTTTCCAAGTGCTTTTGCCTGTCTGAGTGAGCACCCTTAAGCAGTGCCAAACAGTCGGTCATTCCTGGTTTGGAGTGCCTACAGCACTCTTAGGGGAGGCCGCTCAATTTAGGACGTCTGTGTCTTCCATGGGTGATGATAGATGTCCGTCGGAATACCTCCCTGGCTCAACAGGTGGTGGGAACCAACGGTCTGCAGGGTCCAAGTGAGATGTGAGCAGGTTCTGTGCCGCTTGCTTGCATTGGATGTGTGGGCTGCCTCCTCTGCGCTCCGCCGTTGCCTTGCTCCCCGTCCTGCTTGCTTTGCATATGGTTCTTTGTAAGCTGTTGTGTTCTCTGGGTGGTGTGGCTGCAGTGTTTGTGTTGCCTTGTGCTTCCCTGCGCTGCTGCTTTGCTGCACATCCGCGTGCATTCCTTCTGTGTCCTTCGCTTGTGTGCTGTTCCTTTTGGCTGCCTTGCTTGTGTTTCCGTTGGGGGGCCAGTCTGCCTTCGACAAGGGCCAAAGGGTTCATGACCCAAACCATCAATATGGGGATTTCACAGATTGTCGAGGGTTCAGCGTCCTGATGAGTCGGTGCAACTCCGACAAACAATCTTTTTTTTTTTTTTTTTTTTTTTTTTTTGATTAACCATGTCCCTTCTATTCTGGGGGGCAACAGTCCAGTTGCTTATTACCGGCAAGCATGTTTTTACATCCAAGAGATAAGGGGGAGAAAAGACAAGAAAGAGGATCAGGCCATCCCTTGTGGCACTAGCCGCCTAGCAAGGGGGGACTGTTACAGGACTTCCCTTCCCCAGTCCGTGGCCTTCCTTAGGGGGGTGCCCTGCTGGTCGGGAGGCTTGCTAGCAGCACCCAGTCACACAGCAGGGTAACCTCCAGGAGGGCAGGACACAGGGGGGGGTTCCTTAACAGTTCCTCAGTCCGCATACCAGCTGTCTTTATCCTGTTACTACCCTCATACAGTAACTCATCCATCCCGTATCACCATTCAACTATGCCCATAACCTTGCCTGTCCCGCCTATCCCAGTTCAGACTATTTCCACCCCTGATTCTCGTACAACCTTCGTATCCAGTTCTGCCAGTTACACCCATAACATCGTTTTCCTACTCACTGTACCTAGTGGCTAACTAATTTCATCCCTCCTCACATCCTTCTTCACCTTGTTAATTCTACCCCTCATGATCTCGCTCCGTTATTCTCTGAACCCCATAACCTCGTTGAGCCTTTGTTGCCACCCTGTACTGTACTGCTGTCCATAACTACTAACGCTCACCTTGCCCCAGCATTCGCATTTACATACTTTTTTGAAGTTTTTTCGTCATGTTATGATTTAGTCCCCCACTTATCACCTCTTCCCCCCTGTAACCCCTCCTACCTACCTCTATCTCCCGCATACTATCCCCTACCCTACCTTATTATAATACTATACTACTTCTACCCCTTCCTTCCTTGCTTCCTAGCTCTTCCAACTATAATACAATGCAGTTGCTCTGCACGACTGCCAAACTCGGTCTTCCAATTCATCAATGGGAGTCCCTCTGCATCAACCTCCAGCAACGGGTCCCCCAATCTCTTGTATCCAGTGTTCACCTGCCAGCTTGTGGCCTGCAACCTCCCTTCTTCCAGAATCTGCTCCACCTTGTATACCCTCTACGTCCTCTTTTCATCCTTCATTTTCACCCATTCTCCCTGCGTAATGTTACTCTTTCTCAGCATGTCTATCCTTCGGGGGGGATGGCCTCCCTAAGTTCCTCCACCCTCCGCTGTCTCTTCATACAGCCATGTAGGGAGTCCATCAACTCACTGTCACGTTTCCATTCCTTACGGTCCTCATCCCATAGATGCCCCACCTTATAGATCCCTTGCTCGGCCCACTTCCAACCGTACGCTCCTCGTGGGCTCTGACAAGGCAAGGGATTGTCGGCAGCATCGCAGATGAACCTGTTGCCGAACAGCAGCTGATTGTAGGGTGCATCTGCAGTTGGCAGCAGGCGGCAATGCATATGCACCTTCTTACGCAGCGCCATTTTTGTTGACCACACCGTCTCTCTCCGGAGTGGCCTATTGCCGTATCGTCCAGTAGGCACAGGTCCACCTTACCCGCAGGCACTTGAAGTGCATATGCCAGGTGGATCCGGGTGACTTGCTGCCAGGCCCCTTCCACTGTCCCGAGCAAGTACCAAAGGAGCTGTCTTAGTTGTAGCGTGATGATCTGTAGGCGCAGGTCCAGCAAACCCAGGCCCCCAAAGCGCCTCGGCTGAATGAGCTTGTTCCAGTCACCCTGCATATGGAGTCATCTGCATCCACGTTATTTGACCATAAGTGTGCGTGGATCACTCTCCTAACATATCAAAAGGTACACTTGGCCAGCATATGGACAACACCTGCATACCATAGAGTAGCAAGCACCGAGTTTTCAATAACGATGGCTTTACCAAAAACTCCCATACTCCCCCTCTTACTCCATGTTTTAAGTCGGGCCTGCGCCCCCGTAGCTCTTATCGCCATTTGTTTGCCCCCTCCATAGCTCGACACTATGCTAGCTCCTAGAAACCTCATTCTCTCTCCGTCCCCAGCTGTCAGAATGTCCCAGCTCTCCGGCAGGGCTATCCCTGGCGGGAGGATGGCCTTCGATTTGCACCAATTGACCCGTGCCCCTGAGTACTTGCAAAAAGTCTGCAAGTCCTTTTTCAGGATACTCAATTGCTGGGTCGTTGGGGGGATTACTGCCCCTGAGTCATCCGCAAACGCCATGGACTGCAGCTCCGCTGGGCCAGCCTTCATGCTGACTAGTCGATCATCCGCCCTCAAAATGTCATGCATTGATTCAATGTAGATGACATAGAGGGCACGAGATAGCAGACACCCTTGCCGCACCGATCTGGTGATCATAATTTTGTCGGATCTGACACCGTTGACTTGCATTACAGTTGATGCTCCTGTCAGCAGGGTTCTGACCCAGCCTCGGTAGATGCCTCCAATCCCTCTGCGTGCCATTCCTTGTAGCAAGAACTCCCACCGGACACGGTCATACGCTTTCTTGAGGTCGATGGATACAAAAGCTTGCGCATGGCCTGTGCATTTAACCTCCTCAAGAATCTGTTGTGCCAGGGTTACTGTTGAAAGGATCTGTCGCCCCGCCACAAATCCAGTCTGTGTAGTGTCAATAATTTGTGGTAGTACTTCCTTTAGTCGGGTTGCCAGGACTTTTGCCAGGATTTTATACAGCGCATTGAGAATAGAGATTGGGCGCCAGTTACGAACATCCTCCTTCGCTCCTGAACGCGTCTGGAAAACCTCGCAGGAGGACGCCAGATTTGAGCGCTTCATTGTACGCCACTGTCAGCAGGATGACGAAAAAAATCCGAAATCCTTAAAAAATTCCACCGGCATGCCGTCCATCCATGGCGCCTTCAGTCGGGGGAGCTCTGCTATTGCTCTCTCCACCTCCTCCGGCTCAATGTCTTCTTCCAATTTACATTTACTCTCCAGGTCTAAGCAGTTCCGGAAATGCCTCCATACTTCCTGCTCCGGTGCTTTGGCCATAGCCTCTGAGGTCCATTGCTCTTCTTCTGTCCCCAGCTGAGAGTAGAAATCTACCACATACTTCAAAATCCCCCGTGTGGTACGCTGTTGGCTCTGATGCTCATCCAAAGGGTGGTCCATCACCGTCATCAGCGGGGCCATCTTTCGCATAGTCACAGTGACGAAAAAACTCTGCGACATCCGCTCGCCTATCACTATCCACAATTCTTTGTGTGTCGCCCCCATTTCACTGCCTCTTCCTTTTGCAATTCCTTCCACCCCCTCACCGCCTCCACCCTCTCTGCCCACCATTCATCTTCACTTTGTCCTACAATAGGTCCGGCGTTCAAGTAGTTGTTGTGCAGTTGTTTGCTCAGGCTTCCCTGCAGGTCCTGGATTGCTGTGACGACATGGTCCAGAATGTTATCTTGTGGGCAATCGTTTGTCCATTGCTGCCAGAGTTGAGCGATCATTGGCCGATGTTCCGCACTTTTGAACACCCACGCAGGCACTGCCCTCGGAGGGTGTCCGGTTTCCAGCGTTCCAAGCGGATAGCTCGCAATCACTTCGACGTGGTCTGACGTCACCATAGGACTCATGTGGACTTGCTCCACTTCTTCATTCAAGGCCGCCGATGCCCATATCATATCGATCCTGCTTCCTCAAGATGCTGTGTTACCCCCCAAAAGGTATACACTTTCCCTTGTGGATACAGTGTCCGGTACGAATCTGTGCATCCCAGACCCGTCATACTATTTGCGAGTGCCAGTGAGTTGGCCTCCACATGTCTTGCTGTGGCTGAGTCTAAAACCGGATCAGAAACCAAGTTGAAGTCCCAGACAATGATGAGCTTGACCCCTTCTGGTACCAGGGTCTGCAATCTCTCCCACATTCTCCTCCGCATTCCCGTGTCCGAGGGGCTGTACACAGTGACCATTCCCCATGTTTCTTCCTCCCTGGGCTGGTGCCCACACCTGATGACCCTTCCACCACAACACTGGATCTGCAGTCCTCCCTTCATTCAACTTGGTCTCCTGCAGGCAGACCACATCAACCTGCTCCTGTTTAACCTTTGCCACAAATTCCCTTCGTTTGGGGAGCAGCAATCTTGCCCCCATACCTCTGATGCTCCATGTCATGACTCACAACCGATTCCCTCGTCTACTTCCTCTCATATCACCCTTCCATTCATCTATCTTCTATATCAAATCCCTATTCTATCTCGAATAGGCTCTCCCTATTCTATCTCGAATAGGTTCTTCTTACATTTAATGCTGGGGGGGTGTCACCTTTCCTATGACACCCTGCGGGATAACATATCCTTACTCCTTACACTCCCCCCTTTTCCATATCCCTTCGCCAGTCAAGAACTGCTTTCCTCCCACCTGGTCGTGCTGCAGAAGTCCTGCGTTTACACTATTCAGAATGGTGAGGGAGGTCGAGTGAATAATGTGGGAGTCCTGCGGAAGCGCCGTGGGGCCAAACACTGCTGCAAACGGCATCCACTGCGGGCTTCCCATGTTCAATCTCAGGCGGCCCGATTTTTGGGAATAGCCTCAACGAAGTACAGTATCGCTGCATATTTTTTTCCCTCCTGTGTCCGACAGATGAATCGTTCTGCCGAAATGCCGGGCAGCGCCATGACTTCGTATTTAAGCCCCGTCCAGCGTCGTACTTGTTCAAGGACCTTCTGCTCTCTTGGAAGTTTGTTGATACTGAACACGGTACTTCCGTGGTGCCATCCATCAGCACTCTGACTTCTCGCAGCATCCTCCACAGAGTAATGGGGCATACATAACATTCTCCCTCCTTCCGAATGGCTACCAGTCCGGTCTCTGTCCGCTGTTGTCATGCCAGATTCGTCAATGGCTCCTGCCGTTGCTCATCATCCTTTTCCGGTTGAGCTTGTACCGACTCATCCTCTAGGGCAGCTTCCTGCAGCTCCTCTGCTTGTGTTGAGTCCTCCATTTGCTCCTCCCCTCCCATATCTACTTCTCGTGATTCCTCCTCTTCCACCCTCTCCTCTTGCTCCTCCATCTGTTGTTGGTCCGATTGGCCTGTCTCCAATGTGTCCGATTCGGACACCTCCGATCCCGAAGTACTTGAAGTTCCATTCTCCTCTTCAGTACTCACTATCCCCTCCAGCGGCATCCCGTAACTCGCATCCCTCGGGATGGGGGAGAGTGAGGGTGATGGCGAAACTTCTCAGCGGCCTCGTCCTCGCAGTGAGCAATTCTACTCCTGCCCCATCCCTCCCGTCGGGGAACGTTCTCGTTCCCGCTCATTCTGTAGGGGGGAGCAGGTTGGGACCGGAAGCATTCTGCACACGATGAGCTTTTAGGCAGTCCTGCTCTCACTCTCCTCAATCTCCTTTGATGTCCTGACAACGATCTTCTTGGCCTATCCCGTTCTGTCACTACCGGAGGGTCATACAAGGGTCTGGCCCGGGCTTGGTTCGTGCCTGACTCCCCCGAGTTAGGCTCTTGCTTGTCCTCCCTCTCTTCCCCCTTCTCTTGCATACTCAATGCTCCCTTTTCCAGGTCCTTGCCATCCAGCTGTATCCTCTGGATCCCATCCCCTACTCTCCCCTCCTCTTCCTTATTCCTTATTTGCCTCTCGCCTTCCGTCGCGACATGCTCTCTCTTATCCAGCTGATCCTCCCCGCCGTCTTCTTCCTTATTGGTGTTCTGGGCTTGTGCAGCCAGACTGCTCCCCAGCTCCACTCCTCCTCCCTCCTCCCATTGGACAATCTCCGTTTCTCCCCCCCCCGGTCCCCTTTCCCTCACTGGTATCCTCCCCCGTCTGTTTCCCCCACCAACTACTACTCTGATCCTTCAGTCCTTCCTCCGCCCCTTTACCCGTCTCCCTCCTTCCCTCTTTCTCGTCTTTGTCTCTCCCATTTCGATGATCCACTTCCCCTGTTTTGGGTTCTCTTTCCTCCTGTGATGCTTGGTCTGTTTTTCTCTTACGATCGTTGCCGAGCAACCAGTGTGGTTCATCCGTCTGCATGGGGTCATTTTCCCTCCCTTCCCATGCCATGTTTCGCCGATGTCTTCCTCCCCACCGAGGTTTCCTCCTATGGCTCAGTCCTGCTGCCTGCGCGTTAGCCGCGTCCACCGCCGCCTCCTCCATCAGCGCCTCATCCATCCATATTTCCAATTCATGCCATGCCAACCATTCCACCTCCGGATTGGATTGCAAAATCGGATCCAGTGCACTCCTCACCTCCCTATCCTGCAACTCCTGCAGTGTCTCCGCTCTCGTGAGGCAGCGGCCATGCAGGCCGAGATGACCATGTGTAAAACGTATTTCGCAAAAAGGCGTCTCGCTCGTGATCACTCTGACCTCCTCAAAGCTATATGGTCCTGTCGCAATTGCGACAATATTCTTCAGTGGGTTCTTGTGCAATGAGACTCGCTTCCTTCTTCGTTTCGCATGCATGCAAACAGATGGAAATCCAAAGTGGCGGCAGGCGCCCACACAAAGCTCAGAGATATAAAGACCGAGAACACAATTCAGATACAAACTCGCTGCAAACTGACTATTGCGCCTGAGCTACACTTCTCACGTCCGACACTGTATCCACATCCCGTTCGCACACACACAACTCCGGATCACCCTGAATATCCCACGCGCCTCTCTGTATCACGGACACACACACGCACACACTAACATCTAACGCTAGCTGTGGCAGCTATGGCCGCCGGCTGCTACTAACTATGACGCTCTGTCTCCTTCACGGCCCACTTCGTCCTCGGGCATCTGCAGACCATCTCTCACAAGACGCTCAGGCAGCGCTTCCGCATGGCGCACAGCAGAACAAATGAATGGTTGGATGCTGCCTCTTGATTTATACTTCTGTTGGTCACTGGTCTGCCCCTTTTCCACCGGGCCCTTGGTGCACACAGTCCCACATGGTACTTGCTGACTGGACTAAGTGAGACTGGACTGGGTACAGCTGACTAAGCAAGGGTGGACTCACCACTTGCCCACTTGCCTCTCGTCTGCTGTGAGCAACGTTCAAAAGGCCACTTCCAGACCTTCCGGAAGCCTGCGGACTTGGCCTTTCAAAACTGTAGCAGCTACGATCTTGACCCTTCAGAACTGTAGCAGCTACGACCTTGACCTTTCAGAGTTGCTATAGCTACGACCTCTACACAACTTTGACCCTACTCGACAGACCTACGGTTCAAGACCTGAGAACTACACCGACCTATGACAGACAACATCTGACTCCTAAAACGCAGGTCACGGGTTCAAACGCACAGGGATATTGTACACGGGTGAGGTGAAGCCTAGGGATCGAGCCCTGGGATCTGCATCTGCTTCTGCAAAGGTGAAAACCGTTTCACTCCCGCCGGCCTAAATTTGAGGTCCTCCGAGAATACTTCAGTCCAAGGCAGGACCTTTACCTTTCCTATCTCTCTCATAGGCTCGAACTATGTCGGGAGCGGTCTCTAGAAGTTCTGTTCGTGTGAACCAGTAGTCGTCTTCGGGTTCCTGAAACGAGAATCTAACTTTGTATTGTTTCTGTGGGCGACCTCTACCTCCTGTTCTGAACACATACTCGTCAACTATATGCTCAATGTCGTACCTTCCGTCCATATCTGGAGGAATCATCGACCTTCTCGACAGAAACTGCTGACTTGTCGTGCAAGGTAATAACTTTGATGCATGAAAAACTGGATATGTATGGAGGTGTGCTGGGATCTCAACTCTGCCCTTGACTTCTAGGACTAGCCACGGTCCTCTATATGCAGGCAATAGCTTCTGCGAGATGATCTCCTCAGGAGCAAACTCTTTTGACTTGACCCAGACTAAGTCGCCTACTTGAAACTGTGATGGGCGACGGTGCTTGTTGGCTTGTTCTATCATCTTGTGCTGGGCCTTCCTGAGGTTTTCTGTTACGGTAGCAATCTCTCTCTCATGCTGTAGTGCAAACTCCCTAGTACCAGGCGGTAGCCTCTGAATCTGATGCCGGTTTAGTCCTTCAAACGGTCTACGTGGTCTAAATGACTTATGCGACTCATTGGGAGTGCGTCAGGTCGCTAAGTGCACGCTATTGTTGTATGCGCTGGCTACCTTGGGAAGCATCTCATCCCAATTAACTTGATCGGGTCTAATATACATTATGAGAACTTGCTGAAAGATTTTGTTAATCTGTTCAGTCTGACCGTTAGTCTCACGATGACGGCCAGATGACATCAACAACTTAAGAGCCATAAACTCTTATCAGTTCCTGCCAGTTCTAACTAGTGAACCCGGTATCTCTGTCACTAACTATCGACAGCGGTAGACCATGCTCACTGACCCAATGATCAAAGAACTTATAACTAAGTCTGTACGTGCCTCAGCGGGCAAAGGAACTTATAACTAAGTCTGTACGTGCCTCAGCGGGCAAAGGATCAAAGAACTTATAACCATGACTTGGCTGTTGCCATGCCTACTTCGGACCCCAGCATTCATGAAGTCAATGGAGACAGAATCTTCGGGTCCTGCGGGAATAGGCAAGGGTCTGAGAAGACCAAGAGGGGCTCGCGTAGTGGTCTTATTTCGCTGGCATACCTTACAACTGTGTACATACTCTATGCAGTCAGCTTTCATACCTGGCCACGTATAAGCGCGAATAAGGTTGGCTAATGTCTTCTGCCAACCAAAATATCCTTCTGTGTCGTGACATTCCCCTAAGATCAGACTACGGATCTCTTCGCTGTTGGGAACACATAAACGGTCAGCTACATTAGTCTTCTCGAATAGTAACCCATCTGTAGTGCGGTAGTCTCGCTCAGACTCTGGAAACTCCTCAACTCTCTTGAGGAGATCACTATAAATAGGGTCCTGCGCATACGCTTCCTTGACTTTTTGTTGCAGGTCTCTCCCTATATCCAGATAGTGAACTATCGCTCCGAAGTAACCAGCTCTCCTACTTAGAGCATCCGCAACCACATTGTACTTTCCTTTGACTGGCTTGAGCTCAAAATCGAACTGGTCTATCTCTGCGGCCCACCTAGTAAGCTTAGGTGTCATCTTGGCCTGCGTCTTTAACCACCTCAGCGTCTCGTGGTCTGAATACAATTTGAAGTGCCTCCCAAGCAAGTAGTGTTTCGAGTGATCTAGTGCTTGCCTGAGAGGGTAGAGTTCCCTCTCATAGGTTGATGTTGCTACCTTCTCTGAAGGCATCCTCGCAGACGTGAACTCTACGGGTCTATACCCATTGCCATCATCTTGTTGTAGAACAACACCTATACCGTACTGACATGCGTCAGTAGTGACAACAAAAGGCAAGGATGGATCGGCTACCTTGAGGACTGGATACTCTATCAAGGCCCGCTTTAGCTTCTTCAGGGCCGACGTACAGTCTCTATCCCACTCCCAGATTGCTTCTTTCTTTAGCAACCTTCGAAGGGGTGCAGCGATGGTAGAGAAGTTCCTCACGAACTTCCTATAATAGTTTGCCAACCCTAGGAATGACCGCAACTCTGTCAATGTGCGGGGAGTCGGCCAATCTCTAATCGCCGCTATCTTACTGTCCTCAGGTTTTATGCCATCTCCATCTAAGACGTGGCCCAAGTACAAAAGTTGTGTCTTGGCCCACTCGCACTTCTCTGCGTTGATCTTGAAGTTAGCTTCCCTCAACTTCTCCAAGACCTGCCTCTGATGGCCCTCATGCTCCTGGAGGGTCTTACTAAACAATAGAATATCGTCTGAGTACACAACCACAAATCTATCTAACCACGGCCTGAACAGATCATTCATACAACGTTGGAATGTGGCTGGCGGGTTGGTTAATCCAAAGGGCATCACTATAAACTCGTAGTGCCCATATCTGGTCCTCAATGTCGTCTTCTACTGATCATCAGGATGTACCTCTATCTAATGATAGCCTGACTTCAAGTCCATCTTAGAGAAGTACGTGCAGCCCTGCACCTGATCTAATAGATCATCTATATGGGGCAGTGGTTCTGCATTCCTTACTGTGACGACATTAAAACCCCTATAGTTAATGCACATTCTAAGCTCTCCCTCCTTCTTGGGGACAAAAAGAACAGGTGCTCCAAATGTAGATGAACCCAGCCTAATCCAACCCTTCTCGAGGAGCTCGTCTAACTGCTTGCGCAACTCCTTTGACTCCCTTGGGGACATTCTATACACGACCCCCTTAGGGTTTCTACTGCTAGGCTCTATCTCAATACGATGCCGTATCGGTCGCTGCACTACTCCTGTAGGCGGCTCAAATAAATCGGCATACTCTTCCAGCAGCTTGGCAATAACTGGGTTAGTGGGTTCCTCTTCCTGAGGCTCAGTGACAGGCCTTACATAGGCTACAAAAACCTGTTCTTCTAATTGCTCCTTTCTCACTCGCGCGAACGCGGAAGCACTGAGACAACAATGTGCCAGGGGATCATCTACTCCTGACACATGGAACAGGTGAGCGGTCTTAACTTCACTTGACGAACCAGGGAGCCTACACTTATGCTCTCTCAAATGGATTGTGGCCCCTGCTGCCTCTCCCCAGTCCATTCCTAGGACCATGTCAAACGGAAGGCTATCTTCTACGAGGAGAGTCAAGGAAGGATATCTTCTACGAGGAGAGTCAGGGAATGGAAAACTTTCTCTACCTTCCCATCCTTCTCTAGGCGAAAGTACGCCTGGACTCCCTCTACGTAATCCTCGACTCACATAGTGCGATTATCTGCGAGGATGTTGACTTATAGGGTCTTCTAACTCCTGGACCTTTAGATTTAGCTTTAACTTCTGCAGCGCTTTTCTTCTAATATAGCTGCGAGTGGCCCCACTGTCTATAAGGGCCCCTACTCTGCTCCTAAAAACTTCTACATCTACTAAAACTAGTTGTCCTTTTCCATCATTTTTCATTTTGGCCCAGGCCTACATCCTCTCCTTAACTCCTCTGCCAAGCCTATGAGGGAAGTGCCTAGAGAGACTCTAACACAAGCAGTCTCTGGACAACTATTTAGGCACTGGCCAGCAACCTCTGCCATAGACACGTGGGAGTTTCTCTGTGGTGCGCGCACTCTTCTCCACATGGTCTAAGGTGCCATCCACCCCTCCTGGGAGGTGACCGAGTGAAACGAGAGCGTTTTTGCGGGGGATCTTGACCCCTACCTCCCTCTTGGAGGTTTCCTCTGTCGCCGACCCCCAGATCACCATGTCCACGACCACCAGAGGCCCAACCTCCTTGGCCCTGGCCTCCTCTTCCTTGCGGCCTCCCTCCAGCCGCGACAGTAGCATATGTCCTCCCCTAACTCACACAATTGTCCTCCTCCTCGAGGCCCCACTCAATCTGATTATAGGGGACCTCTTCCATACCACCTTCATCTAAAGTAAGGATCAAGTGATCCTTGGCCCTTACTTGGCCAGAGATGGTACGACCCTTCCACTTTTTGCCCTTGTCAAGGTCCTTATGCCAGAAAGTGGAAACTGCCATGGACTGCGCCTCGAAAGCTACCACTTCCCCACTCAACATATCGTAGCTCATGGCCGGCTCCTTGCTCTTTTCGAAGAAGTGCCCGTGCAGCGGCTCAGGCATGGCATGATAGAACAGGTTGACCAGTTGGGTCTCAATGACCCCATGGTCAGGCACAACGACTAACTCGTCCATTACGCCCTTGAGTGCCCTAGCACTCCTCCATTGGCGAGAGTGGATTGTTTGCAACTTGTCAGAGGCCCTAATGCCTCGCGTGACATCGACAAACCTTTCACGGAGCAGCTTGAGAAACTCAGCGAGGGGGAAACTCAGCGAGGGGGTGATTTTGGAATACACTACCATATTATTATCACACTGGGAAGCACGGGCAAGCGATCTGGCGAGGTTGGACGCTTCGTCTTTGAGGGCATGGAAAGCAATTAGTACTTGCTCCTCAGGCAAGATCTTCTGCAGGTGAACGTACGAATTGACATTCGCCTCCCAGTTATCAAAATTCTCTTCCTTTTTCCTCTATAGGAATCAGGAAACTTGACTTTGACCGGATCTCTACGGGGACGCGCCTCTTCTTCTCTAGGAGCTGCCAACTCGGTGCCCTCTATTGGGTCTGTACAAAATCGCTCTATGCTCTCCATCCTGGCTTTCACCTCTATGTCCATGTGCATCATCATCTTGCGGGCAAACTCTCTAAAGCCCAATCCTATGGATCGCAAGGTTACATCCTGGCTTCTTGCAAATTGATATTGCTCTTCCTGAGCCCTCGCCAAAAGTTCTATGTTCCTTGCCATAACTTCCATCTTCCCCAGAACATCTGCATGCACCTCCATTTGTGCGCTCTGCTCCTTCACTGCCTCCAACTCTTTTGCCACCTTACTGGCCTCCTCCAACTGTTTCTTCTTGTCCCTGGCCAGACACAACTTCCACTGCAACTTCTTCTCGTCTTCAATTGTCTGGCGACGCAGAGGGTCTTCTTCTGACTCCGATTCTTTCACAACTGCTTCTTGTTCTTCCCTCAGTACATATAGCATCGCCTCCTCTTCCTCTCCCAGGGATAAGTCTGCGACCCACTCAGATACGTTCTTTTCCAGCCATGGGTCCTCCTTCTGTGTGCCGCTAGGTTCCACTCTCTCTCTTCTAGCCCTTCGTATCAAAGGGACTTCTTCTTCCACCTTTTCCTCTTCCTCTTCTTCTTCCACTGCTTTCAATTTCTCTTCCTCCTCCTTCTTTAATCTCTCCAACTCTTCCTCCAGCTTCTTCTTCTTTGCGGCTTGCTCCTCCAATAAGGCCAACTTCTTAGCCTGCTTTACCAACTCCTCCTCCTCCTTCCTGGCCTTCTGCTCGGCCAGAATCTTTGCAGCCTCCTCCTCCTGTTCTTTCGTGTAAGGAGTGGTCTCAGTATCACCCCTCGTCTCAACTCTACACGTCATGGTGTTTCAGAATCCTAGCGGAAAGAGGAGACGCCAGAGGGTCCCCCATAGGGAGAACCCCACGAGCAAGCCATACATAGGGTAGTCGTCGATGGTGTCAGGTGCACGACAAAGTCGTCCCACTCCTCACCTCTTAGACCTACCCACCTGACTGACACTAAGGACCACAAAGCCTTACCCTTCGATCCAGCCAGGTTACCACGGTCGGCGGAAGCTTTCGCCACCACTGTTCTTTACAATCTAGACCCAAATGCCCTGCACCTGCGGTCAATCCCACCTAGCTTTCACTTCGGTTCAGGACCCTGTCGGCATTTAACGTTGTCCAGGACCCTGTCGGCAGGGTCTCTAGCCTAGACCTATTACTAAGCTGTCACCGCAGGACTTCAACGTTGATCAGGAGGCATTTAAGGAGATCCCCCATAACTCCTCAGGAATTGTTTAGCATCGCAAACAGGACAACGCGATCAGCAAGTCCTCTCAACACTTAGACAGTTGGTTGTGCAGCCCACAGCTCGGATTTTGGGCCTACCATGCCACAGTGAGCAGCCCGGCGGCCTGTACCGGTCCTTGGGAGGGTTTGTCCTCCGGGTCAATCAGTCGCTAGACACGGCCTTTAGCCCTACTCAGCCCGTGTGGGTTAGGTCAACATAGCTCTACGACCTCATGCACGGAGTTCCTATCACCTGGACAAAAGAGACTCAATGCAGAAAGAAGAGATAGACAAACTCAGCAAGTACCATAGGGTGAGTGCACATCCATAGGGCGAGGGGATAGGCTGAAGGCTTGGTGAGAGTATACCAACTCCAACTTGGTCAAATTTGTGGTCAACAGCTCCGATCAACGCTGGTCATCGCTGGTCAACGCTGGTCAACGCTGGTCAACGCTGGTCAACGCTGGTCAACGCTGGTCAACGCTGGTCAACGCTGGTCAACGCTGGTCAACGCTGGTCAATGCTGGTCAATGCTGGTCAACACGGGTCAACGCGGGTCAACGCAGGTCAACTGCACGGTCAACGCCTTGGTCAACACCGGCCAACTCCTTGGTCAACTCCTTGGTCAACGCCTCAGTCAACACTCAGCTCAGCTATGGATGCCGACCCTTCTTCTCCCACCAATCTTCACTTCTCTTCTTCTCCCTCCTTCCTTCTTTCCTCCTTCACCCCGGCTATGGCTTCCTTCTCCTTCGTTGTCCCTCCTTCCTCTTCCTCGGCTATGGCTTCTCTCTCCTCCTTTGTCTCTCCCGCCTCCTCCTCTCGTCTTCTGTCTTCTTCGTCCGTGTCCGAGCTCGGCGCCACCTTCTTCCTTGGACTGCACCACAATCTTGTATCGCTCCTCTCTCTCTCTCTCTCTCTCTCTCTCTCTCTCTCTCTCTCTCTCTCTCTCTCTCTCTCTCTCTCTCTCTCTCTCTCTNCTCTCTCTCTCTCTCTCTCTCTCTCTCTCTCTCTCTCTCTCTCTCTCTCTCTCTCTCTCTCTCTCTCTCTCTCTCTCTCTTCGTCGTCGTCTTCTTTGCAGGTACGCGGCACGTTCCACCAACGGCAAGGCTATGGTGGACCCTTCTCCTTCCTCGATGGCGTGTCTCAGCTATGGCGCACTGCTTAGACGACGATGGCGCGTGAAACAACGGGAACGAGCTCTGATACCAATGCAACCAGACTTGCTTCCTTCTTTGTTTCGCATGCATGCAAACAGATGGAAATCCAAAGTGGCGCCAGGCCCCCACACAAAGCTCAGAGATATAAAGACTGAGAACACAGTTCAGGCACAAACTCGCTGCAAACTGACTATGGCGCCTGAGCACCTACACTTCTCACGTCCGACACTGTATCCACATCCCGTTCGCACACACACAACTCCGGATCACCCTGAATATCCCACGCCCCTCTCTGTATTACTCACGCACACACACACTAACACTAACACCTAACGCTAGCTGTGACAGCTATGGCCGCCGGCTACTACTAACTATGACGCTCTGTCTCCTTCACGGCCCACTTCGTCCTCGGGCATCTGCAGACCATCTTGCACAAGACGCTCGAGCAGCGCTTCCGCATGGCGCACAGCAGAATGAATGAATGGCTGGGCGCTGCATCTTAATTTATACTTCTGTTGGTCACTGGTCTGCCCCTTTTCCACCGGGCCCTTGGTGCACATAGTCCCACATGGTACTTGCTGACTGGACTAAGTGAGACTGGGACTGGCTACCGCTGACTAAGCAAGGGTGGACTCACCACTTGCCCACTTGCCTCTGGTCTGCTGTGAGCAACATTCGAAAGGCCACTTCCAGACCTTCCGGAAGCCTGTGGACTTGGCCTTTCGAAACTGTAGCAGCTACGACCTTGACCTTTCAGGACTATAGCAGCTACGACCTTGACCTTTCAGAGTTGCTATAGCTACGACCTCTACACAACTTTGACCCCTACTCGACAGACCAACGGTTCAAGACCCGACAACTACACCGACCTATGACAGACAACAACTGACTCCTAAAACGCAGTTCACAGGTTCAAACACACAGGGATACTGTACACGGGTGAGGTGAGGCCTAGGGATCGAGCCCTGGGATCTGCATCTGCTTCTGCAAAGGTGAAAACGGTTTCAATTGTCTGTCTGAAAACTGAAGCATTGATGCTACTCTCATCAATCGACATAGTCATCCCCTACCTTCCACTGTTGGATGCATCTGTCACACGTTGAGTCCGTGCACTGCAGTTGAACGGTAGATGCTTCTCGTAGAGTCCGGTTAGAATTCCCTATCTTCCACTACTGGATGCGTCTGTCCCACGCTTATGAGGTTTTTTGTTTGCCTTTTTCTGCGGGTAACATCACTCCTGCTTTGTCTCTTATTCAAGATCGGCTGACATGGTTTGTCGGAGCTGTGCGGGAATGAGTAATAGTGTATCGTACCTCGCACGTCTTGGAGTACTGACCACTCGAACACAGAGGCATGCTTTTATTGAGTTTATAGTGAACATGACAACGCACACACACACACACACACACACACACACACACACAGACACACACAAACACACACACAGACACATGCCCGTTTGTCGATTAATTGGGCCCCTCTTCCTCCTCTTCACACTTTTCGTCCTCCTCGCGGTCTTCCAACCAATGTGCTCCTCCTCTTTGTCATGGTCTTCGTCCTACTCTTTCCTTTCCTCT
>BFEA01000079.1:1410520-1422885 GCA_003427395.1 Chara braunii
CACACACACACACACACACACACACACACACACACACACACACACTCAGTCACTCACTCACAATCAATCAATCAATCAAACGCCTTTTTTGAAGTTTTTTCTTTCTTTATTTTCAAATTTTGCATCTGCATTTTCTTAAATTACCTCATACCCCTGCAAAAAAACAGCAATTCATTTCTTAAAAAATACAGGTGAACTCAGGGACCATATATCTCATGATAAAAAATGAGAAAAAAAAATTTCAGCTTTTCTTTATATATATATTTTTAATTTACTTTAAATCGAATTTAGTTTTTGATTTTTTTAAACCCCTAAACAAAGTCGGATTCCAAAAAACAGAATATGGGGTTGTAGGGCTTAAAATTCCCTACAACCCCATATTTAAAAAAAAATAAAAATTAACCTATTATTTAATTCAGGAAAATTCTGGTAAAATCGGGTCCGCGGTGCGGACCAGGTCGGCCGCGGACGCGGCCCCATCTGCGTCCGCCATCCGAGATCGGACCCGCGGACGAGTCCGCCGGTGTTTCATAGATCTGCACGTTCTATCCACCCATTGTAGCTGTATTTGGCGCAACTTTCAGTCTAGATACAGAGATCATGACTGTACGTTCCTCCTCCTCCTCCTCCTCCACTTCCTCACCTCCTCCTCATCGTCCCCCTCCTCCTCCCGCTCCCAGTCCTCGTCCAGCTCCCGCTCCTCCTCTCGCCCCTGCTGCTCCTCCTGCTCCCGCTCCTCCTGCCCCTAGCAGGACTGGAGGCGGTGGGGCGGGAAATCCGCCGCTGCTCCCATTCGCCGTCCTCCTCCACCTCGTTGTTCCTCCCTGCTCCCCCCTACTCCCGCTCCTCTCTCTCACAAGTGCGCCACCCTCGTCCTCCCCGCAAATGTGGTTCTTCCACCAGAACAATGCTCCACCCGCCCCTGCCACCGCGGTCCCCCGAAACAAAACGAAACAATGCGGCACGGCTCAAAAATATCCAGAAGCTTCCCCACGCGCGCAGTGAAACGACGACGACCAAAAAATAAAAAGGAAACAGCGCCAGATGCATCAAAACCCCAGGCACCTCCCACAGTCCCTCGCACCCCTCAGGTACCGCCTTCCCTCTGGGGGTTTTGGACCCACGGCGAGCGTAACGCGAGGCCTGCTTTTACTTTTAGTAGGATCAGGGATAAGGAATTTTGAGGGGACACTCAGCCAAAAGTTGTGTGTTGCAATTTTACACAACATATTCTTTTCCGGATTTTTTGGGTTTCTTTTCTAGGTTATCAGCCGGGGCCACCCGGGTCACCTTGTTTTCCTGGGCGGCCTGGCCGTGCAAGGACCAGGGAAGGTCCCACCAGCATTAGAAGAAAAAAAATGAAAAACAAACTATGTTATGCAGAAAAATAAACTGACCAACTTTTGCCGCAGGGTCACATAGAAATTCTGCACCAAATTTAACATAAAATTAAAAAACATTTTTTGTTTTTCTATTTTTTTTTATTTTGTTTTGCCCAGCCGGGCGAGTGGTTCTAGGCCACTCTGGTAGCCTAGTTCTTTTTCTATTTTCTTTTTAATATTCTGCGCTGGGACTGCCTGGGACCCTGCCCGGGCTGCACGCCCCGGGCGCCCGGGGACTAGCATAAATTTTTCCAAAATAATCCAAAAAATCCGGAAAAAAGTTAAAAAAACTATGTTGTACAAGATAGCAATACAAACAACTTTTGTCCGCGGGTCTTGGAGAACTTCTCAACCAAATTCGACAACAAAAATAAAAACGACGTCGGTACTACAGGCTCCTGCAAAGTTGTACCCTAAAAGTCATTGTATGACATAGGCACATTCAATTCATATACAACGTACGTACGCTTTTTCGGGTTAAGACGGTGGTGTTAACGATTCTGAGGTGAGGAAGAAGTCTGTGCAAGAGGAGGTCGTCTCATTCTCCATATAAGAGAATGATCCATTACGGGGTTAGACTGTTAGAGTATATGAAATAGGTGGGCCAGGTTTTCCTTCCTAGTAGAAGTAACGCGTTCCTGAATACCTGATATAGAACGAAGTTAATGGCACTTACATAGGAAAACTGGATGATGTGAAGGCATGATCACCTAAGTCTGACGAAAGAGACACACACAGCCCGTTGGCATTCATAGCTCCATGCCTTTCTAGTCTAAATTTTCCCTCCTACTGGACAGAGTCTCATAGAAACCCATTAGGCTATTTCCAAGGAACCCAACTACACAGTTTTTCATAACCGTCCCCAGAGAGGAGGGTCAAGACACAACTACCCTAGCCATCTCGCTGTACAAACTTTGAGCCAAGAGACTTCCGCTCATTACAGAAGTAGGTGCCATCTCCCTGCAGTACGGTGGTTTCTCATTCGTACTGAACTACACTGCATTTGCAGCTCCCGTAATTCATTCAGAAGGCTGCATTACACACCTGGCATCTTTGCTGGTCTCAAGCTATGCCAGGTGGAAAAACCATCACCTGCCTGTGCCTGTCACTGACTCTGGCTGCTAGAGAGAAGAAGGGACAGTGGTAGAAGAGGCCCAAAGAGTCCAATTGAGACTGGCGGGAGAGAGAGACACACAGTACAGATACTGGAAAGAGGACTGATGATGTCCTCCGCATATTTGATGCACCCGCATGCAGCATTGTCATGCACATTGACAGGTGGACTTTTGTGTAATTGTGTGCAACTGTGTGTAACTGTGTGCGTGTATAAGTGAATAGCAAAGGTCTATCTGCATTCTACGGTATCATCAGTGATAAAACCATGGCTATGGTCATGAAGCTTCATACACCAATATCGGATCAGCAAATACCTTGAGCTTTGTGAATGAATCGAGGCATTTATCCGTCTTTCCCAATCGCGAAAATGTACTCAGAAGGTTGTTGTATATAGTCAAGTTTGGATCCAGTCCTTGGGCCTCCATTTCTGCCATGGCCTTTTCGATCCTCTCCACGTCATCAGCCTTGCTGTCCAACATGCCAATGAAGACAATAACAATCACGCTAGTCAATGAGTAATCATGAGAGACTTTTGTGATCAGCCAGCTGAACCCTTGACTGTGGCTTTACCACAGATGGCAGGTAACCTTGGAAATAATTTCAAACAAACAAATAAAAATAAATTTTAATATTATTAATAACCCTTTTGCCACAGTCTCACGAGTTTACCCTATTGCTTGCAACATCACAAGTTCACACTTCATCACACCGCATTCCACACACGAGATGCAAATCAACATGATATGCAGCCAGAGCCAATCGTTCGGGAAGTCAAAGCCTTATGCATGTAATTGCAACCAGACTCGTCTTCTCCTTCACTTGGCATGCATGCAAACAGATGGCAATCACACTGGCGCCAAGCACCCACACAAAGCTCAGAGATATCAAGGCCAAGAACACAGTTCATATTCAAACTTGCTTCGAATGGCTATGCCGCCTGTGCGCCCTCACAACACCCTTCTGACACTGTATTCCCAGCAACTGTTCACGTGCCTGCTACTCTGGATCTCCCTGGATGTCCCACACACGCACACACTTCACTGAGAACTCACACGCATACACGTTATAGCCTATCTCTACCCTACAGCAGCTATGGGTTCTACTCCCTGCTACTAACTAGCGGCTATGGCCGCTTCTTCTCCTTCCAAGCCCACTTCTCCCTCGGGCACCTGCAGACCTCCTTGCACAAGTCGCTCCGGCAGCGCTTCCGCATGGCTCACAGGTTGAATGAATGAATAACCGGATGCTGCCTCTTGATTTATACTTCGGTTGGTCGCTGGTCTGCTCCTTTCCACCGGTCCTAGGGTGCACACAGTCCCACATGGTACTTGCTGACTGGACAAAGTGCGACTGGGACTGGGTACCGCTGACTAGACAAGGTTGGACTGCCCACTTGCCCACTTGCCTCCAGCCTAACCTGAGAAATTCTCGAAAGGCCACTTCCAGACCTTCCGGAAGTCTGTAGACTTGGCCTTTTGGGACTATAGCAGCTACGATTTTACCTTTCGGGACTGCTGCTCCCCCTACTTGACAGACCTACGGTTCAAAACCCGACGACTACGCAAACCTACGACAGACAACAAACAACTACCAAGACACAGGTCACGGGTTCAAACACACAGGAGTCGACATGGTATTGTACACGGGTGAGGGCAAGGTCTAGGGATCGAGCCCTGGGATCTGCATCTGCTACGGCATAGGTGAAAACCGTTTCATAATGACCTGCAAAAACACAGACTGAGAACCCTGCTGATTTCTGAGTTTTGCCGCTGGAATGTGTGCCGTGCTGAGATTTCCGCTTTCTGCTGAGATTTCTAAGTATGTGTGTGTGTGCATGATTCCTGGTTTCCATGTGCCTGTCTGAGTGCATGTGTGCCCGCGTGTGTGTGTGACCCCCCAGGGTACTTGTTTGTTTGGGAGGCCTTCGGGGCCAGTACTTACCTGTGGCCATGACTTTGAGGGTTGCAGCGGGGAAACACTCAATTAGCCTAGGCTAGCACTCGAGTAGCGGTAGTGTAGGCCCGTGTAGCTTAGGGTAGTACTTGAGTAGCGGTAGGCCCAGCAGCAGAAGACAAAAAAGTTAGTACCTTTCGAGGCCGTGAGAATTTTAGAGTCCGGTAGGCCTAGGTCTAGGGTACCAGTCCTGAAGTCTGAGTCTAGGGCCCGAGGCGGACAATATCAGACCTGCAATGACGTTTCCCGCCGAAAGGGAGGAGGTACTGGTTGCTTAGGAGGCCGCACGAACTGGAAGTCACCGCCCAAGAGGTAAGTTTCCCACTATATCTTGGAGGAGAGCACTTCGGTCTGCCTCGTTTGCAGTGTGGAAGTTTGGGCGTCACACTGCTGGAACGCTTGGTGGGAGAAGCGCTGTGTGGAGGAGCGCCCGAGCTTCCACCTCGGCTATGGTGGATAGCGCCAGGTAGGAGGAGGAGGAAGAAGGGGACTAGGAGGAGAGTGGTAGGGGTACTTACCGGCTATGGTAGACATCATCTTCATCTCCTTGGAAGGCCCCAGTAGGGGTTGCGCTACATCAAGAAGGCCTCAAGGCAGAGTCAGGCATGGCGGTCCGAGTTGTAAAGGAGATAGCTGCTTTTGTGTTCTCTTTTAAACATCGGGGCAGGGCCCCTAGTAGTCTGCCATAGCCATCACCTGCCGAAGGTGGTTGGAGGTGAAGGTCATGGCTATGGTGGACCTCATGTTGTGCTGGCAGTAAGAAGGCGATTCCGACATTGGTTCTGGTTCAGGCATTCATTGTTATTATTATTATTTATTGATGAATAAGATTGGGGGAGGAGGAGGAGATTGAGTGGCAAGAGAAGGGGGATGGATTTGTCATTGGGTGCTTGTGTGCATCTTCTTCTTCTTCTTTTGTTCTTATTTCTTCTTCTTCCCTTGTCTCTTTCTCCTTTCAAGTTCTTTAATTCCTTCGCAATTGAACAGCATTGTCTTTCCTTGTGTATTTGCACTTCAGAATTAGGAAGGATTGTAACATTGGTACCAGAGCGGATCTTACGTGCTGGCAAGAGGTGGTCTGGCTGCCTCAACCCTAAACGAAGTAGTCGAGGGCTAACTACTTAGGGTTAGGGTTGGTACCTGAAGGAAAGTGGGGCAGCATGGTATGGGGAAGCTGTCCCCACGTGGCTGGGACTTGTAGGTTTGACATATAAACCGGCCAAGTTGCTTGAGTGTAAGTTTGGGGGTTCCCCTACAGCTACCTTGTTACGACTAGACTCTTGGAGGGACTTCATGAGGCAATTTGAGAGGCGTGATAGGGAAAGGCACTCACACCTGGAATCTGGACCTTAAGTTTGAGTTGGTGAAACAGATCGTGCTGGGGGCCCAGCATCCCTCATGAAATTTGCTGATGATGCCACTGATACTATCGATACTATGATGATGAGAGTAGCTTCTGATGATAATACTAATGACATTAGTTCTATGATAAGGTTTAAACTACATCAGCACATCCTGGCCTCACAATCTGGAGGACATTGAGTGACTTTAGGGCTTCCCTGGAAGTAGGCGAGCTTGGAGCAAGTGGCCATATCTGCACCGAAGGACTGCAAGTTGCTACTTTGGTCGTCAACATAGGTAGGGGATCCGGTGTTGTACTTTGGTGTAGGGTAGACCCTCCCAAATGATAGGGCACTAGTGTAGAGGTCGCCGTTGGGGTCAGGAGGACCATATGAGAGAGGGGGGTGAGTTGTACTTCATCTCAGAGCTCATGCCAGTCAGGTAAGTGTTGTGCAGCCAAGGGTTGCCCATGGTTGTGTGCATGGTAATGCATGTCCTATTGAGTTAATTCTGGGTCTCTTTTCCTACCCACTATGGTCTTGATTGTGCGCATGAGTTTGTAGACTGCTCTCTCGCCTGATGGATGGATGGACGAAGTATCTTCGTTTGAACGACATACCTTTCTATAGTGCTTTGGCTTTTCATTCTGTACGGTGTCGGGACTGGTGAGTCCCGAATAACTTCCCATCACTCTAGAGACTGAATATGGACGAATTGTGCACAACAGAGAAATCTAGAGTGAGGCGGCAGAAGAGAGAAAAGACAAAGGATTAGGCCACAGGAGGGAGTGATGTCCTGGGGTGAAAACCACAGGAAGAGAAAACCAGCAACATCACGAGAATAAGCGCAGGAGCAGGGGCATATAAGACGTAGCATGAGGCCGGGAGGGTCGTTGGAATGCAATAAAGACTAAGGCCAAAGGGCCCTTGAACCAGCAAATGCAGCACGACAGCGATAAAAGAATGAGGAAGTCGAGAGAGGGATGAGCCCGGGGCCAGGGGAAGCTAGAGAATGAGGGGCCAACGTGGGGGCCACTTACGGGAGCCTCGGAGCGGGGCCCCACGACCAAAGAAATCGGCATGCACAAGGCGCAAGAAAAGACAAGGGAGAGGGGTCACCATGGGGCGGCAAAACGCCGAAGGGACGTGGGACACCTCGGGGAAAGGCACCCGGGGCCACGTGGGACTAAGTAAAAATAATGGCATCTGGGGCGAAATGTGTCGGGGACCACCCGTGGGACTAAGTGCCGAGGACCGCCGGCGGGACTAAGTGTCGGGGACCACCGGCGGGACAAGTGGCGGGGACATGTGAAAGTCCCAAGAAGAAACGGCGACACCGCATGAAGGAAAATAATAAGGGCAGGTGCACCGTCAAGATCGACATCTTGACGGCCAAGAATATTGCACTAGTGGTAACAAACGGGAAGGCCAAAAGGAAAAGAAAAAGTAAAGAAAACTGAAGTGGGAGGCATGGGAGCAATCCGAAAAATCTCGGATTAGCCTCCCCCAAGAAAATGGAGTCAAAAGAGACCCCATGCGAAAACTAGGCCTCCGGGAGAAAATCGGAGTAGGAGGGGCCATTATGGGAGGAAAATAGGAGTGAAGGGAAGCTCCCATGGGCATGAGAAGGCCATTATTGCAATCCGAGATATAACGGACTGCACTTTAGGCATAGGAAGGGCCAAAACTAAAAGGAAGAGGCTAGAAAAGGGCCTTAACGGCCACTTGACACTTGGCATGCTAGAAAAAAAAAAGAAAATAAAATAAAATGTGGGAGAATAAAACAAAAAAGAGTGAGACGGAGTGAGTGAGTTGGCCGTCAGTAGGGACTGCCACAAGTAGGGACTGGCAGGTCCCTACTGTCCAAGAAAGGAGCAAAAGAAAAGAAAAGAAAAGAAAAGAAAAAAGAGAAAAGAAAAGAAAAGAGAAAAAGGCCTTAAAGGCCTTAACGGTCAAAAACGGCCACTTGGGGAGATTCATCCGTGAACAGATTCATTCTGGGATATGGCAGTTACAAAGGACTTTGATTTTCTTTGATTTTTGCAGAGAAAATCAAAGAAAATCAGGGCCCCATGCAATCGGAATAAAACGGATTACATGCATGAGGAGAAACACATGTTTTAGGTGCATCCGGAGCCAAAATCAAATCCGGATGCACTTGGGAATTGGCCGTTTCTTTTTCTTTTGAGTAGGGGTTAGTTGTGGGGCATTGGGGCTAGGAAATTGACCCCTATTGCAGCCCTAGTTGCAACAGACTGCATGGGGGAGGGAAAACACATGTTCTAGGTGCATCCGGAGCCAATATTGAGCCCGGATGCACTTAGAAATTTAATGCTTCATTTTCTTTTAGCATGGGGCAAGTTGTGGGGCTGTGGGACTAGAAAAATGGCCATGACTGCAGTCCGAGAATTAACGGACTGCATGAGGGTGCCTAGGCTAAGGGAAAATGAGCCACGACAAGCCCGAAAGGCTAGAAAAGAGCAATTTCGACATGAGGCAAGTGGAGACGGTAAACGGCAACTGTGAGATGAGATCTCACGACCTAGAAAAATCAGCACACATGTAGAGATGATGGGACCACTAAGGGCAAGGGGGCCCCAAAAATAAAAATGGGACACCGTCCGGAATGTTGTCGGGGACCAAGTGGGCCCAAATAATAAAAGTCGGAAAAACGGGACGCGGACCGGCAGAACCGCCGGCGGGACAAGAAAATGGAATTAGTATAAAGGAAAGTGGCGAGGACTTGGGATGTCCCAAGAGAACCATGAGCAAGCACAAGGAATAATTGTGCAAGCAAACGGCACCGTCGAGATCAAGGATCTAGACGGTGGAAAATATTAGCACCACTAGTGCAAGCACTAGTGGGGGCAAGTGGGAGAGCCATGGGAGAAAAGAAAGCAAAATAATAGTGTTGGGAGGGCTGCCCAGCAGTCCGAGATATCTCGGACTAGCTAGGCATGAGAAAATAGAGCCTCAAGAGGCTTGACATGAGAAAAAGGCTGCCCTTAGAAAATCGAAGCAAAGGGGGCTCAAAACTGGACAAACGGAGGCAAAGTGGAACCCTCTAGGGACATGGGAGTGCCATGGTTGGAATCCGAGATATAACGGCCAAGAGCCAGCCATGAACCTGGCCTTGAATGAGGTCCTAGGGCCTACAAAGAGGGTGCACAGCAGTTTGACACTTGTCACAACTGAAATAAAAGAAAAAGAAAGAAAAATGAGAGAGAAGTGAGGGAGAATGAGACAAAAAGGGAGAAAAGAGTGGAGGAGAGTGTGTCGGCCTATTGGGACCTGCACAGTAGGGACTGGCACGTCCCAACTGTGACCTCATCCCTCCTAGAATGAGGGAGGGCAATCCGGATTGTAGAGATATGGCCCTTGGGGCCATATCTCAATAAAATCTGAATTAAAAAGCAGAAAATGAGAGAAAATGCAAAAAGGAAGTGACCAGTTTTCTTTTGGACCATGGATCTGAGATCAGATCTCATGGTGGAGAGGACCTAGCCGCGAAGCGACCGGTTCCGAAGACGTCGAGAGTGTCGTCGATTCACTCCCGGCGGCGCTCAGTTTCCCGACTTGCCCTTGCCTTTCAACGGGCAACCCACTGTGTCGTGGAGATCATCGTTACACCACAGACAATAGCAGAATCTCGGGCGTAGCTTGTACGCATGTTTGGAGAGACCGTAGTGGGACCATGGGGCTGGAGCTGCTGTGTCGGGCCTGGGGATAGATGCAGTGTTTGTCTTCGTCTTGCCGCGTCCTCGGCCTTTGCAAGGGCGGCCGCCATCCCCAGCGGCTGCGAGTCTGTCCCCTTCATTGGAAGACACTGCCTCTCTAGAAGGGTCAGTTGGCGTTGCTGCCGTGACCACGACCACTTTCGGTCGATGCTGATCTCTGCTCGGGCCTGTCACAAACGAACGGTTGAGGTTTTTGGCCTCCTTATTCGTGACAATGACCTGCGCGACCTTGTCAAAAAGCTCCGTCGTTGTCGTCACGGTGTCCTAGACGTGAGTCGAGGCATTGCCCAACGTCGGACACGACCTCGTGATGAAGTAGTGTTTGACGGCCTTGAAGCCCATTTGAATGTCTGGGACGGATGTCAAGCGTTGGTACTCGGCAATCCAGTCAACACTCGGCAGCGTGCCTTGTTCGAAGGTCAGCAATTTGTCCATTGCCTTGATCTCCGGCGGCTCTACTTGGAACCACTTATGCCACGCCACCTTTAGATCATCCCAGCTGATCTTGGTGTACAAGTCGGCAGCTACCACCCCGTACTTTGGACAAGAGATTGCCCAACCATGCTTGGCACGCGCCCCCCGACCGGGAGTATAAGTACATGTGTTTCTTGTCCTCGCTGACGTGATGTAGCTGCAACTGGAGTTCAAACTTGCGGAACCACGGAATCGGGTCCGTCTTCGTCGAATCGCAAAAGATCTCTTGACCATCGAACTTTGGAGTCCTCTCGCGCGGAGCCGAATTCGGGTTGGTGGCAACACAGATCCACTGCTCCAGTTGTTGCATGGCGGTTTGCTGTAGCTGCGCGCTGTCCTTCAGGGCTCTAACATTAATCTCTAATGCATTGAGGCGATCAGAGGTGTTGGAGGAGTTGGCATCGGGGGCGGTGACGGGTCGTTGTTGCAGCTGCACGAGGCGGCTGTTGACTTGATCAAATGCCTGTTTGTGCGTCTGAACCGCGTCGTCGAGGCTGTGGATGTCCTCCTGCTCTGCAATGCACGTTGCCAGGAGATCCGTGAAATGGGAGAGGAGTAGAGCGATCTTGCTTTCACTCTCTTCCATCTTACCATTCTCGGCCTCAGCTCGCCAGTCCGCTGCCATTGTGAGCAAGGCTCGCTCTCCGTTGAATATCTTCTCGCGTCGTTGATTTCGTTCTTCATCACCAGCCTTTGCTGCTGCCTCGTCTTGTTGGCGCTGCTGTTCGATTGCCAACAGACGTGCCTTCTCGGCGTCCTCTGCCTTCTTCTTCTCTGCGGCTGCTACCTCATCCGCCTGTTTCTTGGCTTCGGTAATCAAAGCCAGCATCCGGGCCTGATAGGCCTCGGCTGTTTCCCCGGACTTCTGATCCATGCCGGCTGTTTGTAAGCGCGTGAGCATAGACCAGGTCGGAGGACTGCTGACGTGGCACTCCCTGCTGCTGACGTGGCGCGGTTGTCGGCTGACGTGGTCTGCTTGACATGGCCTGCCGATGTGGTATGCTGACGTGGCCTGCTGACATGGTCTGCTGATGTGGCAACTCACCAATGCCGCCGCAGGGGGTACCCGGAGACAGATAGAGAAGATAAGACCAGGGGGGGCATCAACATAGGTGGGGAGGGGTGGGTGGAATTAAATCGCCCAGATAAGGAGCCACTAATCAAAAAGAAAAGTTTGAACTTTGCAAGTTCAGTAGGTCTCCCAATTCCCCCTGAAGTGCGAAATTACCAATGAGAAAAAAATTTCGAACTTTCAGACTGCAAATGACTATCAGATAGTAAAAAAAATAATGGAACTGCGGAAAAAAAATCGCGAGTAAAAAGAATTCCGAAAAATAAAAAAATATTCGGAATTACTCAAATGAGAGTACGTGCAGTTTGGAAAATGGTGACTGCAAGTGGGATTTGCCGTACCGTTTTCAAATCTCAAAAAACGAATTTTTGAAGTTCGAAAAAAAATATTCCGGATTTCCACATAACGAAATTTCGAATTTTCAGAAGACAAACGAAACGGAAATTTCAGGTGTTGCGCTATTGCAATTTTCCACAACAGAAATAGTGGGAAATTAAAATCCAAGAAAAGAAAAGAAAATTTTGATTTTCATCAGTAAGGTCAAAATCGCGATTTTGGGGGCTAATTAGTATGCTCTAATCAATCAATCAATCAATCAAGACTAATCAACTAATTAGTCCCCGCACACGTGTCAGATCAGGTTGTCCTGATTCACGTGCGGGGCTCTGATACCAACTCATACATGCCCAGTTGGCAATGTCTGTACAGCCACGGATCTGCAAGGTGATGAAAAGGACTGAATTGACAATGCAGTGTTAGTGGAATCTCAACAGGCAGTGTACATCCTGATACATACAAAATGGCACATAATAGCACAGTGGAAGACTTTGAGATAAGTCCTGACCTGACTGGGACTGACACGACATCCCATCAAACATCACCTGTGTGAGAGGAGGAGGAGGGGCCACACACGAAGAAGAAAGGTCCCTCCTTGTACACACACATGGGGAGATACCATAGATGAGAGATGGAGGAGAGGAAGGACGAAGATGGAGGTGAGGGAGAAGACCAAGATCACAATAGCGAAGTCCGAAAATAGTCCCTTCCCGATGTCCAATCAATGCCTGCCTCAGAAATGTCGAATCAGATCCTGGGCAACACACCCACTGTAACCTCTGCCTGTATCCCCTGCTAGTAACATCTCTCACTCTCGTAACTGAAGAAGAAGATAAAGAAGGAGGAGAAGAAAAGAGGAGAAGAGAGAGATGGTGGACTTGGAAGAGGAAGAAGTAGAACTCTCTCTCTCTCTCTCTCTCTCTCTCTCTCTCTCTCTCTCTCTCTCTCTCTCTCT